>JAMPIV010008404.1:0-468250 GCA_024509875.1 Oreohelix idahoensis
CTTTTAGATTATACCCTACTTCACAATGACAATCAACCACACTCTTTTAACTAAGTTCAGGATCCCCGAAACGAGCTAACCATCTTTGTCGTACTTATTATCTGAGAGGGGTGCTGAAGATAGTGGGTCCATTAGAGTGTAAAGTGATATTGAAGGCTCTTTGAGAATTAAGGATTTAGGTGAATGAGGTAGTAGATTCACAAAGCGTTGGGAAGGAGCAAGGACAGTCTCTTATTCGACAATTATCTGTTTTCTCACAGGGGATACTCCTATCTCTCTTCTGCCCACAACAAATGTTTGTCAGTTCCAGTCGCTCAGGCCGATGGCGTCACCGATTTTGGTGATTCTGTCGCTCAACGTAATGAATCCAAACTACGCCTAACAGACAGATGGGAAATGTTTGGAGTTTTAGGCCAACCGACAACCAACCACAATTAATGATTAATACCTTTATTCTATCATAAAGGACTAACATAATTGTACCTTTACAGTCAAAATCAAAGGTTAAAGCATACCAAATAAGCTTAAGGGGAAGAGGGGGTTTTGAGGAGAAACAGTATCCCATTCATAGGTCCACCGTCTTCCCGTTTATACATTTATAATCAGACAAAACCGGTCCCAAGACAGAAAGAAATGGGGGGGGGGGGGGGGGGGGGGTGATCAGAGATAGGCAATTTATCCCACTGGTAAAGTTATTAATCTGAGGCAAGGGGTTACATGGAAAAAGGGGGGGGGGGGCGTAGAGGAAAGGCTAGGGTTCCCCATTTTCGCCCTTTAAACAAACAAATTTTACGGGAGGGGGAAGGAACACACTTCCCCGATCCGCTAGGAGAGATCCCGTACAAGGAATTTAATGCACCTTAGTACAAAGGTCGAACTAATTAAAAAGGGTAAAGGAAAAGATAAATCTCCTTTCATTCAAAAAAACACACTAGGGCTGGCCATCCCCACAAAACACCACGCAGGACTTACCGAAAGGTGAAATTCTGGCCATCTTCATAGGAAATACATTAAAAAAAAACCGCACTAAACATTGGCTTACGGTAAAAGTATTTCTTCCGTGTACAGCCCAGATTTTGGGGTTTGTTGAAGTTAACAAAGTGTCCCGACAATCGCTGGACGTTTGAAGTTTAACGGTACTGTTTGTTTAATTTAGATAAAGTTCCTAAAGAAAGGCACAGGCACTTGGCTAACGCGTGAGGTATGGTGTGGTTCCTAAAAATTGGCACAGCTGGTGGATGATAAACTTCCTTTTTCCGTAATGTCACAAGTTAAGAACACACTGAGGGTAAGTTCTTCATCGGGGGGGGTGGGGGGGGAGAGGAAGGGTTAAAATCCACTGAATAATACGTGGACAGATAGTGTTCAGGTTAGATCGGTGCTTTTTTTTCAAAAATAGGGGCAGTGAATTAAATCATGTTCTGCTTCCAGTTTCCTTTAAGGCCTCTATATGAACTAGTATTTTTAAAGTGTTTCTGTGAATGGCTTAACTTCTCGTTACGTTCGAGGAGCGGGGCCATTTACAGGTACTGGAGTTATCAAATTGAGTTTGCAGAACTCTGTATATAATTAATAATTGCTGGGATGCAGGTTGAAATGATCGTTCTGAATGAAAGATAATCAAAACAAGAAATGCATTACAAATCATATTATAATCTGACGCGATAAATTACAGTTAGCTATTTTACTTATTAGCGTCGTCAATTAACAAATCAGGAAAACTTCCCGTGAGTTAAAACAATTAAAAGCACATCTATCCATACAGAACTAAACTGTATTAAAGTTATAATTCTCTTTAACGTCTGCAAAATAAATTTACGCGTCACTTGTATTAGGAAATACTTTAAGCTGTAACATTAGTTTGCACTAGAACTTTGAAAATGGGTTTATTTAATAAGGTTAAATTTACACCACAATCCATTGAAATCAATTGAAATAACTCGACCACTGATCACTCGAAGCTAATGTATAAATTACCGTCTGCACAGAAAGAATACACTCCAATAGTCACGAAAGTAGATGAAATCCAGCAGGAATCCGACTATGCTAGTGCAACTAGGATTCTGTCAGAGCGAACGATAAAATGCAGTTTTTCGGAGTTCTCTATTTATACTTCTCGAATGTAACTTGAATGGGGCGTGTTAAATTTTCACACCTTTCTTGAACTTGAGCAAAATTCGAGATACCTCGCCGTGGTGTTAACCGTGGCGATTCCTTCGTTTCCCCCGGTCTACCGATTTCCTTCCGTCTCAGGCTGCTCGCATAAGAGTGCGAAAATTTCCCGAGAAGCTAACTCTGTGAGCTGAAAGTTCCTGATTCTTTAGATCGCGGCCGCTCCACGTTGAATTCTGAAGATCAGCCTGTTCTTTGATGGTACCGCTGTTCTGAGAGCTTTGGCAACTCCCACCAGGCGGGGTGACAGCCAGGTAAGAAAATGATCTGCTGTTATTGCTCTCAGAAATGGTTGTGGGCGGGATTTTAATCTCCCATCAAAGGTCATGCGATCTCAAACGTTCGCATAAGATAGCAGGCTACATATTAATGATCCAGTGTGTAAGGTTCTCGTGGAAATGTTGCATGCCGGTAAAAAGTTACAACAGATGATCAGGGGTTCTAAAGTTATGAGAGGCCAATATTCTGTTATCATCCATCGAGTCAGGGAAATTCATTTGTCATACTTAGACGTACGTCACAATCGTCCCCACTTTTGAGACATGGAAACTCGTTTTCATGTTTCATTTATGACAATGAAGCTGCCCTGATCGGTAGCTTTAGGATGATTGGCATCGTCGATTTTCTCCTCGTCCTCCGTGGTCCAGTTTCTACTCAAGAAGTCAGCTCCGACATTCTGTTTTCCTGGAATATATTCCACTTTGAAGGAATAAACACTCAATAGCAAGGCCCAACGCATTATCCTTGCGTTGAATTCCTTCTTGGCACCCAGGAAAGCTAGTGGAGCATGGTCTGTTTGCACCGTGAAAGAAGTACCATACAGAAAACTCATGATGGCGTCTGATGCCATGAATCAGAGCGAGACATTCTCTTTCAACGACACTGTAGTTTCGTTCCGCTTTATTCAGTTTCCGACTGCCATAGGCAACTGGGAAATAGCATGTTCAGGTCACTGTCATCGGCTTGCAGCAATGTTGACCCGATGCCCTGACCTGACGCATCAACTCTCAGTATGAAAGGTTTCTTAAGGTCAGGTAACCTTAGGATGGGGTATGCCGACAACTGTCCTTTCAAAGTGCTGTATGCATGTTCGCACTTTTGATTCCACATGACCTTATCAGGACAACCTTTCTTTGTGAGGTCAGTCAGAGGTGCCGTCAGTCCGTTGAAGTTCTGGATGTACTTCTGATAGTATGCACATAGCGATATGAAGGAACGTACGTCTCTCTTCGTTCGGGGTCTTTTTGCTGCCACAATTTTCTCCACGTTCTTCTTAATAGGCCAACTGCATCCGTGAGAAATAGTATGCCCCAGGAAGTCTAACTGTTCAAACCCGATGAGACATTTGCTAGGTCTGGCTGTGAGACCCGTTTCCTGTAGTCTCCTGAGGAGCATAGCAACCGTAGCAATATGTTCTTCATAGGTTTCCGATGCAATTAATATGTCATCCATGAAAATTATGGATATGGGGACTTTGCAAAGGCTCTAGAAGCTTCCTCATCATCCTGGTGAACACTCCTGGTGCGTTATGCAAACCGAACGGCATCACATTAAATGTGTAATGTCCTTCGCTAGTGCTGAAAGCTAACAAAGGTTTAATTTCCTCCTTGACTGGTATTTGATAATAACCTTTACTGAGGTCAATCTTGGAGAAGATCTTTGCTTTGCTGAGCTTGGTGAAACAACTCAGAAACAGTTTGGAGAGGTTCGGGCTGGAATTCCGTTACAGCGTTTAGCAACCTGTAATCAATGCACAGCCGAACTTCCTTATTGGGCTTCTGCAACAGCACTACACTCGAGCTGTAAGGAGATGTAGACTCACTGATAATTCCTGCCTGACGCAGCTTGTCTATTTCTCCGCGAAGTGCATCCGCTTTAGCGTATGGGATGGGGTAAACTCTGGTTTGAACAGGGGTCTCGTTTGTTAATTTCATATCAAATTCAATGAGATTTGTTCGACCAGGTACATCCGTTAAGACTGCACTGTACTGTTTTAGTAGAGCCCTGGTTTCTGTTTGTTGTTCTGGTGAGAGATTGTCGCCGAACTTGACATCTTTAAAGGATTCTGTGGGTTGCAGTGGATACTCCATGCAACCATCATCATCTTCCTCGTCTTCCGTTGCTATGGCGACAGCCAGGAGATGCTCGGAGGATGGCACCGGTCTTTCCAAATATTTCTTTAGCAGATTTATGTGGAAGACCTTCTCCTTTCCTTTGATGGAGATCTTGTAATTGGTACGTGAGATCTTTTTAAGGACGGTAAACGGCCCTTGCCATCCGATGCGAAGTTTATTGCTTCCGGTTGGGAGTAGCAACAAAACTTTCTCCCCTGGTTGGAGCTCTCTCTCTTTTGCAGCTTTGTTGTATCTTTTAGCGTGTTTAGCGCGGGCTTTCGTAAGGTTGGTTGTAGCTAGATCCCATCCTAGCTTTAGCCTTTCCTTGAGCTCAGATACATACTTGCTTGCAGAGACGACTGTCTCGTCAGCCTTTTGGTCTGTCAGGGACCGAAGTAAGGCTTCTAATGGCCCCTTTATAGGTCTGCCAAATAAAAGTGTAGCAGGCGGGAATCCCGTAGACGCTTGGGGAACCTCTCGGTAGGCGAATAAGGCAGCCGATATATATAGGTCCCAGTCTCCGGTTTCTCCTGACCCAGCTTACGTAACATGGTGGTGAGGCTGCCATTAAAACGTTCCACGAGCCCATTTCCGGCCGGATGGTAGGGACTTGTGTGGATATGTTTGGCCCTCAAGATCTTAAAGATCTCCTCCATTAACAGGCTACGGAATTGGGATCCATTGTCCGTCAAAACTTGTTGAGGGAATCCCAACCGTGTAAAAATTTGCACAAGGGCTTCTGCGACATGCTTGGAATTAGTGCATGGTAGCGGTACGGCTTCGGCCCACATAGTGCAAGTGTCAACTAAGGTCAGGATGAACCTGTTCCTTCTTTTGGTCTTTTCCAGAGGACCAATAATGTCGACAGCAACCCGTTCAAATGGAGTCCCTACTATTGGCATTTGCCCCATAGGTACTGGGGGTGTCAAGTGCTTGGGTGCTACCCGTTGGCACTGGGCGCAGGATTTCACATACCTGACAATGTCAGAGTTCATTCCTGGCCACCAATAGTGGGTTTTTATTCGCTGAATAGTGGCGTTTTGTCCCATATGTCCGCTAAAGGGAAGAGAGTGCCCCATCTCTAAGATCTGGCTTCGGTACTGCGTCGGAACTAGGAGCTGGTTATTCCCCGTGTCCGGGTTGCCCGTTCTACGATACAATACGCCATCCTTAGAAAAGATGTCTCCGTTGTGTCTGGGGTCCTTAGCCATGGGCAGTTTTTTAAAGCAGAGCTCCAGAGTAGGGTCCTTTTGTTGCGCCTCCTTCAGTTCGTTCGGCAACAAATTTGGCGCAGGCTCCCTCTCCTTCTTGGCTTGCCCTCTTGTGGTTACCGCTGCCACAATCGGCTCCTTTGGTCTCCCAATAAACACATATCTACATCCCAGGATAACTGGGTAGATAGGATCATCCATAATGGCCGCTTTTATAACTCCTCTGACAAAGTCAGAGTGTATTTCTACCAGTGCGATAGGAAGCGTCCTGGGCGCATCACTCCTGAAAACTCCACTAAGTTTGACGGTTTCCTCTGTCTCCTGACCTGGTTTGACTAGGTGTCTAGCAACAATACAACTAAAACTTAATCCAGTGTCAAAGAGACAAGTGGTTGAGGTACCATTCAAAATTACAGTTCCTCGAGTTGAGGGTCGGTCCCCCTCAGGTTGAGAATCACTGACATTGATTCTACCTTTCGAGGCTGTATGCAAACATCCAACGCGGTTTGAACCGGTTTGTTTGCCCTGATCAGACGTTCCTAATGTAGGGGTCTTCCCTTTTCCTTGACCTTGGTGGCCGCGCTGCCACGTAGGCTTGGTGGGTTGATCAGAATTTTTGTTGGGGGGTTATCGGGTTTTGTAGAATTTCGATTTTTCCTGGGGAGGTCTCTGGGTATTATTTTCTCGTTGGTTATAATTCTGAGAGGAATTAGAGGAATAGGATGCCTGCTCTAGATTTTGTTTACGAGATGGCTCATCTGTGGGTTTACGTTTAGTGCTGGGAAGTTCGGCCATTGCATTGGTATAGCGTTCGGCCTTATTGAGTATGTCCTCAAGCCTGACTGCGCCCTGTTCAACCAAAAATCTACGGGTTTCGTTTGACAGAGTTGCCTTTATCTGTTCCACAAGAACAAGTTCAAGTAGTCCCTCATATGTAAGAGGTAGGTCAGATAATTCAATGCACTTTGTCAAATAGCCCGTGAGACGTGAAGAGAATTGTGGGAATGTTTCCGTGCTCTCTTTTCGGCTGTTTCTGAACATTTGCAGAAATTTTCGGGCGGTCATTTCGAACCGCTCTAGCAAGGCCTTCTTAAGCATGTCGTAATCATGTTGGTTCGGTCCCAGCTTTGTGTATACGTCATAAGCATTCGCTTTTAGTGACATTGAGAGTTTCAGTGCCCAGCGGAAACTCTCTAACCCATACAGATTTGCGAGCCTTTCGAATTTTTCTAGGTAGCTGTCAATTTTTTCGTTAGGGCTAGGAAAAGACTCTAAAGCAAAAGACATCGCAGTTAATTGGGCAGACTGAGTGCTGGAGAGATCCATTGTTTGAGACTGGGGCGAAGACGGCTCTCCATTATTTGAAGTAGAGGCACTCCGACTCTCTAAAGGGATGCTTCTAAGACTAGAGAATAGTAAGATGGAACAAGAAGGGGAAAAACTCAAAGCCGCTACGAGAAAAACAAAGTAAAAAATTTACTGAATGACCTCGTGTGTTAACTTATCGCCGCTATTATTGTCACTTAAGACTCGTAACGCAAGCAACTATGCCAATTCAATGGTAAGTTACACTAGAAAAGAATCTACTCTTACTAACAGTAGAGAAAAATTTATATTAAACAATTTAAAAGTAAAAAAAATTTTTTTTTTTCCCAGAAAATGTTAATTCTCTAACAACAAACTCCGTCCCTGAAGACAATTTTTGAGATGAGACGTAGTTAACTTAATTTTAAAAAATCAGAACAATCCGTCTTTAGCTTAGCTCAACTCAAACGCTTCATAACCTTTAGTGATTGTAAAACAATCACGCAGTCCCAGCAATTATATAACCAAAAATTTCAATTCCCTCTGCCAGAGAATACAAATGTGACAATCTTTTATTATCACTAACTGCCTGTTCCTGTGGAAAAACAAACCTGTCTTAATTATTGTGTGGTTGGCCCAAAATACTGAACGGCTTGGTCTAGGGGAAGTAATACTTTTAAAGATTATACCCTACTTCACAAAGACAATCAACCACACTCTATTTTAACTAAGTTCAGAATCCCGAACGAGCTAACCATATATTGTCGTAAATTTTTTTCTGAGAGGGTGCTGATGAATATTGGTCCCTTTAGAGTGTAAAGTGATATTGAAGGCTCTGTGAGAATAAGGATTTAGGTGAATGAGGTAGTAGATTCACAAGCGCTGGGAAGGAGCAAGGACAGTCTCTTATTACGACAATATCTGTTTTCTCACAGACTACTCCTATCTCTCTTCTGCACAAACAATTGTTTGTCAGTTCCAGTCGCTCAGGCGCGCTCACCGATTTGGTGATTCTGTCGCTCAACGTACATGAATACAACCTACACAGATGGAAATGTTTGGAGTTTTAGGCCAACCGACAACCAACACAATTAATGATTAATACCTTTATTATCATAAAGGACTCACACATAATTGTACATTTACAGTCAAAAAATCAAAGGTTACAGAATACAAATATGATAAGGGAAGAGGGGTTTTTGAGGAGAAATATCCCATCCACCGTTTCCCGTTTATATTTACTAACAGACAAAACCCGGTCCCAAAGACAAGAAAGGGGGGGGGGGGGTGATCAGAGATAGGCAATTTAACCCACTGGTAAAGTTATTACTCTGAGGCAAGGGGTTACAGAAAAAGGGGGGGGGGGTGTAGAGGAAAAGCTAGGGTTCTCAATTGTCTCCCTTTAAATCAACAAATTTTACGGGAGGGGGAAGGAACACAGTTACCCGATCCCGCTAGGAGAGATCCCGTACAAGGAATATAATGCACCTTAGTACAAGGTCGAACTAATTAAAAAGGTAAAGAAAAGATAAATCTCCTTTCATTAAAAAAAACACACTAGGGCTGGCCATCCCCACAAACACACACGCAGACTTACCGAAAGGTGAATTCTGGCACTTCATAGGAAATAGCACTTGGCTAAGCGTGAGGTATGGTGTGGTTCCTAAAATTGGCACAGCTGGTGGAGATAACTTCCTTTTTCCGTAATGTCACAAGTTAAGAAAACACTGAGGTAAGTTCTTCTTCGGGGGTGGGGGAAGGAAGGTAAAATCCACTGAAGATACGTGACAGATAGTGTTCAGGTAGATCGATGCTTTTTCTTCACAAATAGGGGCAGTGAATAAAATATGTTCTGCTTCCAGTTTCCTTTAAGGACTCTATATGAACTAGTATTTTTAAAGTGTTTCTTGAATGGCTTTATTCTCAGTTACGTTCAGAGGAGCGGGGCCCATTACAGGTCGCCACAAGTTTAGCTTTAAAAAGTTCATATGTTACTGGAGTTATCAAATTGAGTTTGGCAGAACTCTGTATATAATTAATAATTGCTGGGATGCAGGTTGAATGATCGTTCTGAATGAAAGATAATCAAAACAAGAAATGCATTACAAATCATATTATAAACTGTATTAAAGTTATAATTCTCTTTAACGTCTGCAAAATAAATTTACGCGTCACTTGTATTAGGAAATACTTTTAGCTGTAACATTAGTTTGCACTAGAACTTTGAAAATGGGTTTATTTAATAAGGTTAAATTTACACCACAATCCATTGAAATCAATTGAAATAACTCGACCACTGATCACTCGAAGCTAATGTATAAATTACCGTCTGCACAGAAAGAATACACTCCAATAGTCACGAAAGTAGATGAAATCCAGCAGGAATCCGACTATGCTAGTGCAACTAGGATTCTGTCAGAGCGAACGATAAAATGCAGTTTTTCGGAGTTCTCTATTTATACTTCTCGAATGTAACTTGAATGGGGCGTGTTAAATTTTCGCACCTTTCTTGAACTTGAGCAAAATTCGAGATACCTCGCCGTGGTGTTAACCGTGGCGATTCCTTCGTTTCCCCCGGTCTACCGATTTCCTTCCGTCTCAGGCTGCTCGCATAAGAGTGCGAAAATTTCCCGAGAAGCTAACTCTGTGAGCTGAAAGTTCCTGATTCTTTAGATCGCGGCCGCTCCACGTTGAATTCTGAAGATCAGCCTGTTCTTTGATGGTACCGCTGTTCTGAGAGCTTTGGCAACTCCCACCAGGCGGGGTGACAGCCAGGTAAGAAAATGATCTGCTGTTATTGCTCTCAGAAATGGTTGTGGGCGGGATTTTAATCTCCCATCAAAGGTCATGCGATCTCAAACGTTCGCATAAGATAGCAGGCTACATATTAATGATCCAGTGTGTAAGGTTCTCGTGGAAATGTTGCATGCCGGTAAAAGTTACAACAGATGATCAGGGGTTCTAAAGTTATGAGAGGCCAATATTCTGTTATCATCCATCGAGTCAGGGAAATTCATTTGTCATACTTAGACGTACGTCACAATATTGTGTATGGTGATACATTAAACTATATGATCTCGATTTATGACCTCAGGTCAATTTTTGCCAAAAACGAAGATAGAATAAAGCGGTTCTACGGCGACATGGTGTCCCTCTCTGATTTCAGCTCATCTTTTGGTCTTGTAAATTAGAAACAGCCGAGACATATGTTACATTTACCTCTCTATATAGGAAACCTAAGGCGCTAGAACAGTTAATGAAATATGGAAGAGTGTTAGTGACTATCACTAATAACAATACGGATGTTGTTAATCACAAAGATACTTCTGGCGAGCATGACCTGTAAACATTCTCCAAGGTAAACGTTACAAATACTACGAAATCCGCAGCAGCATAGCATGCTTGAAGCCTTTTTGCATCTTCCAGCCTACTGGCATGATGTACAAAGAAATGTTCTGTCTTTCTTTCAGTCACCATTTCCCGTTTTCGCTCATTACGTTTGTAGGATACCCGCATGAAACACTCATTTGCTCTTGCCCCCAAGCATCTAATTTTTACTCGCCACTTATGACATGCTTTAGGTTAGTAGTGGTCCTTTTCTTTCTGTATCTGACCCCTGGAAACTAAATGGGACTTTTTCTTCAGTACCTGAGGAATGTATTTTGGATGTTGATGATAGGGCTTTGTTTCATGAACTAATAGTTGAGTTTTAGAATACTGTGTTAACAAGTCTATTGTGACTGAGATGTTTTAGAATACTGTGTTAACACGTCTATTTTGACTGAGAGGTTTTAGAATATTGTGTTAACAAGTCTATTTTGACTGAGATGTTTTAGAATACTGTGTTAACAAGTCTATTGTGACTGAGATGTTTTAGAATACTGTGTTAACAAGTCTATTGTGACTGAGATGTTTTAGAATACTGTGTTAACAAGTCTATTGTGACTGAGATGTTTTAGAATACTGTGTTAACAAGTCTATTGTGACTGAGATATTTTAGAACACTATGTTAACAAGTCTATTGTGACTGAGATGTTTTATAACACTGTGTTAACAAGTCTATTGTGACAGATGTTTTAGAACACTGTGTTAACAAGTCTATTGTGACTGAGATGTTTTAGAACACTGTGTTAACAAGTCTATTGTGACTGAGATGTTTTAGAACACTGTGTTAACAAGTCTATTGTGACTGAGATGTTTTAGAACACAGTGTTAACAAGTCTATTGTGACTGAGATGTATCTTCATTATTTAGGCATTTGCCTCTTATTGTAAGTGTAGTCCCATAGCATACACTGACGTAGGGGAGTGAAGTGTTAGAAACTTCAATATACAAGATCCAGCTTCGAGATGTGGGGCGACCCGTTCCCTTCCTCGCTGTCCGGTACCTTTGTCGCGAGAGGCCCGCGCCCTAACCACACTGCCAATCGTATAGTATAACTCACTTTCATCTATACACATATACTTCAGTTGTGTGTTATTTCTACGCCAGGTAACTCACTTTCACATTTTCACCAATACTTAAGCTGTGTTATATTTATTATGAGATTCTTTCAGTATAGTGTGTGTGTGTGCGCGCGCGCTTTAAACAATTAAGAAATTTATTATAATAGAAATCACAAACTATCCCCTTACAGGATTTCAACAAAAATGCACCAAACACTGTTTATGTGGACTTATCCAAAAGGTCGTTTACATTTGGACATAGTAACAAGGTAACGAGACTTATATAGGGGAGTAAAGTGTTAGAGACTTCATCTGTGCTAGGTCTCAGCTTTATGAGATGGAGTGACCAGTTTTGTCCCTCTTACCTTTGCCTTATCTAACTCAAGAGCAGTCTGGCATCCATGTTTACAATCGGGCAATCTGGAGAGTGTAAAGTCTGGGTTTTGGACGAGATCCTGTTTGCTCCAGAACCAAACGATTGCTCATATTTGGGCAAACACCGCTGCTACTATTAATGTGTAATTGTGGCTTATCTGGACATCTGGTAACAAGAGGCGAGAATCACTCACACAGTGCTTGTTAGTTTCATAACATCGCAGCTTAGTGTCGCCATCGCTGGAGACTCATTTGTTGTCTTTTATTATTTATTTATTTGTAATTTCGGCGTTCTAAGGACATGGTTTAGCTCGATATCCAGGATTGCGATACAGGTTTAATGGCTTATGAAACGAAGCAAACATTTCCAGCGTTGGTCGGAGTCATCGTCATCATCAACCACCATCATCATCATCAATCATCATCATCGTCGTCGTCATCATCATCATCATTCCTTTTCGTTACATGTATAACACAGGGCTACGATTACTGCTTCCCAAAGATTTCTAATTATGTCCGTCTTTTTCACCATTATCCGTGAGATTCCTCTTCCACTGTTTTTCTCTATGTTCTCACTTGCCTCCCCACTCTTCTCTTCTCTTGTGGTTTCCAGTAAATGGTGAGTCTGGTTATACTCGTAATTATTCCAAGTATTACACTCGACTAAAAACACAATTTAAACGATGCTAGCAGTTACATTCACATACACACGCACACGCACATACACATAAGAAATAACGTGTAATTTAAATTAGGAAAAACATGCGACGTTGATGACTTGGTTGTACTTACCATCCACTGTACCGATGCCATTGCTTCCACTAAGGAAGACCTCTTTATCTCCTGTCCCGGCTAAACTGGACCTGTATATGACTCCCTCCTGAACGTCGCTCCAGTAAACTACCTAAGCGCCAGAAGAAAGACCAAGCAACAATAATCTCAATTTGTCAACAACAACAACAACAAGAAAAACCCCAAGGATTTTCGTTTTGGTTACTTGCACCAAGAATTCCCTCCCCGAGGTGTACTAAACATTATATTTTTCGTGCCTGGTTTAGCTGCGGCAAACATGACTTGTTCGTTAGTAAAAAGGCATGAATATAATGTTACATTTATTCTAAATTCGGTGTATTATAAGTAAGGTAACCAGACGTCCCGGTTTTTCCGGGACAGTCCCGGTTTTCGATCATTTTTTATAATTTGTCCCCACTTTTTTTCGATGCAATCCGGGACGCCAATTTGTCCCGGTTTTGGACGAATTTGCCAATTTGGCATAAATCTTACAGATTTAAAAAAAATTTATTATTCCGTGGCTGACGAGGGAATTTTTAATTATTAGTGAACTGGCGCCGAAACAGCACAAGAGGTTGTCAGGACCGCGACTTAGTTTTGTAGCTCCAATGTGATATTCGCAGTTATTTGAAATTTTAGGTAGTGGTAAATTACCAAGATTTTGCGTACGGTATACGTTTATTTAATTTAAACGGTGAACTATTTGTGCATATTTTGTTATTGTTGTAAGAAAATGGTACCAAAGCATAAATGCAGTTTCAATGAAGATTTACAAAAGGAATATCCGTTTATTAAAAAGAGTACATGCAATACTTCAATATAATGTGCAAGAGCTAAGAGGAGTGGCGTCACAACGAACAACCTGGAGAGCACTGGTTTCTGCCTTATGCGCCGTGTTTGGCGCTTAAAGAATTTATTATTATTATTATTATAGTGGACGTAGTGATATTAAGAACCACATAAGCAGTGAGAAACATAAGAGAGCCGTCGTAACAGCTGCATCAAGCTCATCGTTAACCACTTTCTTCAGAGCTGATAAAATTGGTGACCAAGAAGAGCAATTAGCTGCTATAGAAGGCGCCTTTGCATACCACACAGTGCTATACAATCATACTTTCAGGTCTATGGATTGCACATCAAAATTACTTCAGGTTACTTTAGAGCCAAAATTTGCATGTGCACGTACGAAAACAGAAGCCATTATTCGAAATGTCTTGGTACCCCATATTCTAAATGAGTTAAGGTGTGACCTAGAAAAGTCTACATTTATTTCTGTACTGACAGATGCATCCAACCACAAAGAATTCAAGATTTTTCCTTTGCTTATCAGATACTTTCATCACAGTAATGGAGTGAAAATTAAAATATTAGAGTTAAAGTCGTTGCCAGGTGAAACATCTGATATTGTAAGTAGTTTTCTTAATGACTGCATAACTGAAAATGGTTTAGACGAGAAAGTAGTTGGATTATGCGCAGACAACACAAATTCCAATTTTGGAGGTGCTGAAAGGAAAGGACAGAACAATGTTTTCAAAAAATTGCAAGAAAACCTTGGACATGGTCTTATCGGAGTTGGGTGTGCAGGTCATATTTTCCACAACATTGTTCGAACAGCTGCAGATGTACTGCCTGTTGATGTCGAGCTGATTATTACTAAAATTTATCTACTCTTCAAATCATACACAGTACGAGTTGAAAGACTCTAGGAGTTTTGCCAGTTTGTGGAAACAGACTTCCAGATGATCTTAGGTTATGCTCAGACTAGGTGGCTTGCTCTGCTGCCTGCTGTTGAAAGGGTTCTTCAGATGTTCCTGCCTCTAAAATCATATTTTCAATCTCAAGACAGATGCCCAGTTTTTATACAGACATTCTTTGAAAATCCTCTATCTGAGGCATGGTTTGTTTTTGTTCACAGTCAGGCCTCTCCATTCCACGAAGCAGTGCAAAAAATAGAGGGACAGACGGTCACTGTGTTTGAAGTCATTGACAGCATCAACAGGTTGAAAACTATGTTGAAGTCTAAACTGGAAGATTGTTTCTTGCCATCAAGAGTTAAGCTAATCCTTGAAAAGCTGGAACTGGAAGGACTTCCAAAGGAGGATGTGAAAAAGTTTCATGCTAGCGTTTCTTCGTTCTATGAAACAGCTTTCAATTATTTGAATAAATGGGCTGCAAAAAATTTTCAAGACCTAGAATCCTACAGCTGGGTAACGCTGAACAGAATACCAATTTGGGCAGATATTGAGATATCATCATCACTAGTGATTCAAACATTACCTTCAGCCCACTTTACAGAAACTGAAATTTATGACGAATATGTCTATATGAAGCAGTTTGTTACTTCTCAGAAAATTAGTGAATGGAGTGCCAAAAAAACATTGCCACCACAACGTTGGATTGAAATGGTTTCCCACTTCAAAAACAATAATGTGACATTTTCAAATATTTTGAAGTTGGCAGAGTTTTATTTCTGTCTACCTGGAACAAATGCTGCCACAGAAAGAGTGTTTTCTTTGACGAACAGCTTATGGGCAAGTGATAAAACACAGCTAGGTGTTGAAACTTTGAAAGCTATGTTGACAACCAAAGTAAACTGTGAGGAAACATGTGTCGAGTTTTTTAAGATGCTGCTTGCAAAGAAGGACCTATTGATAAAAATCCACTCATCTGAAAAGTACAGTAACTCAGCTTCACCTTAAGTAAGGATTATTGATGTTTTTCTCTCTTATTAGTTTAAGTAGTTAAACTTATACAGTAAAATGTATGTTATTCAATGTTATTCAAATGTATATATAAAATGTATATTATTTTAAATTGACATCAACTTGATTTTTTCCGGGACATGTCCCGACTTTTGACCTTTTCTTTACCCTTTTGTCCCGATTTTTTGCATTGAAATAGGTCAAATCTACTATTTTGTCCCGGATTAGGGTTTTGAAAATATGGTCACCTTAATTATAAGTTTACTTACCCGATTAATTGACTGTGCAGTATAAGAAACCTTTAGAACAAGCCAAACATGGAATACCGTAGCAGAACAAGGGTGAAACATAGGGGCGCTGGTGTTGAGTCTGACATACATATTTCTTTGACTTTCCCTGGCTAGTATGAGCTCAATGTCTACCGCCTGCTCTACATTGTTTCACGTCTGCCTGCTACGATACGTCTCAGGCAGTGTTATAATATATTATTGGTAATAATTAGTCCGGGTTCAGCACATTTATTGGGCAGTTTTCTAAAAAACGTTTTGCTGTTGTGTCTCCATGTGGTCCAATGTAAGATTCTCAGGTAATTTCCTATCTTTCGTACCTTTTTGGTCCGCAGTGAATATATGTAGTTAGGTATTGTTTCGTAGCAGTTAGGGTTAGGATTAGTATTATGGTTAACACTAACCCTAACACAAACCCTAATCCTAATCCTAAATCTAAGCGCTACGAAACAACACCTAACTATACATATTCACTGCGGAGCAAAAAGGTACGAAAGATAGGAAATTACCAAAAGTCAATATATTAAGCAAAAATGTTGAAATTTTTAATCAGTAGTTAAAAACTACATAGAAGAACCAAGATTTCAGAGACAACAAATAGCGTGACTGAGTAACTTATGCACACAAGAGAAGCAGAATCGTTCGCTCGGAATCACACAAGAAGTTTTTCATACTAGACAATAACTGAAATCTAACATAGAAAGAATAACCCCGCATTCAAAGTCTGCATGATGTTGCATTGAAAGTAAAAAAAAGTCCGCCAATTTTCATGGCTACTGATTCTTTGCAATACTGAATGTAGATGTTTATGAGCAATTTAGATTGAAGGAAAACCAAATGATTCTTACCTGTTTGATGGGGTCGTAGGTCACAGCACTAGGCTGTGAGCTCCAACCAGCAAGAGTCAAGTATGGCGACTGAGCACCTCTTAAGGAAATGAAACCAACCTCTCCAGACTCTTTCAGGGTGAAAAACAGCAGTTCACTGGGGGCTAGAGAATAAGCAGTATAGATATCAGCTACAGAATATGATAAAAGTGTTTGTATTCAGCACCAGTTCAAAATTATGCGAGACCGAACTTTTATATTCCCTGATAAGCAGAAAAAGATGTATTTAAAAAACTTATTGGTTAATGAAAAAATGTTGACTGCTGGTTAATGAAAAAAATGTTGACTGCTGATTAATGAAAAAAATGTTGACTGCTGGTTAATGAAAACATGTTGACTGCTGGTTAATGAAAAAAATGTTGATCGCTGTGTCGTGAGAAATTCTAATCCACATATATAAATTATCAGGTAAATGTAAAGCCTAACACATAAATTTAATAAAAGGAAAGAAGAATGGTAAAGAACAGTGCTGTCACAATGACTGTACTCGAAATCCCCCTTGTTTTCTCCTTCGTCTGCAAATTGTAACGTTTCACGTTGATAGTAAAAGCCTTCTGCAGCATACACGCGTTTCCCCAACACAATAAAATGTGTACTCCATTTCTAAGAAAAACCTTGAGATACGCAAGATGACCTAGATTTAAAATTCCATTCATGTCATTTTATACACTACGTTACCAAAAAACGAAAGACAGATGGACTAAAGATAGAAAGAAAGGGAGAGGCTGAAAGCCGGAACGCATGCAACACTAAACACGCGTCTCGCGATACACAATTACTACCATCACGCGTGTAAGGCCACAAGCACTAGCTTTTTTCAAATCGACAGTGATAAAAAACACTACACACACGAGAGTTAGTTTTTTAAAAACTCACAAAACGCTTATTAGGAAACATGACATTATACTGGTTTACGTTTGAAAACATTACAGTACCCAGACACCACATCGTATTCGAAGTAAACAGGAGGTAGAAGAAAATGCATATTTTGAACGCAGCCACTTAGCTCCTTTAAATTTGTATATTTGGGTTCCTTAGGACTTGCTGACAAAGAATATGTTAAACGTTACGCAAATAGTCTAGGAATTACCAAATTATAGCCAAAAGAAATAGTGAGGGATGTCAGACAACACCCAAAATCAGAATCGCTCAGTGGCAGATTTTCACACCACCATTGTACGGGAAATGGGTCTCCATGTTAAATCCGATTTGATTGGAGCGCAAGAAATGTAAGGCTAAACACGATTAGTCGGGCTATAAATACTATCTTTTGTTGTCAGGGGAAACGGGAGTAGGAGTACTTTTTTTAAACGATTGGGTAAACATGGCACGATTGGTTAGACCCGCGAATATAGTCAATCAGAGGCGTCAGGTCACCACCACATGTTCAAATAAACTTACTACAGAACCAGTGCGTTGAGCACCAGTGCATATTTTTCTAAATAAAAGCCTGGGACATCGGCAGATCGAAGTTGTGCTATATTCATTGCCATTCAACGTAACTGTGTATTATTCCATGAATTGTGGGACCGTGGTCCAAAAGTTATTGAGCAGCACCTGGTCTGAGCTTTGCTGAACCTAGAGGCTGACAGCATACTCCTGGGTCCAGATAGTGACCAGTGAGGTGTCTCCAGAACACAGGGAGGCTATCGAGCAGAGGAGTCTTTTCCTGCCGCCATCACGAAAGATAAGCCTATGTTGCACGTGGAGCTCAACATTATGCCGCCCCCCTCAAAATCTGACTTTATAATAAACCAGAGGGAAAATACAGTGTTTAAATTGATAGAGGAAGTTGAGGGGAACTGCGGTAAGACGTGGAATACAATGGATGGGTTTGAAAAAAAATCGAAAAAAGGTTGAAGTTGAGGGGAACTGCGGTAAGACGTGGAATACAATGGATGGGTTTGAAAAAAAATCGACTATTTTCTTTGTCTTTTGTCCTCGTAAGACGAATCACCTTTTTTCGATTTTTTTTCAAACCCATCCATTAAATTGATAGGAACTGTGAACTTTTCCCCATACCATTTACAAGATAAACAAACACTTGAAGTCATGATGACAAATAACAACATAGCTTGAAAAAACAAAACCAGTATTACCTCATATTACTACTACACAACTGACACACATAGGATAATATTAATAAAATATGTCACTACAAGGTTCTTATTGATAAATTCTGTACATATAAATTGTAATTACAATTGATTGTGATTCCTGGTTCACTTTGTAGTTGAATCAGGACATATATATTAATGAAAGTGCTTAATACATATTGATATTTGAAAATTTACCAGTGACTCATTTAAGATAGTCTTATAGAATGGTACATGTGTGTGAGTGTCACAGTGTTGTCAAGTGTGGTGGAATAAATTAAATTGTTTATCTGTCTGTTGTTGTTGTGACTTACACTTCATCATATACATACCCTAGACATTTAACGTAGTCATCACAATATTCCAGAATAATTCTGACTGAGGCATAATGTGGTAGCAAGTAAGGTTATCTGTAAAACACTACACCTATTAGATACAGATACCTTCACAGCTGACCTCAGTCAGTACACTAAGTCCCCTATAAATATTTATAACATCCCACTTTACCACACGCTGGTTAATGAAAACATGTTGACTGCTGGTTAATGAAAAAAATGTTCACTGTTGGTTCATGAAAAAATGTACACTGTTGGTTCATGAAAACATGTTCATTTTTGGTTCATGAAAAAATGTTCATTGTTGGTTGATGAAAAAATGTTAATTGAAGGTTCATGAGAAAATGATCATTGTTGAATCATAAAAATTGTTTCTCTGTTTGTTAATTTAAAAAAAAATCTTTTTTTATTTTCAATTATTTGCTGTAAGTTAGAAGTAAAATGAAATGTTATATTCGCTGGGAAGGTATGATCATACAAGAAAAAACTTTTATGTTTACTGGTGGTAGCTAGAGAAATATTGAATAAATTGATTAGTAGATCATATAAAAGAATGGCGTATTATATTCACTGTAAACAAAAAAGAACGTAAAAGGAAAAACTGTAATATTTATTGTAGGCTAGAACAGTGCTTCTCAAAATGGTAGTCTGCAAGCTACCGGCTGCCGATCCGCGAGGAGTTTCCAGGAAACAAATGAAACACTAGCATAATATAAAATCAAGTTTGAATCCAGCAAAAAATAATTATCAGTTGATAGTTCAACAACAGTGAAGGATTTTATCTTTCCTGAGGCACATAATATAATATTTATAATTATGTCACAGGGCTATATTGCATGCGAGTACCAACGTGCGATTGATTATACCGTAGCGAACAATTAATATAGCAGAAATACTGTGCCAGCAGCTGTCACAAGGGAAAAAATGAACTCCTGGTCCGCCATACCAGAAAATCTGAAAAGCACTGGGCTAGCCAGTTCCCAAGTCCCTAGATCACCGCTTTGATTTACCCTGATTTATATCGCTCGATGGTTTTACTTTCATAGACGGCTTTGAAAAGGCTTTATGTCACATGTATAAACAGAAAGTTGAGATACAAGCTTTATATAAAGTATCTATATCGATCCTAGAAACAGAAAAACACTATGTGTTCGTTATAGTGCACTCTAGATGAGTTGTTGGACTTCTAGAAATACTGCCTGAGAATGTTAAGACTGTTAGCATAGTTCTGTTCTCTAATATTGTACACATAACCTTTACACCTTAAAAACAAAACATACTCCCACCAGATCATGTCCATTTCATAATCATTAGTGTAAAGGTAACAACAACAAACAAGCTCGTACCTTCACAACTCTTAGCATTAAAACTCAGAGCTAGGCCACCAAATGAAGGGCATGCACATTTGTAGCTAGTTCCTCGCGTGGGTAGACAGAGATGAGTACATCCACCTTTGTCAGGTTGACCACACGGGTGAAAGCCTGCAGAGTTCGCGTGTACAAAAAGTCAGGTACGGATTGATACAATTTTACATGATTTTTTCACACATTCTATTTCTCAAAACCCACACGTATTCAATGACTGTCCTTTAGCGCCCTGTACAGCACATGTCTTCAACTAACTCACGCCAAGCCTTCTTGTTGGCCCACTCTGACAACCACTAGTGGCCTAAAACATCAAAGATGAGCAGCACACTTTCAAAGCACGGTGCCTCAGCCATTAATTTGAGACAAGAAGATTACAGCAAAAGTTAGTTGTACAAATGGGCGCACTAAGTCCTGTTGCCTCCTATGTATATGATGTCCTGAAATAGTTAGGTCTGAAAGGGCGGCGAAAAACAAAAAGCATTGAGAAAACTTGGTGAAACTGTCGACAGGTCCTCTCGCAGGTTGTTGAACAACGGTAATGGACAGTGGATCCATAGTGAAAGCAGACCTTCCAGACATCACTTTCAATGGGCAGAACATTGAAAGGGAAGACAGGCTGAAGTATCTAGGATTAACGTTTGATCGTGGGCTATCATTTAGTATGTATCATGTCGAACTGATCATACAGAAGTGCAAGCGAGGACTGGCAGCCTTAAAAACAATGGCTGCTGCGCGCTTGGAACAGAGACTTTTGTTTCTCCTGTATCATCTGCTCGTGATTTCAGTAATCGAGTATGGACTAGGAATACTCACGCTGTCAGTGTCACAATGTGAACGACTGGAACGCATTCAAAATGAAGGGATGCGACTAGTTTTGGGCTGTACGCGTGATACCCCCATTGTGACAATTTTGAGATACTAGCTCGGATTGCTGTCGATTAGATCCAGATATGCGATGGCCCAGGAAAAGCAAATATGCGGGTAACAACCGACAAAAGACACCCCCTACATGAGAATGTAGCTGACATCAAAGGAGCAAGAATCAAGAGGGGGATGTCATGGATGGCACAGGCAGAGGCTACGACTGGTCAGGTGACCAGGGTTGAAAATATACCCAAAGGGGAAGAGTGGAGTAAGTCAGGGGAGAACTGGATAAACTACCAGCAGGTCATCATTAGTCTTGGCAGAGAGTGCAGATCTTGGGGCAGTGGAAAAGCAGAGCTGGAACTTAATCAGCTGATAAGTGATCATGCTGGGGATGATGATGCCATTGTGTACACTGATGGGTATGTAGTGCGTGGTGAGAAATCAGGATGGGGCTTCTCTGCGAGAATAAAGGGCAGGGACGTTGCTGAACATAGTGGAGCCTACATGACAATAACCTCCAGCATGAGAATGGAGGTGGAGGCAGTTACTGCTGCACTGAGGTGGCTGTCTGACACTCCATCAACCAGGGCAGTTATATTGTCAGACTCTCAAGCCATGCTTCGGAAAGTTCAGAACGGATGGTTGCGGCAGGAATGGAAAACATCAATAGAATCCCCAAGTCTTGAAGAACAGGTGTGGTTGTACTGTCCTGGTCATGCAAGGGTACGTTGCAATGAGAGAGCTGACAGACTGGCTTTGAGAGCACCCATAGTGGGGACACTGGACATGGATAAGGGAGAGATACTAAGGGCTATTAATGATCGCCTGCTGGATAATGACGCTGCAATGGATGAATCAACAAGGCTGAGACTGTTGGAGTTTGGCATCAAACGTGGGACTAGCAGAGATGGACGTGAGAGTGGGTGCATCCGTCGTATGTACAACCAGCGTGCTACAGGTACAGTTAGCATTCATACTCTTCGACATTTGCTGAGGGAGACTGAGCACCTATAGGTTTGCCCGGAGTGCAGTGAGGTCGATTCTGATTTACAATAAAAATAACAATGGACAGTGGAATGTACGACAGTAAGTTTATATATAACACAATATTTTCACTACTGTCTCAAGTTCACAAAATTATAAGAACCTGCAGACCAAACTTTTCTGATTTCGATCACCATCTCTTGGGAGGAAAAAGGGGAGGGAGAGAGAGAGAAGAGAGTATAATAAAATTCACAGCTGGACGCCATTTTTTGAATTTCTTGACAATGGTGGGCCAGCAGCGGAAGGGCTGAATCACGTGTCCAACTGGAATACAAAATCAGATGGCCATTTGCTCTCTACGGCACTTCCTGTCACTTCATCACTCACTTTCCTCTTTTCGCTCTCTATTACATAAGGTGAGGCCATGTAACAAGGAAATACAGCAAAGACAACAAAACTCGCACATTAAACGTATTTTTTCAAAAACATACAGAAGGCTTTTCTTGCTGGCGTACACATTCATTCATTACCGTTCAGCTCTTCGAGAGAGCATGGGCCATCAACAAGTTCATGTCTCGGCATCTGGTCATATGCCACTCGCTTAAGGTCTTTCCGTGACTTCTTTATTCCTCTCATTTCTCTCTCTAGTACTCTTCTCAATGCGTTTCCGGTCTCTATCCACCTCCTACCCTGAGGATTCCAGAATAAGTACTGTCTTGTAATCCTATAAAGTGGTTTCCTCAGCGTGTTCCATTCATCACCAGCGTCTTCTTCTCGTGTCTTGTTTCACTGTCTTGGTTCTTGGCTCCACATTTGTCTGGCTCTTGTCATCAATTACACGTCGGTGAACGTGTCGTACCATTTCAATTCTTTTGTTCTATCCGACACTCTTCTTAGTTGTAGTTTTTTTGTCTGTCCTCCATGTTTCACAGCCATACAATAGGACTGACGTGACATTTGAGTTGAGATTAGTCAGTTTTAAATGGCATAACAAGATCAGTAATAATGAAATAATGGGAGAAACCGGGCAAACTATTCAAGAACTACCCAAGTCAATCAATGAAGATAATCATCTTTCTAGTCAATCAGGTTGCGATATATGCGGTCTGTTAAAGGTACGAGACAGAAAAAATCTACAACAAATTGAAGATATCAAGAAAACAGTGGGTACAGAAAAGACACGCGAGCAACTAGTACTGGGTTGGAGAAAATAGATAAATAAATAAAATGGGTTTCCCTTCTTTATTTATTTAAATGTTTATACAGTACAAACCTACCCTCTGTCCTATACTGTTCTCATTCTTCTATCATCTACTAGACACAGTATTAAGGTCTTTGTCTTCTCTAATCTTGACTCTACTGTATAATAGGGGAGCTGCAGATGTTATTGCATCATTAATTAGACTGGATCGTTCCTAGGTACGTATCCGGCGTTATGTGGGGGAAAATCGTGCTAAGACCCTTGTCCACGAAGCACTATTTTTATGGTGCCACGTTGACAGGGAGGATAGTCGCGATTTTCCCCCGCAGCTGGGCGGTATTGACGTTCGGAAGGTCCCGGGTTCGAGTCTCCGGTATCACTTCTGTTGTTTATCTGTTGTCTAATTTTCTACTTCTTTATTTCTCACGAGTGCCTGAAACGCACCTTTATGTATATTATTTATTTACTGGGTTGGAGAGAGCTGTATATTAAAAAAAAAAAAAAAAACCCTGGATATTGAAGAAAAAAAAGGACATACTGAGGAATGTCATGAAGGATATTTAAAGGCAGAGATCAAAGAAAAATTCTGTTTTCATCAAAGAACTTCAGGACTCACAGTGCTGAAACCGATTGAATAGAAGAATATTTCCAAACTATGATTTAACTACTTGTGTCACAACAAATAGAACCCTTTATTACATAGAGCAAACATAGGTAAAAGATGATGCTTTGAGATTACTATATGATGTACATACGAACTCAGATCTACACATACACTTGTGCAAAACAGTATGTTTCTCTTTATTCCTCTGCCCCCCTCTCTCTCTCTCTCTCTCTCTCTCTCTCTCTCTCTCTCTCTCTCTCTCTCTCTCTCTCTCCAATTCACGCTCTCTCTGCTATTCTATCTCTCACTAGAAACTAAATACGAACATACTTCTAGGTTGCATGGATGACGCTGTAGACACCAGGCTGTACAACTCTGTGCTCTTAGAAATGACCATTTCATCTCTCCAAAAGGATTCACGAGTTGCAACATAAGTAGACGAGATTTTAGTACTGAACCTACAAATATATATATATATATACATTCAAGTCTCGATTTTATTAATTAAAAAAAATATATACACTACTTTTGATTTTCAGAGAAACTAGCACAGATTTGAGGGGAAAAAAATTGACATATGAAATAAAGTTCAGCATTTGTCGAAAAGACAGATGAAATTTAAATTAAGGTGCCGTACGTGGCGTCATGCTTCAGTCTACCAAGCTGTAAATGGGTATCTGACTCTGATCGTGAGTTAGGGAAGGTAAAGGCAGAGAGGAAGGGAACTGGTTACCCCACCTCATAAAAAGCTGGTCCTAGTATAGTGAAGTCTCTAACACTTCACTCCCCTGCGGCAAAATCTGCTATGGGACTACCATTACCTTTACATTATTGTGATTTGTAAAAATAAAATTCTTTAGCACCATTAACAAAATGCTGTTTCCTTCAATAGTTGACACATGCACTCGGGCAGGGTGACCAATCCTTTCTGAATGGCGATGTACTCCATCAACCCTGCAAGCTATCGCGGCGTAACACTAAAGGATAAGTTACTGGTATCACATTTGGTCAAATAGAGAAGTTAGACAAAGAGACCTGGCACATTTTGTTCTCCCTCATGATGCAATGGTGTGTCGACACAACTTTTGCACTTAGGAATTAAAACTGCAGTTTTGTAGCTCTACTAATATTTCGCAAACTACGTAATCCTTGTCTGTCATTTTATTTATGACGTAACGCCAATAGGCATTCAAGAGGGGTGTGACGAAATGGCTGTCCCTGTCCTTTTGTGTGATCTCTCACACCTTCAGCCCTCCGGCAGTTAACTTCTTTTCTTCATTTTTCTTCATTATTCACTTGTTATTTGGCATTTCATTTTTCCCTTTCATTCATTTTAATCTTTATGCTGGACATAGCATGGGGAAAGTCTCTAGCACGCCACTCCCCTATGGCAGTATTTGCTGCGGGAGTAATTCGTATCTTATTGTTTCACACTTCACTCCCAGACTGTTGTTACTCTCCGCCAGGTTTGGTGACCCGGCCGGCGATAATATTTTATCGCTGAATCTGTCTGACCATCTTTTCAAGCGACGGTGCTTGTTTATTCAAGCTGTGTTGGGCAGGAGTGCTGAAAAGAACCTGATTTGTTTGTCTGGCGAAACACATGTGGCGAGCGACCATCCCTGAGTCATTACGCCAGAAACACAGGGTCACAATATTGTGATGGACAGAGGTGCGGCCGGAAGTCTTGTGAAATGATATGACATCACTGTTGTAAGAGGCCAAGCGTGTATATTAAATTTAATATTTTTCAAATACGCGTGGAATGAGTAATGATAAACAAACCGACCCCTCTAGTGCGAGAGAGCGATTGGTTCGCCAGAATCAATAATGAATTTGATTGGAACATTCAGCAGGAAACCCAGCTGAATTTGAACTTGGAAAAGGAGAGATATGATCTAACAAACTCGGAGTTACAGCACACAGACAGACTGCATCGCAACGTCAACTAAGCACCTCCTAAAAGCCAGAGGAAAGAGGATAGGACTTATAATTCCACAACTATCAGTACCAGATCGGGTATTGGGCAACTTTGGAATTCACAAGTAAACCCGCAATTTACAATTTACATTTACAAGACTGGAAACGTAGGAATTTTATCACAAGTCATAGAGGAATCATACAACAGTTTTCCCAGGCCAGGAATTCGCAGAACACCAGCCGTCAGAGGAATTAAAACTCTAATTTCCCGACCTACGTGATTTGAAGCTTCTAATACAGAACTGTGTCCATCCTAAAGCTGTGCAAGAAGAGTTGTAGATTCCCAATTTTGGGGTAAGTGTAAACAATTTATTTACTAATGTAAATTCTACAGATTTCTTGCTAAGTGGTTATATATGAGGCTGGCAACCTCAACATATGAAAATAGTATATTCATGAACCACAACAGCAAGAGCTGGTGATTGTTTCTGACTAGTCGTGCAGGAAACCCGACAGCAGAGCGACCCCAGACTCCGACGGGAGTAGCGACGAGTAATGAGTGATGATTACATCCCATTTGCCTAAGGTGTAACGGACTTGTGAGATTTATGTACCTTTTTTAATTGTAATTCAGGCAGATCATTATTCACGCACTCCAGAAGCAATTTCTTAGTTGACACCCAGAAGGATATTGATGAATTTTCATCATATTCCCTGAGTTACATTGTGTGCTCGGGGATTTTTTTCTCTCCATAAGCGACATCTGGTCATATATAACATTTTTCCATAGAATTTTGGAACTGGTGCCTTTGCTTGGGCTAGTCCGAAAGCTGTTTTAAAGTAGGATTTCTAGTTTATTGTTTTGTGTACAACTATTTAAATTTATGTAATTTTTTTTAACGACATTTCCTTTACTTTAAAATTTGTTTTTGAAGGATTCATTGTTCTTTATATTTGTATATGATATTTTTGCCTGATTACAGAAGCTTCTATTTTTAGTGGCACAATTATATTCGAGGCCTTTTTAATCATCGGTCCTTGACCATTGGTTGTTTGTCATTCGGATATTGTAGATTTCAACAATGTGTACTACTACTAATATTTCTGGCATGTCCTCTATGGATCTCTTATTCCCACCATAAAGATAAAACAGATCATATGACAGAATATGGTCTCGCCCGACTCACTACTTCACCTGCTGTAGATGCCATGATTATTATCAACCTGTCAATCATTATTACAGATTTTATCGTTATCATAATCATCAACTAACGTTTTAAACAAAGACTTACCACACACTAATGATGGCACTGTTTCCAATGACAACCAACCCAAATACTGGGTTTCCCTTTGACGCCTCCACTAAGTCCCTTTCCTTAGTAACGTCTCCGCCCTCGACGTCACATGACATGATGGTCTGCTTCTTCGCATCCACCCAATACAGTCGTCTGCAATGGATGCAAGTTTATTCTGACTGCAGTAACAGATTTTTAGTGTGAATAAAGTGGCTCATTTTATTTACGTCATTGTGCCCCTATTAAGCCATCATAAGACACCGCTTCAAAGATGATCGTTACATTCTGTTTCAAACATCATTAAAAGTGTATCTAGATATTGTAAACTTTAGTATTAACCCCTTAAGGTAAGGCCCAAGAACTTGTATACTGGGCACTAAAGTTGGTATTTTAATGATCCTTTTAACACAAATTGCTGATGTCAGAATACGACCTTTTAAATAAACCTGAACAACAGTTTCGTATGAAATGAACCATTTATGGCCCTATAAGGAATTAATACATGTTTTATTAGAACGGTTAATATGCAGTCAAATGTGATGATTCATACATGGGGGACTGGGCCTTACAGGGTTAAACATCATTACATATCAACATTTCAAATACCTTCATTAATCACTGTCTAAATCATCATTAGAAAATGTATCCAGATATCGTAACCAGTCACAGTCAACATTGTTAATACCATCATTAATCACTGACTAAACCATCATAAAAATATCCCAAATAATCACAGTCAACAGTTTAAATACCAGCATTAATCACTGATTAAACTGTCATATTGCAACCAATCATCAGTCAACATTTCAAACCCGATCATTAATCGCTGATTACACAATCATTAAAATGAATTCAGAGCAATCGTAAATATCATCACCAGTCAGCGTTTCAAATATCATCACTAATCATTGTTTAAGACAGCAGCACCTAATTGTTTTTCTAACCACTGACAGTTCCATATCTCATCACTGGTCATTATTCCAAACAGTCTTAATTATCGTTCCAAACATCATCACAAATTATTATTCCAGATATCGTAATCCTGCATAAAAAATATGAAACGGAACATTAAACACTATATATATATCTATAGATTGTATGACAACAATGTATTACAATAATAAATACAAAGACAATTAATACAAAACATATAATATAAAACGTTATATAGAAGTATATTAATATAATATATATATATATATATATGATTATATGATTAAGAAGAATAGTCCGAAATGTAATGACATCGTTGCAAACATTAAAACGAACCGCATATTTTACTGCCGGTTATAATTTCAAGCATCATCACGAGCGGTGGTCAGAATTTTCATGACATCGTTACAAACATTAATTACATTTTTCATCAAAATACCTTATTGCATGTTATCATCAGTGACATCGTTAAATGTAAAATAAAGATAAAGCTATTCAGTTTAAATGTACAGAAAATTTTCTCTCGAGGGATTAAGTTTAATTCTCATCGAGGGTAAATTCTGAGTAGATAGGATTGTAGAATAGGAGAAAGGGGACACATAAGTATGTGTCGGAAAACGCAATACTCAGGAGAGCATTTCGGTTCTATTCTTTTACCATAGTTGTTGGTGGTGGTACCAGTTGAGGGTACTATCTCTGGAACAAGAAGGGAACAGTGGCCTGAACTTTAAGACAAGGGACCAACTTTGTAGACACTCCCTGACACTTCTGGGAACGTGCTACGCCCTACATCCTTGACCAGCGACGAGCGTTATCAGTGATCAATCTACCGAGAACCAAACCATCAGCGGGAGCGGAATTTACCAGTGGCAGATAAGTGAAACCTATAAGCTGCCACGTGAACTCCTTTATAAACTTTTATCCCATCACAACAGTGATGATACCTTTTTCTAAAAAAACATTATTGATTCTTTTAAACCCTTGTTAAAACTAAATGATTATTAAATTTGTTATTTGTAATTATACAAATTTAACTTCGATTTAATCATTTTAAATGTACTGCATATTTGTCTCAGTCAATTTACTAAATACACTCTAAACAGAGATAAACTATAATAATAAGAATTCCTTTGAGTAAATCAGGGTGGGGATTTGACAAGCTAAAATTAATAATTGCTTAATCCTTCACAAAGGTTGACGGCAGATTATAGAGTTAACGTGTTCAGCCAATGCAGCATTGTTCCCGCTTTTCTGAATATGTTGTAACACACCCTTGAGATAGAAGCGTCATTATCCTTCTATCTACAACTCTTGTCAAGAGTAATCTTGTGCAAAGGTAGACACCTTTGAAGGCTCATATTAGATACTCTTGAGTTTTGGCCACTGTTGGACCACTACTGCAAAGCAGGGGAGGCAATCCGTGACAAATTGGGCGACTTGCTCCAGGATTATAGAACCTGTCTAGTAATTCCCTAAACGTGATTGACATAAATTTCAGATTTACTGAAAGAATATTATCAGAGTGTATTTATAATAAGACTGAGCATACATTGCATTCATAAATAACAGTAAAAGTAACTGTATAAAGAATAATTGAATAATCAGAAAGGAACAACATTTTTGTAACTAAAGTTAAATAAGAAGTTCGCTTGATGTAGCTAATTAAGTGTTGTAAACTTGTAATTTTACTAGTTAAGTAGCGATTGCAATCTTGTGTAGTTTTATAAACAGACTTTTTGCTCAGAATGGCAGAGTCCCAAAATCTCCACACTTTTTATCTGAATGTCGCTAAGGAACTGGGCATGAACGTTCAAACTCTGACAGATTTTGTGCTTAGTTCGGTTAAAGCCGAACAGGAGAAAGCGGCTGAAAGGGAAGAGAGAATGATGGCCAGATAGCATGAAAAAGCCAAAGCCGAGCAGGAAAAGGAAGAGAAAGAAAAGGAAAGTGAAAAGGAGAGGGCATTCGCAAAGGCCGAAAAGAACGCGGATTGAGGGAATTAGAAATTGAAGGAAAAAGGATAGATTCTAGTTCTAACAATGGCGGGTCTGGCAGTTCTCAAGGTAGCGACGGGGGAAACACCTCTGATGTGGTGGCGCCTAGTGCATTATCCTTCTAGTTAGATGTTTACTCTGAGGCGTCAGAGGAAATAGACATCTATCTCTCTAGATCTGAATCCTTAGCAGCTACATATGGCTTGGAGAGGAAGAGATACAACATGAAGCTATCCCAGAGTCTAAGGGGATCTGCTTATGATATCTTCCTCAAAATGTCCACGGAAGAACAGAACAAATGTTGAAGAAGGCTCTGCTTCAGAGTTTTATGCTAGATGCAGAGACTTTTCATAGTAAATTCCGGGAAGCTAAGAGGCAGAAAGATGAATCGTTTAGACAATTTAATACACGACTAGAAACGTACCTGGAGAAGTGGGGTTCTCTCAGCACCTTCGATGAATCTTACGAAGGGCTCCAAGAGATGATTATCGTGGAGCAGTTCAAGGACTCGCTCAACCCTGACATGAGACGGTTCCTGGCGGAGCACGGGGCCGAAACTTTTGAGCAGGTATTACTGTTTGCTGATTGGTACCAGAGCGCCCAGTCGGAAGCGAACCCGTCTAAAAGGCGCCACCCCGATAGTCACCCCAAACAAAAGGAGCGCCCCTTCACGGAACCCAAGAGTACGTATGCTAACAAATCAACACAGCCACACAACCAAGAACATGGCAAACAGAAGCCTTCGGGATCTCAAGGTAGTCAACCCCAGAGGCCCAGCAAGAAATATTGCAAATTTTGCAAAACTAATACCCGTAACTCTGCGGAATGTTGTAGACAAACGTCAGCCCCTCATCATGCAGCTTGCATGGTGACAGGAACGGAGGGAAAGGTCCGGCCCCTAAAAGTCAGAAACGGACTCTCCCAGCCTCTCAGTAACGGAAGTAGTCTTCGTGAATGGGGCCCCGTGACCTGCTTATATGATTCTGGACTGGACTAGGAAAAGGGGACAAGAGCATTCTCAGTTTATCGTACCGTCCCCATATAGATCAAGAGTTCTAGACATGGGGCATTTTGCTTCATTTGGTGGCCATATGGGGCAAACGGTTACCATGCAACGCATCTGGGCCCATTATTTCTGGCCGAGAGTGAACGCTGACATCCAGCGTTATGTTAAATCATGTCGCCAATGCCAAAGGGAGCGTCCAGACATTGGACGGCTCCCGCCACGCTATGAGAGATGTCTATTTCAGGCACTCTATTTGAAAGAGTCGCTGTAAATTTGGTAGTACCGTTCCAAAGAACTAGGAGGAGAAGCAAGTATATCTTGACTCTGGTAGATACGTACACAATGTGAGGAGAAGCGGTCGCTGTCTCATTCATAGATTCTGTGTGCATATCGCAGAGGCCTTACTCTCGATCTTTACGAGACTGGGTTTCTCTCAAGAAATTCTGACTGATAATGGGTCCCAATTCATGGGAAAATTGATGAGGGAGGTGTTTAGGATCTTCCGCACGAAGCATATTCACACCAGTCCTTATCGGCCCCAAGGGAACGACCAGGTAGAGCGGTTCAACGACACTCTTATAACTATAGTACGTTAACTGGCACAAGAGAAACCAGAGGACTGGGATTTGTTCTTGTCGGCAGCCCTGTTTGCCTACATAGAGGTGCCTCACCAATCCACTAGCGTGCCTCTTGTCGCGCTATTGCTGCTTGGGCGGTCCGTCAAAAGACCACCTGAGGCTCTGATGAGGACGTGGACTGATGGCAAGGCCGATGAAACTGTCACTACTGCCTCCCAGTACGTCCCAGAGCTGAAGGAAAGGTTGCAAATCGGCTGAGAGATAGCCGCCGAAAACGTGCGTGAAGCACGTCAAAAGCATGCGCACCTCTTCAATAGAAAGGCGAAAGACCGATTATTAAGTGTGGGAGATAAAGTGTTGCTGCTTCTGTCCAGCAGCACCAACAAACTCCACATGGGATGACAAGGACCCTTCAGTGTCGTAGATGAAATTTCCCGGACCAACTATAAAATAGCCGCCCAAGGAAAGACTATATATTACCACATAAACCTCCTTAAACACTATACCGAACGACTACGGAACCTCTACACTTGATGACCCTGGCTCTCGCGTCAGAAGTGGACTTTGAAACTCACACTGAAGTGGAGTACCCACTCCGACCCCAAGAAACGGACGAGGACGTGAAAACGTGCCCACAGCTATCAGAGATAGAGAATAACCAGGCGATGTAACTGTTAAGAGATTTTAGAGGAGTGTGCACCGACAAGCCCGGGCTCAACCATTTCGGCGAATTTGACATGAAGGTGTTAGACCCGACGCCGGTCAGAGGAAAACCACATCCTCTCCCCTATGCTAAAGCCACAGCTTTGAGGGAAGAAATCGATCATTTACTTGAAGCGGGCATCATCGCTAAATCGGACTCTCCCTACAGCTCTAGTGTTGTACTCCTCAGAAAGCCATCCGGAGAACAAAGGCTTTATATTTGTGGTGAAAAATTCTAATACCCATATATAAATTAGACATAAATGTAAAGCAGAACGAAATAATACGATAGGAAGAAGAATAGAGAAAGACCAGTGCGTTCCCAGTATAGATAACGCCTTAGTTGTATAACGCCGTAATGGCTAACACAAGATTTCTACTTGTCCTAATTCGTTCGTTCCTAAATAAAATGCTTAAGCCTAACAATTCGGCGATAACCTTAGTTCTAAAAATAGAATGTGTAGTAAAATCTTCTGAACGACCTTGATTTTAAAAACTAACACAAGTGCAAAATTGCGCATAAGTTTAGCCTTGGAAAGACAGACGGGCTTAGAAGGAAAAAAGCAGAGAGAGGTAGAAGGACCATGGAACACAGTAGCGCAAGCCACTCGCTGTGTGTCTAAAAATAAACCAACTCGCAGTGTGCATGGCCTAATTTTTTTCAAATAAACAGTGATGAAAAAAACTAACGATACGATGTTAAGTTTTGAAAACAGGTTTAATTCTTATTAGGAAACCTGATATTTACGTAGGGCTCCTGACTTTATACTGATAGTACAGTCGTAAAGGATTGAACAGGTAGTAGTTGAAATTAAACACTTAACATCGAAAAAAGATCGTATTCTTAACTACACCACTTAGCCCCTTGAAAATCATATATTCGTGTACAGGAAGGCTAGTGGACTAGGAATATGTAATAAATTATCTAAAAAGTCCATTAGATAATTAGATATTGGTAATAAAACATATAGAGAACAGAGATACTGTCAGGTTTGGTCATATCTGCTCGGGATGGAAATCCCTGATTTTTGTTTAAACATAGTAGTGACAGAAAGTCTAAGATAGTACGTGGGAGGCCATTGGCTGAACTTTGAAGTTAAAAGAAATTGGATTGGGTGACCTATGAATAACAAATAAATGCCTAGAAACGGAGTAGAAGTGAATGAAAATGTTGGAATGACTGGGTACTCTTTTGAATATATTCAAAACGATTGGTCAATACACTGGATATTGGCAGAAGAAATCTTAGAGGGGACGCCATATCGTTACACATTTGAGAGATGAGAGCAAGCAGTGTTATCCAAAATTAAATATATGATAACAGCTTGGACATACCGCAGATCAAACTGTGCCAGTCATCTTTAGTGTGTTTTCCTTACGAATTGTGGTAAGCTAGACATTTTTGATCTGTATTTTATATGAAAATTGAATGTGAAATGATAAATTATGTCTGTATGTGTGCGGTTCAGTAGCAAACATGAGGCAAAGCCTAGATATTGCTCCACCATGTAAAAGATTGTCAGAGAGGAGTATAACTGCATATATATATTGGATTGCCATATAGTAACATAACACCTATCCTATTGTATGGAAGGGATTACAGCTGGAATTGCAGAGGCATTGTAACCATTAGGGAGAGGAATACTGGTGTATATTGTCACATGAAAAGCTAGCAGTTGGCCTAAAGCGCTGAACTTTATGTTTGTTTGTACTGTCATGTACTTCAGTGTGGAATAATTTTGTATACTAGTAGTAAGAAGGATGCATAACCTTCACTTTCAGGGACCGTGGTATAGATGGTGATATTGCATCGTCCGGTCTGAGTACTGCGTGATCCAGAAAGTTGGCAGCAGACTCCCTGCACAAGATAGCGGCCATTGTCTATCATATTATCAAACTGAGAAGCAAGCGAGCAGAGGATACAGGTTTCCTGCAGCTGCATTATGAGATAAGAGCATGTCAGCACATAAAGCCCAACCTTGAATCAAATACCCCTGAACTGAACTTTATTATAAAAGGGACAGAAATTTTAAAGAAACAGAATCTGTGAATCCTTTAATATTATTTCCACCAGAAACAAACACATGAAGTCGTGATGACAAACAACAACCTAGCATTAAAAGCCAGTAAGACTGTTACGTGCAGTCTTTGATATCTTACAATATTATACATAGGTAATTTTTTAGTGCTTAAGGGAAAGTCATTATTGAGTTACTTCCCTTGAACTCCGCGGATAAATACATTTTACTGCGATTTATTCGTTGTTTGGGTAATAATAGATTGTTCTTGCTTCAGAATATCTATGGCCTGAATTTATGTGTATTGTTTGTCTGAGTAGGACAAGTCTGTCTTATATCTGTATATCTTTACATATCTAGGTCGAACTATATGTTCTGTTGTCTCTAGAGAGGTCAAAGGCTATTCGGCGGATGTGTCGCTTGAGTGGTGTGATTTGGCTTCGTGCTGATAGGGACTGTGTGTGTTTTGCTATGTCGGCTTGATGCCTTGAAAAAGTGATCTCAGTGGTTTTGGGGAAAGTGATAGTCGTCTAGACCTATCGTGTATGCTTTACCCCAGTGTTTATTCATCTTGCCAAGGAATGGCAGTTTCATATTCCCTCTACCAAGGTAATCAAAGATACTCTTATGAACTCTCGATCGAAGCCACCATTGTCGATAATTACGATTTGAATGTTTAAGAGAATATATTTGACTCGATAAAACGACTTCGATTCCTAGCAGCACTATATTCTGTAGAATGCAGTCTATTGTTCATGACCAAATCTACAGAGCAACGAAATGTTGTATGAATGACTAACTTTAGAACAGATTCATTATCTGTATTCAAACGTGAGTGACAGTTCACGAGTGGAGCCATCTTGGAACCAAAACATGTAGGACTTTCAAGAAGAGAAAAGGGATGCCCGTATTATCGCTTGATCAGTCCAGAGATCACTGCTACACATGAGAACCCATTGTTAGCGGTTCAATATTATTATATGGAAAAATATGTGCTGAACATTATGTTGAAGAATCGTTGCTAAACGAGATTAGGTTTAGAAGTCATCTGAAATATTGTTTACAAGCTGACGTGCTCAGTCAGTGACGTCAGATGATATATGTATGGGCGATACTGAGTGCTTGGCTATTGACAGTCCATTATACCATTATTCTACATGAGTGCCCATGTAACATTGCAAGACCATTTGTCCACTGTACTATGATGTATTATGGCAACCTGTGATTTGTCACTATCTGTGCTGTCGAGTGTGTACGTCCAATTAAACTTTAGAAAAGGTACACAGTCGTTGGTGTCGATGACTTCCGGTCATACATGAGTGTGAGAAGAGAACATTTGTCAACAACACGAACCCTTATCATCATTCGCACATTATACACTCCATCCATGTCTACACAACACTGCGTAGGTCAAGTTGACATTCCATACACTACAGTGGGGCAGGCAACACCATAGGGATCTCGTCAACTGATGATGATAGACGCCTGTCTTCCCGCCTAGGAGTGTTCTGGTGTACTTTATCAACATATATTATATCCAACTAAATATCAACTTTATCAACTGGTGGACCAGCTTTCTGGGTTTGACCTCGCAGAAATTCAGAAGTCAACAGATTACCGATACCAGACCGTTTCCTGTGGCTGATACGACACACTTGCAGTATTGGTTTGCTCTTTGTCAACGCTTCGTCACGTGACCTGTCAAGTGAATGCAGTATGTAGGTCAGCGTTGTTGACATTTTTTTACATTAGACATTATAGAGTTTCACAGAACAGTTGGATCAATTCTTGTCAGTGTTAACAGAAAGACAGTATTTGTGAACTAAGAAGTCCTGGTTTCATCGATGGATCTTCTTGTTTGCCATATATGAACTTTAATATTTAAGGCCAGAATGTTTAATTGAATAAAGTGGCAGTTTGTTTGTTTTCATGAAAAATAACTTTGCCATTACTGTAAGACTGAGCCTATTTTGCAACACATACTATCATACACATAATTTATATATATATTTATGTTTACATGTTATTTGTTTGTATAGTATGTTAGTTTCTATGTCAGCGGGTTGTGTTTAAGGTTGGGCGGCGTCCTCACAACAGAGTATCCCACGTCATAGAGGGTCCGTTGTGGGCGTTTTTCTATAGGTGCAATTTTCTTGATTGAAAATTTGCTGCGACAACTGTTGCTTTTGTGTTAGCTGTGAAGTCTGTAATTATTGTTATTTTTGTAATATTTCTTTGTTCTTTAGTTTTGTTTTGATTTGTTTGTAATTTGTTGGTCTAACCTTTTCTATCTTTCAGTTCTATTCATAATTTATATTCATATATTGTGACGTCATTTGTGTTGTTATTCTTTGCAGATTCAGTGATTATCTTCATTGATTTCCCTATTTGATTTATTTTGATTTCTGCAAACGTTCTTGTATTGTCAGTCCTATTTGTACTTTATGTATTCTGTTGGTTGACATATGTTTTATATGGGTATATTTCATAAGACACAATTGCCTGTGCACTGCACTTGGATTATGGTATAGACCAGTACCTGATTATTATTACTATTATACAAGACCTTATTAAAGGCTTGTGACCCACAGATATTGGGATAGTATACTGATTAATCAGGTCATTGAGAACTTGGGGTATTATTATTGATTCAGGTGATTAGTATTATTGTTAGGCATCATGTCTACTCTAGATTATTTCATTACTCAAGGGAAAGCTCTTGATAAGACTGGTCAACAATTAGAACAATTTGCAGTTGCTCAATATGACAAAGCATTAGCTGCAGAAGAGAAAAGATTAGCTGCAGAAGAGAAAAGATTAGCTGCAGAAGAAAGAAAAGCTATGGCGGAAGAGAAAAGATTAAAAAAGAAGCTGAGGCTGCTGCTGAACAAAAGAAATTGCAGATGCAGGTAGAGGAAAGGAGATTTGAAGCTGAACAAAAAAAATTGGAAAGAGAAGCTGCGGCTGAACAAAAAAGATTAGACAGTGAAGCTGAACAAAAAAAATTGGAAAGAGAAGCTGCGGCTGAACAAAAAAGATTAGACAGGGAGGCTGAACAAAAAAGATTAGATGCTGAAGAGAAAAAAGCAATAAGAGAACATGAATTTGAGTTGGAGAAATTGAGATTGACAAGTATGAGTAATGTTAATCAGGCATCTAGTGGTAATGGTAAACCTTCTACTTACAAGGTTAAGGTTCCACCGTTCAATCAGTCCAGTGACGATATTACATTCTGGCTGGATAGATTTGAACGTTCTTGTCGTACACATAATGTGGATAAATCACAATACGCTAATCAATTATCAGAAAACTTGAAAGGTGAATCTTTGACTAGATTATGCCTTGTAGGAGAAGCAGATAAGGATAATTATGATGTCATTAGGGCGGCTTTGATAAAAAAATATCAGCTAAGTGAGGAAGGCTATCGCCTTTTATTTAAGACGATGGTACCTGAGACGGGGGTAGAATTCTCAGAATTCACTGCAAAGGCACGTCTCACAGTTGATCGTTGGATTGAGCTTTCCAAAACAGAAAAAACGTATGAAGGACTTATGGATTTGTTGCTCAGAGATAAGATTATGTCATGTGTGAACAAACCTTTCCTTGAATTTATACATGAGCGTAAACCTAAATCTCTAAAAGAAATGGAAGAATATTGTTCCCAATATGTCACTGCACACCCCGACGTGACTTTTGGCAACACTAAGATTAAGGAGAGTATGCCAGTTGCTTCAGCAACACCATACAATCCCAATTATTCACACAGATTTCAGGGACCTCAAAACAGATTTGATAAAAAAGGTAACCATAATAGTTATCAAAACCAAGGTAACCAATCATTTCAGGGTTCTTCTTCAAAGAACTGGAGACGACCTGATAGCTCTCGACACAGGGGTGGTCATAATTATAGGAATTTCCGTAGAGGAAGTAATTATAGAAACTATCAGGGTTATCCGTCTTGGAGTCAACAAGATCATAATTACAGAGATACTCATTATAATGAATATGATAATGGTAACCAAGGGTACTATGACTCAAACCCAAATAGGGGTTACAATAGAGGTAACAATAACTACAGAGGTGATAATAACCGAGGTAGATCTCAATACAAAAGACATAAACCACATTTTCAGGCAAACTCTGCACAACAAGAGTCCCATGAAGCCTATAAACAGAGTAAAGATAATAATGATGCTAGTAATATGGCATGTGCCGCTTTTGATTTTGGGAGAGCATCTCAGTGCCCCCAATGCAAAACGTTATTTGAGCCAACCACAGTGACTACTTTAAGCTGTGGCCATCCTCTTCCTGCTCTTCCAGCATCAGTCGCGCATGATGGAAGAGGGTCTCTTGTCTTACATAAGGGTTTAGTGAATAACAATCCAGTCTCTGTGCTATTTGATTCTGGATGCACCACAATTGGTGTTAGGCAGTCACTCGTAGATCCTTCCCGTGCCACTGGACAAGTAGTCAAATGTGTAACATTTGGCGGCACATTAGAGAAATACTCTACCGCTATCATTAGGATTGCTACTCCTTTCTTTACAGGAGATGTACACGCATGTCTTCTTCCGAATCCGATCGCTGACCTCATCATCGGTCGCATTCATGGAGTCAAGGAATGCACTCCGCAACAAATTTCCACGTGGGAAAGGCAAAACATGCAGATTGCTAACGCTGTAGTCACTAGAGCTCAGGCTCTTAATGTGCCTCAAACTTCATCTACTGAAGATAATGAAGTGCATAACCAAGATAATCCCTTGGTAATTTCTCGTGACTCGTTTATAAAACAGCAAGAAGATGATCCCACTCTGAAGAAATTCTTCATTCTTGCAACTAAAGGTGATCCGAATAAGGACACAAGTCGTAAATCGTGGATTACAAAGAAGAATGGCGTACTTGTACGTATGGTTCAAGACTCCATTACGTCAAGTCATTCTCAAATCCTGGTTCCCAAGAATTTGAGAGTTAAAATTTTGCAGCACGCTCACGACTCTCAGTGTGCTGGACACATGGGTTTTTCCCGTACTAAGTCAAGAGTCCTTGCGGCTTTCTTTTGGCCATTGGTAAACAAGGACATACGGATTTATTGTCGATCTTGTAAAGTATGTCAGGAAGTTAAATCCAAAGGTCCACGGCATGCTGCACCCATTCAGGCGGCGGACATTCCTATTCGGCCGTTTCAAAAAATGGCCATAGACATTATTGGTCCATTTAAGATCAAGTCTGCCAGAGGACATCAGTTTATCTTGACGTGTGTTGATATGTGCACACGTTGGCCAGAGGCTATTCCTCTGAAGAGCATTACTACTGCTGATATTGCAGATGCTCTTTGGCTTATATTTTCTCGTCTGGGGTTCCCCGGAGAGATATTGTCAGACCATGGCACCCAACTAATATCAGATACCATGTCTCAAGTAATGTCTACCCTGCAGATAGATAGATCTTTAAGTAGTATCTACCATCCAATGTCTAATGGTATGGTCGAACGCCTTAATAGAACACTTAAAAACTTACTGGGGAAGATAACTGAGGATCATCCTCAAGACTGGGACAGAGTTTTACCTGCGGCCCTCTTCGCTTACAGAGAGGTACCCAATGAACATACGGGATTTTCTCCCTTTGAACTCGTCTTTGGCGCGCGTCCGCGTGGCCCTATGTCGTTGCTTCACGATCTCATAACATCTGACAATATTGACGATGACACAAAGTCATCCTACGAATATGTCATCGCGTTGAGACAAAAGATTATCGAAGCATGCAAATTAGCAACTTCTTCTTCTGAATTTGCGAAACAGAAGGCAAGGCAATTTGCCAATAAGAAGAGATGCTTACGACAACTTTGTCCTGGTGACAAAGCATTTGTATTACTACCTTGTAGGGAAAACAGATTACTTATTTCTTGGAAAGGTCCGTACGATATAATATCGAAAATTTCCGATGTCGACTATATTGTCGATATTGATGGGAAGCATAAAACCTTCCACATCAATATGCTTACTGAATTCCATGAACGTCCGGATTATTTGCAACCCATTTTCCAAGCAACGGACAATTCTCCAGTACCACATGGTCATTACTCATCACTGTCCGTGATACAGGATGAGGAAACAAGTTTTTCAGATGTAAATCTTCCTCTTCCAATGATCCCACTTCATTCCAGTGAATCATGGAAGAACGTTACTGTCTCTCCTGATTTGTCTCTAGGAGAACAGCGACAAGTTTCAACTATGTTGCAAACATTTCAGGATGTACTCACTGACATCCCTGGACAAACTAATGTCATTCAACATGACATTGTGCTAACTGACCATACTCCTATTAGGGTTAGACCTTATCCTATACCTATACATTTCCAAGCACAGGTCGAGAAAGAGTTGGATGTGATGATAGATTTGAAAATAATCGAACCATCCACCTCTGCGTATTCTTCGCCGATGGTTATTGTGCGTAAAAAAGACAATAACATACGTCTTTGCGTTGACTATCGAAAATTGAATCAAGTAACGAAGTTCGATGCCGAACCTATGCCTTTACTGGAAGAGCTACTTACTCGACTCTCCAAATCTCATTTTTTCACTAAACTTGATTTGTCTAAGGGATATTGGCAAGTTCCTTTATCTGAACGCGCCAAACCTCTCACGGCTTTTTCAACACCTAGAGGTTTGTTCCAATGGAATTTTATGCCTTTCGGTCTTATGAACGCACCAGCTACGTTCGTACGCATGATGCGCCGAATCCTATCTTATCGGTCAGATGTCATTGCATATCTAGACGACATCTGTCTTTTCAGCGATACTTGGGAAGATCACTATTCAGGGTTAGATGAATTGCTGTCTACTTTGCGTGAGCACAACCTGACAGCGAAACCCTCTAAAGCCTATATTGGTTTTAGCGAAATTTCTTTCCTAGGCCACCGAGTTGGTCATGGTTTCCTAAAGACAGAGGACCATAATACTAGTAAGATACTTAACATCTCAATCCCTAAGACTAAAAAACAGGTGAGAAGTCTGTTAGGTCTTATTCAATTTTATGGCAGATTCATTCAGAATCTATCCTCTATCATGGCACCTCTCTCAACACTTCTAAAGAAAGGTTCGCCTAATGTGGTCCACTGGTCTCAGGAATGCCAATGCTCTCTGGATAAGATTAAAACACTGTTTTCAACACCACCTATTTTAGTGCTACCCACTAAAGATAAGACATTCGTTCTTCGTAGTGACGCTTCATCCACTGGGATTGGAGCGGCACTAATGCAAGAGTACTCTGGAACTCTGCATCCTGTAATGTATATTTCCAGAAAACTTAATGCGGCAGAAAGGAATTATTCGGTTTTAGACCGTGAGCTATTAGCTATGGTTTGGTCGATCCTCAAACTACAGAGATTCCTTCTAGGCGCACATTTCATAGTAGAAACAGACCAAAAAGCTCTTACTGCTATACAGAGTAAGAATTTGAAGAGCTCGAGGTCTACTCGATATGCAATTGCTCTTCAACCTTTTCATTTCTCTGTGCGAGCTATTCGGGGATCAGATAATGTGATGGCAGACATTCTGTCAAGATGCCCACATGATTCCACATAACTATTAGGGCTTAGACTTCTTGATATGTCTAGTTCTATAGTAGTTCCTTTTCTATATCATGATAGATACACATTTGTAATTTAATAATATAATAATTGTATCACTACATAGCGGTTCATGTATGTTTATTCACCGCTGTGCTTTGATGATTTTTTTTCTTCATAAATCATAAATTTAAGATATCTAATACGTAGTGATGATATGAATTTTTTAGGCATTGTGTAATTGCCAGAATTGTATTATACTTTGATGACACCTTCCTGGAAAAATACACTTGTAGAGAAATAATTTCTCTCAGTTTATGAGACACATTCTCACCAGTCGCTCCATAAGTCGACTTAGCCTCATATTAGGCGTTATAGGTATTCCTGATATTTTCATCTGCGCATTATTCATGCGTTGTGAGCCTATTGTACGTTGCTCCTAGATGTATTTCAAAAAAAAAAAAAATGTTCCATTTTTTTTTTTTTCCCGGGAGGTGTGGTAAGACTGTTACGTGCAGTCTTTGATATCTTACAATATTATACATAGGTAATTTTTTTAGTGCTTAAGGGAAAGTCATTATTGAGTTACTTCCCTTGAACTCCGCGGATAAATACATTTTACTGCGATTTATTCGTTGTTTGGGTAATAATAGATTGTTCTTGCTTCAGAATATCTATGGCCTGAATTTATGTGTATTGTTTGTCTGAGTAGGACAAGTCTGTCTTATATCTGTATATCTTTACATATCTAAGTCGAACTATATGTTCTGTTGTCTCTAGAGAGGTCAAAGGCTATTCGGCGGATGTGTCGCTTGAGTGGTGTGATTTGGCTTCGTCCTGATAGGGACTGTGTGTGTTTTGCTATGTCGGCTTGATGCCTTGAAAAAGTGATCTCAGTGGTTTTGGGGAAAGTGATAGTCGTCTAGACCTATCGTGTATGCTTTACCCCAGTGTTTATTCATCTTGCCAAGGAATGGCAGTTTCATATTCCCTCTACCAAGGTAATCAAAGATACTCTTATGAACTCTCGATCGAAGCCACCATTGTCGATAATTACGATTTGAATGTTTAAGAGAATATATTTGACTCGATAAAACGACTTCGATTCCTAGCAGCACTATATTCTGTAGAATGCAGTCTATTGTTCATGACCAAATCTACAGAGCAACGAAATGTTGTATGAATGACTAACTTTAGAACAGATTCATTATCTGTATTCAAACGTGAGTGACAGTTCACGAGTGGAGCCATCTTGGAACCAAAACATGTAGGACTTTCAAGAAGAGAAAAGGGATGCCCGTATTATCGCTTGATCAGTCCAGAGATCACTGCTACACATGAGAACCCATTGTTAGCGGTTCAATATTATTATATGGAAAAATATGTGCTGAACATTATGTTGAAGAATCGTTGCTAAACGAGATTAGGTTTAGAAGTCATCTGAAATATTGTTTACAAGCTGACGTGCTCAGTCAGTGACGTCAGATGATATATGTATGGGCGATACTGAGTGCTTGGCTATTGACAGTCCATTATACCATTATTCTACATGAGTGCCCATGTAACATTGCAAGACCATTTGTCCACTGTACTATGATGTATTATGGCAACCTGTGATTTGTCACTATCTGTGCTGTCGAGTGTGTACGTCCAATTAAACTTTAGAAAAGGTACACAGTCGTTGGTGTCGATGACTTCCGGTCATACATGAGTGTGAGAAGAGAACATTTGTCAACAACACGAACCCTTATCATCATTCGCACATTATACACTCCATCCATGTCTACACAACACTGCGTAGGTCAAGTTGACATTCCATACACTACAGTGGGGCAGGCAACACCATAGGGATCTCGTCAACTGATGATGATAGACGCCTGTCTTCCCGCCTAGGAGTGTTCTGGTGTACTTTATCAACATATATTATATCCAACTAAATATCAACTTTATCAATTACCTCATAAAAATCCATCACAACACTAAACTTATATTACAATACTATTATAGGTCTGGACAAAGATCTTTTGTATAAAATCTTGTACATAAACATTGTGCTTAAGTTTGATTGTGATTCCTGATTCACATTGTAGTAGGATCAGGATATCTATATATTGAAAAAGCTAATACATTGTATAAAATTTAACACTTGACTTACTTAAGATACATCTTTAGAGTGTCATGTGTTTGTGATTGTCATAGCGTTGTAAATTGTTGTGAATCTTAACTTAGGTGTTTATCTGTCTGTTGGTTGTTGTGAACTTACACTTCATCACTATCATAACCCTAGACATTAAACGAAGTCATCATACGATTCAAGAATAAGTCTGATTGAGGTCGAAATGTGGTAGCAAGCAAGGTTCTCTGTAACACACCAACCTTATTAGATACAGAGACCTTCACAGCTGATCTCATTCAGTACACTAAGTCCCCTATAAATATTTATACAATCCCAACTCACCACAGTATTGATTACCGGAGGCTAAACGCAGTAACCGAATACCAGGCACAGCCTTTGCCGGATCATAACCTATTAATTGATAAACGGAGCAAAGCTCAATTCTTCTCTAAAATAGAATTGAGCAAAGGTTATTACTAAATTCCTGTACAAAAGATGATTCGACCATTGCTCGCGTTTAGCACAATGGAAGGACATTACGAGTTTAATGTACTTCCGTTTGGCTTGAGTAATGCACCAGGAGTGTTTACTCGAATGATGAGAGAGTTATTAGCCCCTTTGCGACAGCCTGACGTGCATAATTTCATGGACGATATCTTGATAGCGACACAAACGTTCGAAGAGCATCTGAACGCTCTACGACTTCTGTTACAACAACTGAAAGACACAGGATTAACAGCAAGGCCCTCTAAGTGTCAGATTGGATTCAAATAGATGGAATTCCTAGGGCATACCATATCGCATGGTTGTATGTTCCCAATCGAAAAGAACGTGGAAAAGTTGCGTAACGCGCCCAGGCCCGTTACTAAGAAAGACGTAAAGTCATTCGTATCGCTTTGTGGGTTCTGTCAAAGGTATACATCAACGCCCTTAGCGCCCCCTCATGGACTTGACGATGAAGGGACACCCCGATAAGATAGTATGGACTGCGGAGTGTGAGGAGGCCTTCACGGCGTTGAAAAAACATCTCACCTCCACTCCCATCCCACAATTGCCCGAGCTGACTAAACCCTTTGTTTTGCGTAAGGACGCCAGTAACATTGGGGTCGGAGCTACCTTGCTGCAAGAAGGGATCAGAGACCCAACAACCCTCTTCCCGGTCAGTTAAGTAGAATACTGGAACGGCATATGGACTATATTTTTTCTAACCCACCACAATCTCTTATGAGAATAAAGTTAAATGTTTGTTTTTTCCTTGTACAAAGGTTAATTTTATTCATTTTACTCTGTTAAACAAATAACTTACTATTAAATCTGTTTTTTATGTAAATATAAATGTAGAGTTGAATTAATCATTTACCGAGTGAATTGAATGTCTGGACACGTATGACTCATTTAAAACAAATACATGTAGATACAGAGCTATACAAATTAATATTTTGTTAAATCACCATCAGCTAGGAATTCATAACATACGAGTCAAAACTTCTCACAGAAGTGGGCGCGGAGAATATCGCTTATAACAACTTAGTTGACGCAGTTGTTTATACTTGCTACCCTATAAATCCCTGTGACACTCCCTGAAATAGAAGCACCATTCTTCTATTTATATCTCTGCCAAGATTAATTCTGAATGAAGGTTGATACCTGTTGCTGTCGTTTTTGACGGAGTCATAATAGGTAAATCTATTTAATACTTTTGTTGTAAAACTTTGTTGGTCAAAGTTGGATAATTGGGTATTAACTTCTATGACAGGTTGTTTAAGGGTTATCTTCTCTTTCTTTCAATCATTGTCGTTGATCTGTCTTAACGATGCTCAGTTTTATGCTGTCTAGGCATGCGCAAGTTCTGGGCGCGAACTGAGGAAACTTCCGTCAGGGAGGTTGTGGTTTGGGCTGTCGGACATGATGTCCGTTGTGATTTTCTCTATATCATCGTGGGGATTGGAAAGTTTTCGATATGACTGAAATGTCAATGTTTTCCCCAGTGATTCTTTGTTCGTCAAGAGTGACGACATTTATTAAGTGTGTATCCGGAAGATTCTGTAAAAGGTAAATGACATTCTTATTAATATGCCTTTGGTTGCAGAACATTTGAAGTTACCTATCTGCGAGTGAAGCTCACAGATCTTGAGAGACAGAATTCATTCTTTGCTTCTTGTTCTAGCCAAATGAGACTATGTGTTTTCAATTGAACAGAAGCCTAATGATGATGATAAATTATTGTGGACGCCGCAGGTTGGTGGTATATATGTTTAGCATGGTTTGATCGTGCCTGCTAACAAAGGATACACAGCTGTCTACATATTGAGGCCCTGTATTACGGCCAATATTTTTCAGCAAGAGGAAATATATCTGGCGGGCTATGCCAGTTGAATAACAGCCTTAAGTATTATTGCTACGCAATTTAGGAGCTAGTTTGTTGGACGACAGAGCTAATTAAGTACCTGACGCGCTGAGTCAATGGTACGGAAACTACATTATAAACTGTAACATTAGGACAGATGATGTTTGGGTATGTCCTAGTTGATGTATGATGCAAGCCTTTGATTACCAGACATTTAACAGTCATTCATTATTTATGTGAAGTCCTTGATCTTGTCGATTTGACTGTCCTGTTGATGCTACTGTCAGTTTCGTAAATAAATGTTTGAAACGTGCCAGCAGTCTTCAATCCATCATTGACTACTGCATGTGAGTGTATGGGTGCATTATTGACTTTACTAAGAGCTTCAAGCATTCGCGTTCTCGTCTACACCCACACTCAGCACATCATAATACCAGTACCACACATCTACAACATGTACGCTGTTTTGTGTGAGTGATCATAGTACCCCTGGCAGCACCTCACGCTGGTGACCTACATCAACACCGCAACATTACACAGTCCAGGTGATAAACGACACGTTCACTCTGCCAGCTTTCACATCACGCATAAACAGTACGTTACATTTCTGGTGGCCGTGACATTTCAGGCGGTTACATTTATGGTGGACCAGATTTGTGGGTTTTCTACATTTTCAAGACAGTGGTAAATAGGTCAACAACTGGGCTGACTCACATAAACACTGGCGTTGGCATTTTTGTGTTACTGCTACATGGACCACAACTGCTACGAAATTGAAGTGACATTGTTATACATTTCTGGAGTTCTACAAAATGATGGCAATATATCTGGGCTATCAAGTCACATCGTTACCTGTCAACCTAAGATTGTAAACAGTACTGCTGGTTGTTTACACTACATTCTGAGCTATCAAGTCACATCGTTACCTGTCAACTTAAGATCGTAAACAGTACCGCTGGTTGTTTACACTACATTCTACAAACATATCGACGTTGGATCTTCTAGTCTCAACTGCTGTCGAGTATGATTTTTGTAGCTACACTTTGGAGACCACTGCCTGTTATGAAGTACGGTGACCTTCAACGGTGGATCGTCTACTATTGTTGTTGACAGTAGTACCGCATTATACTGCATCTTTGCGGCTATTGAGGATTGTGCTTAAAGATAAGTGGCCTGTTTAATTTGTAAACTATGCCTTTATTTTGTTTGGAGCTGAGCCTTCCTCTATACACATACTGTATATTGTTTATTTACATATGCTATGCATGTTTTGTGTATACATGTTTCTGTTTACATGTTTATTTAGTGTGTATTTCTGCGGGATTGGTTGGGAAGGTGACTCCTTTTAGAATATACCACGTGAAAGAGGTTCTATCTGAGAGCGTTTTCTGTAGGGACTGTACAAATTTTCCACAGGGAAATTTGTTAGCAATATTTGTTGCTATTTACGTTTAGTTGTGCCGAGGTGTGCCTTTTCGTTGTTTTTGTAAAATTTTTTCTGTTCTTTAGTTTTGATTTGTTTGAATTTGTCTGCCTCTTCTGTCTATCATTTATTTCTATACATCTTTGTGTTTATAACAGTGTTGCCATTTGTTTGTTTATTTTCGCAGTCATCACTACACATTTTGTAAAAAAATTTTTTAGTTTCGCTGTATTGTTTATTTGACTTCTGCGAACGTTTTCGGTTGTTGTTTTGTATTCTTGTCTTTGTATTTATTATTGTAATACATTGTTGTCATACAATCTATAGATATACTTGATCATGGACTATTATTACTAATATCATACACTTTTCATATAAAGGTTATTTATAATGATAATATTATAGAGAAACAAGGTAACTATACAAGGTCTTTCACTAAGACTTGTCTCTCAAAGAGAGTGAAATAAAGTGAAGTGAGTATACAAGTCTAGTATTACAGACTTGTCTCCCATCAAAGTGGGATAAGGTAATTTATTTAATTTTTCAGGTCTGATCTCACATAGTTAGACAGAATGTCTACACTAGACTACTTTATTGAACAAGGGAAAGCCCTTGGGAAGACAGGTGAGAAGTTAGAAGAATTCGCAACTGCTCAATTTGACAAAGCATTGAAGTCTGAAGAAAAGAGACAAAAAGAGGAAAATAAAAGATTAGACAGAGAATCTGAGAATTTAAGATTACAGATGCAGGCAGATGAAAGAAAATTTCAAGCTGCTGCTGAAGAGAAAAAACTTCAAGCTGCTGCTGAGGAGAGAAAACTTCAAGCTAAAGCTGCTGCTGAAGAGAAAAAACTTCAAGCTCAAGCTGCTGCTGAAGAGAAAAAACGTCAAGCTCAAGCTGCTGCTGATGGAGAGGAAATTGCAAGCTGCTGCTGAGGAGAGAAAACTTCAAGCTCAAGCTGCTGCTGAAGAGAAAAAACTTCAAGCTCAAGCTGCTGCTGAGGAGAAAAAAGTTCAAGCTGCTGCTGAGGAGAGAAAATTTCAAGCTGAGGCTGAAGAGAGAAAAGCAAAAATGGAACATGATGAAAGACTCGCAGCTTTGGAGTTAGAGAAATTGAAATTGATGAATGCGGGTTCTCATCAAGCAACTTCGGATACAACAAAGGAGAAGTCTAATAAGATCAAATTACCTCATTTCAATCATTTAAAGGACGATATAACGGATTATCTTGATAGATTCCAATTTTTATGCGATAAGTATAAAATAAAAAAGGAAAAATATGTCGAACAACTGATGGAATTTTTTCAGGTGAACCAGTAACTACTCTTATGACAATAGAGGAACATGATAGGACTAACTATGATGTTGTCAGAGCAGCATTACTTAAAAGATATCAACTAAAAGAAGAAGATTATCGTCTTCATCTTAAAACAATGTTGCCAGAAAATGGAGTGGATTTCTCTGACTTTATTATAAAGATACGCCGTACATTCGCACGTTGGATTGAGTTATCTCAGACTGAAAAACATATGAAGGCCTAATGGACTTATTACTTCGAGACAAAGTTATGTCATCGGTCAACGAATCTTTCCTTGCTTTTCTTCATGAGCGTAAACCTAAAAACATAAAAGACATGGAGGAATATTGTTGCCAGTACGTAACTGCGCATCCCCATGCTACAGTAAGCAATTCTAAAGTGAAAGATGGGTTGCCAGTTGCTTCGGCAGCACCATATGGCTCTAATTACAATCGTAAATTTCAAGGTGCTAAACAAAGCTTTAATAAGAAGAGTAATCAGAATTACACTCAATATCAAAGCAATCCATCACACAGTGGGTTTTCTTCGAAGAATATTATAGACGAGCTGATAGTCCTCGTAATGTTGGGTCTAACAATTATAGACACTTTTGCAAAGGTTATCACAATAGATACTATCCGAGTTTTTCTTCTCGAGATAATTATCCTCGCCGTCAAGAATATTACAATGATGGTTATGGAAACTGTGATGCAAACCAGAATAATGGTTATGATGGACAATATAATGATAACTACAGGGGAAATAATAATCGCAGCAGACCTAGACATAACAAAAGAAAATCTTATCGTCAGGCAAACGCTGCACAACATGAGTCTCAGGAAGCCTGTAGTCAAGTGAACGATAGTAGAAACTCTAATGCTATCACTGGCTCTGCTTTCGATTTTGGGAGAGCAGCTAAGTGCCCCCAATGCTCAACATTGTTCGAGCCATCTACAGTATCTACCCTAATTTGTGGTCACCCTCTTCCCACTCTTCCTGCTACAGTTGCGCATGACGGGAAAGGATCTCTTATAGGATCTCATATGGGTCTAGTGAATAATGGTCCAGTCTCAGTACTTTTTGATTCTGGATGTACTACTATTGGGGTTAGGCAATCTCTCATAGATCCTTGCTGTGCCACGGGAAAGGTGGTTAAGTGTGTGACATTTGGTGAAACTTTGGAGATATATCCTACTGCTATCATCCACATGGATACTCCCTTCTTTACAGGAGATGTCCACGCGTGTCTTCTTCCTAATCCTATTGTGGATCTTATAATCGGTCGTATTCACGGGGTTAAGGAACGTACCCCGCAGCAAATTGCTGCTTGGGAAGAACATAATATTCAAACAGCCAATGTGGTTGTAACAAGAGCACAAGCTCTTATTCCTTCAACTTCATCTAATGATGGTAATGAAGTTGGTAGCCAAGATGATCACTTGGTGATTTCACATGACTTGTTTCTGAAACTACAAGAAGAAGACTCTTCTCTAAATAAATACTTTCTTCTCGCTAAAAACGGTGATCCGAATCAAAATACAATTCACAAATCGTATATCACTATGAAGAATGGTATACTAGTACGTATGGTACAACACTCAGACAAATCTATGCACTCTCAAATTCTTGTGCCCAAAAGTATGAGAGCCTTAATTCTTCAACATGCACACGATTCTCAGTGTGCTGGACACATGGGTTTTTCTCGCACTAAGTCGAGAGTTCTAGCGGCTTTCTTTTGGCCATTCGTAAACAAAGACATACGAATTTATTGCCGATCTTGTAAGATTTGTCAAGAAGTCAAATCTAGAGGTCCACGACATGCTGCACCTATCCAGGCTGCAGACATTCCCATTCGACCATTCCAGAAGATGGCAATAGATATTATTGGCCCTTTTAAGATTAAGTCAGCCAGAGGACATCAATTCATCCTAACATGCGTCGACATGTGCACACGTTGGCCAGAGGCTATGCCTCTAAAGAGCATATCTACTGCCGATATCGCAGACGCTCTTTGGCTAATATTTTCTCGTTTGAGTTTTCCCAGAGAAATATTGTCAGACCATGGTACTCAATTGATATCAGACACTATGTCGCAGGTGATGTCTATCCTAGATATTAAAAGGTCTCTCAGTAGTATTTATCACCCAATGTCTAATGGGTTAGTTGAACGTCTTAATAGAACACTTAAGAACTTACTTGGCAAGATTACTGAGGATCATCCTCAGGATTGGGACAGGGTTTTACCTGCGGCTCTCTTTGCCTATAGAGAGGTCCCCAACGAGCATACAGGGTTTTCTCCCGTTCAACTAGTTTTTGGCGCGCAACCGCGCAGTCCTATGTCCTTGCTACACGATTTGATAACTGCCGATAATATTGACAATGACACTCAATCTTCATATGAGTATGTCATTGCTCTCAGGCATAAGATTATCGAAGCATGCAAGTTAGCGACTTCATCCTTCGAATTTGCTAAAGAAAAGGCGAGGCAATTCGCTAATAAGAAGAGACGCCTACGTCAACTTTGTCCTGGAGACAAAGCGTTTGTTTTACTTCCTTCTAGGGAGAACAGACTGCTTATTACATGGAAAGGTCCATATACTATAGTCTCGAAGATTTCCGATGTCGACTATGGTGTCGATATTGACGGAAGGCATAAAACCTTCCATATAAATATGCTTACGGAATTTATTGAACGACCAGACTATTTGCAGCCTATTTTCCAGGCGACGGACGATTCTCCAGTCCAACATGGTCATATCTCATCCTTGTCGGTTATACAGGAGGAGGAAACTACGTTTTCAGATGTTAATCTACCTCTTCCTATGATTCCACTCAATTCTACGGAATCATGGAGAAACGTTTCGGTTTCTTCTAATTTGTCTTTTGAGGAACAGCGTCAAGTATCTTCTTTGCTACAATCATTTCAGGATGTCCTTACCGACATTCCTGGACACACACATATTATCAAACATGACATTATACTTACTGATCATAATCCGATCAGAGTAAGACCATATCCTATCCCTATTCATTTCCAAGCGCAAGTCGAGAAAGAATTGGATGAAATGATACAATTGAAAATAATTGAACCATCCACTTCAGCATACTCTTCGTCCATGGTTATTGTTCGAAAGAAAGACAATAACATACGTCTTTGCGTCGATTATCGCAAATTGAACCAAGTTACGAAGTTCGATGCTGAACCTATGCCTTTATTGGAAGATCTACTTACTAAACTTTCTAAATCGCGATTCTTTACTAAACTTGACTTGTCGAAAGGCTATTGGCAAGTTCCGTTAACTGAACGCGCCAAACCTTTCACTGCTTTCTCAACACCTAGGTGTTTGTATCAATGGAATTTTATGCCTTTCGGGCTGATGAACGCCCCAGCTACTTTCGTACGCATGATGCGTCGAATTCTCTCATATCGTACAGATGTCATCGCATACTTAGACGACATCTGTCTTTTCAGCGATACTTGGGAAGAACACTATTCGGGTTTAAATGAGTTACTGTCTACTCTACGCGAGCATAATTTGACTGCAAAACCCTCTAAAGCCTTTGTTGGGTTTAGTGAAATTTCTTTCCTAGGTCATCGTGTTGGTCATGGTCTATTGAAGACAGAGGACCAAAACATTTCTAAGATATTAAATATCTCCGTTCCTAAAACAAAAAAGCAAGTGCGTAGTCTCTTGGGATTAATACAATTCTACGGAAGATTCATTAAGAATCTGTCTTCCATTATGGCACCTCTTTCAACTTTATTGAAAAAAGGTTCTCCTAATATGGTGCGCTGGTCCCAAGAATGCCAATCGTCATTGGATCAGATTAAGAATTTGTTCTCATCTCCTCCTATCTTACGACTACCATTGATTGATAAGACTTTTGTCCTTCGTAGTGATGCCTCTTCCACTGGGATCGGGGCGGCACTTATGCAGGAGTATTCAGGAACTCTGCATCCTGTGATGTATATCTCTAGGAAATTGAATGCGGCAGAAAGGAACTATTCGGTTTTAGACCGTGAATTGTTAGCTATGGTCTGGGCCATTCTTAAGCTACAAAGATTCCTTCTAGGCGCGCATTTCATTATGGAAACCGACAAAAAAGCTCTTACAGCTATGCAGAACAAGGATTTGAAGAGCTCGAGATCTACTCGATATGCTATTGCTCTTCAACCTTTTCATTTCACGGTGCGGGCTATCCGTGGTTCGGATAATGTGATGGCGGACATACTGTCCAGATGCCCACATGATTCCACTTAAGTCTTGTGTCCTAGATCTCATGATACATTTCCAGATTCATGTCTGTTCATAATATACATTAACACATTTGTTTCACCTTAGATTAGTAAATTGATTGTTTTCTTTCTCTATTACTATCTTTGATGTAATGTGGAAGGTTAAGGTTAACATAAAATAAAGGTAAAAAAATTAGAAAAGGAAAAATGTTAAAATGGCCACATATGATACTTAAATAATTTTATATTGACTATAGTGCATTATAGCATGTTTCTAATTGTGTCATTTATATTGTTCTCAGTGCAAACTAGTACCAAGTACGGAGCGCTTGTGAGAACCATGATGATGCCATACCTTACATTTGTTTGAGAGATCGCAGCACTTATTTGTATATAATATACTTCTATTGTTAGATAATGTGTAAGGAATTTAACAAATTTGGTCATGTCCATCCATTACATATATTAATGGTATAACATTGTAATTTGTATATTGATATGACTTCTTGAGATAGATTGTCATTTGTCATTGCTATGATTATAGTATTGCATAATTGTTTGATAGTTATGTAATTTTTGTTAGTATCGCCAGCAACTGAGGTTTCTTTGAAGGTACCTTCCCGAATATATTTTCTATTATTTGGTGAGATGATTTGATTCTCTCCGGTTGATTCTTTCATTGGCGCATTATTCATATGTCATGAGCTTGTGGTATCTTGCTCATTGATGTATTTAAAAAAAAAGGGTCATTTTTTTCTATACGGGGGGTGCGGTAGTCTGTTGCTGTCATTTTTGACGGAGTCATAATAGGTAAATCTATTTAATACTTTTGTTGTAAAACTTTGTTGGTCAAAGTTGGATAATTCGGTATTAACTTCTATGACAGGTTGTTTAAGGGTTATCTTCTCTTTCTTTCAATCATTGTCGTTGATCTGTCTTAACGATGCTCAGTTTTATGCTGTCTAGGCATGCGCAAGTTCTGGGCGCGAACTGAGGAAACTTCCGTCAGGGAGGTTGTGGTTTGGGCTGTCGGACATGATGTCCGTTGTGATTTTCTCTATATCATCGTGGGGATTGGAAAGTTTTCGATATGACTGAAATGTCAATGTTTTCCCCAGTGATTCTTTGTTCGTCAAGAGTGACGACATTTATTAAGTGTGTATCCGGAAGATTCTGTAAAAGTAAAGAGACATTCTTATTAATATGCCTTTGGTTGCAGAACATTTGAAGTTACCTATCTGCGAGTGAAGCTCACAGATCTTGAGAGACAGAATTCATTCTTTGCTTCTTGTTCTAGCCAAATGAGACTATGTGTTTTCAATTGAACAGAAGCCTAATGATGATGATAAATTATTGTGGACGCCGCAGGTTGGCGGTATATATGTTTAGCATGGTTTGATCGTGCCTGCTAACAAAGGATACACAGCTGTCTACATATTGAGGCCCTGTATTACGGCCAATATTTTTCAGCAAGAGGAAATATATCTGGCGGGCTATGCCAGTTGAATAACAGCCTTAAGTATTATTGCTACGCAATTTAGGAGCTAGTTTGTTGGACGACAGAGCTAATTAAGTACCTGACGCGCTGAGTCAATGGTACGGAAGCTACATTATAAACTGTAACATTAGGACAGATGATGTTTGGGTATGTCCTAGTTGATGTATGATGCAAGCCTTTGATTACCAGACATTTAACAGTCATTCATTATTTATGTGAAGTCCTTGATCTTGTCGATTTGACTGTCCTGTTGATGCTACTGTCAGTTTCGTAAATAAATATTTGAAACGTGCCAGCAGTCTTCAATCTATCATTGACTACTGCATGTGAGTGTATGGGTGCATTATTGACTTTACTAAGAGCTTCAAGCATTCGCGTTCTCGTCTACACCCACACTCAGCACATCATAATACGAGGGACGGTCAAAAAAGTAATGCCTCGTAATTTTTAATTTCATTCAATAGGCAAGAAACCAGATAAAATTCACATTGAAATGTAGCCCCAAGTCTGAACTTCAAAAATTTATTTCTCAATGTAGTCTCCGTTATTTGTTACAGTTTTTGTCCATCTTCTCACAAGGGCATGTATCCCCGCACGGTAAAAATGTGTGTCCTTTTTCCTAAACCACTGGCGTACGGCGCGTTTAAGGGTCTCGGTGTCCCGGTGTCCTTAAAGTGATGTCCACGCGAAGATCTTCTTTCAGTGGTCCAAACAGATGGAAGTCAGAAGGTGCAAGATCGGGACTGTAAGGGGGATGTGGTAATAATGTCCAGCCAAATTCTGCAATCGCATCAATGGTGCGTTTAGCGGTGTGTGGCGTGGCATTATCGTGCAACAGTAGTGCAGTTCTCTGATCTTTTAATGGGTAAAGTCGCCGAAGACGACCTCTAAGCTTCTTCAAAGTTTCAATGTAACGGTCTGCATTCACCGTGTTTCCCTGTTCCAAGAAGTCGAGAAGAATCACACCCTTCTCATCCCAGAACACGGAGGCCATAACTTTCCCTACAGATGGTGAACTTTTGAACTTCTTTCTTGTCGGCGATGTTGTGTGATGCCATTCCATTGACTGCCTCTTGGATTCTGGTTCAAAAAAATGAACCCAAGTCTCATCACCTGTCACAATATTCGATAAAAACTCTTCTTCTTCAGTTTCCTAACGGTGCAGGAGGTTGATGGCTATGGTTTTCCTTGTTTCTTTATGTCTGTCTGTCAACATTCTGGGTACCCACCGTGCACAAACTTTTGAATAACCCAGGTCTTTAATGATGTTCTGGACACTGTCTTTACTAATGGACAACATGGAAGAAAGTTCATCCAGTGTTACCCGACGGTCACCACGAATGATGCCATCAACTCGATGAATGTTGTGTGGAGTCACTGCGGTAGACGGAAGGCCAGTCCGCTTTGCGTCAGCCATTGAGGATTGACCTACTTCAGCTTCGTCACAACGATGTACCCAATGTCGGACAGTGCTAACATCCACTGCTGAATCTCCATAAACATTCTTCAAACGTTCGTGGATGCGAATTGGGGTCTCGCCTTCAGCATTGAGGAATTCTATGAAAGCAGTATAGGCCGAATCCAACAAGACCCTTAGGACCTTAATACTGTGTCCAGTAAATGATAGTAGACTAGAACAGTGAGAACAGGATAGTGGGTAGGTTTGGTATTGTACAAACATTTATTACAAATAAGGGAGGGAAACCTGAGGCCTGTAAACTGTAAATTAATATGAAACAAATATAAAGGTATGTTATCAGGCACACCAAACCTACCCACTATCCTGTTCTCACTGTTCTAGTCTACTTCAAAATTTCGACAAATAATTCAGTGACCTACATCAACACCGCAACATTACACAGTCCAGGTGATAAACGACACGTTCACTCTGCCAGCTTTCACATCACGCATAAACAGTACGTTACATTTCTGGTGGCCCAGAGGATGTTGAATTTTAATTGGGCGTGTTCACTCACGTTTGCATTGAAAAGAATGAAAAAGCAGACAACAGAACCAAGAAGTGTAGATCAACTACAAAGAAAAAAAATGTAGGCGTGGGCAGAAAGAGACCAAAAGCTGAAATAATAGAATAATAACAGAAGAATGGACAATAAGTCGTCCATTATAGCTGGAATAAAAATCTAAAGATAGACCAGCGTAGTATCTGTTAAAAGCTCCAACAAAAAAATGACAAAAATTCCCAGCAATAATAAACTGGTCAGCCAACAATTAAGAACATGTTACTTTAAGAGAGAAGAACATTACAGAGCAGAATGTCATCAAGACAACAATGTAGAAAACATCCTTCTAAATATGAGAAAGATGATGAACAGAATCCAGGTGTTGGAGCATTTAAAGGCAAGGAATGCACACATAACTATAGAACATGCGGTGAGAATAAACAAGTCTAGAGAACTGCACAACATATTGTCAACGACTATATAACAAGAACAAAAATTAATATATAATATTAGACAAACTATACCCACAATGAACAATTGGGTATAAAATGGACAAATGGAAAATTCCTGGGGGACCTGGATTTCGCAGATGATGTAGCATTCTTAAGTTCAACACCAAGACAATCCCAAGAAGCAATAAATAATTTGTGTCATCTCTCGGTTAAAATTGGTCTCCAAATAAATGCCTCTAAAACTAAAGCTATGAACTTTTCTAACGAGAGCTTTGATATCATCTTGAACGGGGAAAAACTACAGAAAGTTGAAAGTTTCAATTATTTAGGCAGTAAAATGACTCAGGATGGTGACACAACAAGAGAAATCCATACTAGAATTGCTTTGGCAGCTAGCGCCTTCAATAGATTATCTAACATTTGGAAATTACGATCATTGAATATACATACCAAGCTTCGTCTGTTTAATTCAAATGTTATCTCAGTGTTAACATACGGCTGTGAGAGTTGGAAAATAACAAAATCATTGGAGAACAAGCTGAATACATTCGAGAACAAATGTCTTAGAAAACTCATGAACATCAGTTGGAAAGAATTCAAGACTAATCGACAAATAAGAGAAGACTCTAGGCAGAAATATGTCTCCGACTATATAAGGAAAAGACGATGGTCATATATCGGTCATGTCCTACGAATGCAAAACAACAGAATACCACTACAGGCGCTCACTTGGGTTCCTGAGGGTAAGCGGAAAAAAGGAAGACCAAAAGAAACACTCAGAAGAACAATAATAAGAGAAGGAAGAACGTTGGGCCTAAATAATGTGCAAGAGCTAAGAGGAGTGGCGTCACAACGAACAACCTGGAGAGCACTGGTTTCTGCCTTATGCGCCGTGTTTGGCGCTTAAAGAATTTATTATTATTATTATTATTATTAGACAAAACAAAAAGGATAGAACGCATTCACGGACAATTAGAAATTTTCATATACCCTATAACAAAAGGTGAGAATGGATGATGCCATAAGTATTTGGCGGCAATTTAGTATACGGTTTAAAACTGTAGACATTATATACCTTAATTATAACCTTTCGAGGTTGAACTAGATATCTTTCGTCATTAATGAAAACAAAACTTAATAACTCGATCACCGATCAAAACTGGCATAACCGTATCTAGCTGCTGTCCCATGCTCCAGTGAAGCTCTAAGGACAGCCATTGACAACTATTGGCATAACGACAGCGACTTCGCTCATTATCACCCCCAACAACAAAATAATAATAAGACCAACGTACCTTGTGGGGTAACTGACTGCCATCTGGTTCGGCCAGGCTAGATCTTTGTCCACCAGCACTTTCCTTTCACTTCCGTCCAGACATGACCTCTCAATCTTCTTCGTTCCCTGGTCAGCCCAGAACACAAACCTGAGAAAATGTTCAGTTTGAATGTATGAAACTTAGTAATTCTTGTTACACTATGCTCATATCTTATATCGTCGACTTAGATGGCAAACGTACTTATCTGACACCGAAATAAAACGTATATTCGGTAAGGATTTTATGACTGTGGAATTTATATTCGGAAACCTTTCCAAAACACACACACATACATACACACACGTACACACATACACACACACACACACACACATATATATATATATATATATATATATATATATATATATATATATATATAGATATATATATCTATATATATATATATATATATATATATAATCCTCTTCTTTAGTGCTTCTTGCGGAGCATAGAGCTCCCACTGTAGCTGGTGGCCTTGCAGGAAGCCTACGTCATGTATTCATAGGCTCTTACAGTAGTGTTTTTTGTGGCAATTTGTTTAACATGACAAGATTCCCCGTCCCATGTACAACCTCATAATAAGCGCCTTGTATGACATGCCAGAGATTGCAGCAATAACCCTATTATTTCTTTGTGTCCACCAGGGAACTACAATGAGGCTCACCAATACTAATACATGTCCACACATTAATGGCAATGTCAAGCAATGTTGGTTTAGAAATATGGCTAAGAATAATAAAAACGGCAGGCTTCACGAGGTGGTAAACTGTGGTCATAATTTTGGAAGAAAATAAAAAGAAAACTGTCAGATTCTACGGTTTTATTATCTCGAAATAATTCAGACACAGCAAAATTATAGAAGCTGCGATAAGCTCAAACTTTTTACTTCCACTGCCTTTTTCTTTGGGAAGGCGGAGGGATTGTAAGTTCGTCATATTTTTGTTTCTTTTCTCTCGAAGATTTCTAATTCGCAATCAAATTCCTGAGAAAAAGGTAAAACAAGGGAATTGAGTTAACAAATTTACTTCCTTACTTAGTCGTTCCCCTTCTACCGTGAGGTGTAGAGGTTTGGAAGAGAGAGCGCCGGACTATCCTATCGGCTGTCTTCCTCCTGGCCTGGTTCCATTCTAGTCCTCGGTCCTTCAAAGATTGTCTAATGTTGTCCTCCCAGCGGACTATGGGTCGTCCTGGGGGTCTGGATCCCTGGCTCTTTGTTTCCCATGCTTGTCGTGGTAGCCGATCTTCCCCCATTCTACAGACATGGCCAAACCATCTTAGTTGGGACTGTTCTACTTGGGTCTGCAGGGGGTGGGATTTTAGGCCGGGACGTATCGTCTGGTTGCGGACCATGTCTCTTCTTGTTACTTCAACCACCTCCTTCAGATACCTCATTTCTGAGGTTTGGATCTGGCTTTTGTGGGTTGTAGTCATTGCCCATGACTCGCATCCATATGTCAAGACTGGGATATAGGTGGAGCGGTATACAGCCATCTTCGTTTTCTTACCAACCTCTCTCTTGCTGAGGAATCCTCGATTTATGGCCTGAAAAAGTCTCCCAGCTGCTGCTTTTCGAGTGGCTGTTGCCGTCATTTTTGTCGGTTCCAGAAGATGTAAATCTATTTAATATTTTTGATGATCGAAGGTACAGAACTGTATGTTAACTCCCTGACACAGGTTGATTAGGGGTTACCTTCCCTGTGTTTATTCTTTCTTAAGACGGGATAGTTAACTGTTCTCAAATCTGTTCTGTCTATGCATGCGCTAGTTTTAGCGCGAACCGAGCAGACTTCCGTCTGGATTGATGAGCTGGTTTTCTGCCGGACGAAGATGTCCGTTGTTTCTTCTCTGCATTATCTGGGGGAAAGATAGTCTTGTGATCTTAGTGATTCTCCCCAGAGTTATTCTGTTCGTCTGGAATGACGACTGGTGTTATTTGTGTATTTCTCGGAATTCTGTCCAAGGTAAAATAACTTAATTATTATGCCAAGTTTGCAGAACATTTAGTATGAACCTGTGAGTAGCACTCACAGTTCTTGTGATCCAGAGTCCATTATGTGTGCTTGACGTAGCCAATTAGGTCTATTCGTTGAAGTACTTTACAGAAGCACAATGAACATATATTGATATGAAACCTGCAGGATGGCGGTACGTTTCAGCGTGGAAGATAATAAATGCCTATGAAGAAAAGCACAGCTGTTTATCAACCATTATAAGGCCCGTCATTACGGCCTATAACTTTGAGCAGAAGAAGAAGTGCCTGGCAGGTGAAGTCAGATGAAGTCTTGACTTTAGTTACAAGTTCACAGACTTCTATGTTAAGCAACTATATTTGTTAAAGGATTACCTGACGCGTTCAGTCAGGGGCCCTGAGCTACGGTAGGAAAAGAATATGTTGTCAAGCCAGCGCTATTAACATCATACCTACGAGCTATACAAAACTGATGATGTTCGATATTCCTATTCATTACCACATATGAACAGTTGTTAAAGGACAGACCATTGTCGATAACGTCCTTATAGATGAGTGGTTCAAGCTTTATATGCCAGATGTTTTGCCAGTCATTTCCAATATATATGATGTCCTTGATTCTCGTCCATTTGACTGTAACTGTTAATGTCACTGTGTCACGTAAATAAATGGTTGAAAGTTCCAGCAGTTTCTACAATTACTGACTACTGCATGTGAGTGAGTGGGTGCCTTGTTTACCTATCAAAGATCCTAAACGCATTCGTGTCTCTACACACCCACATCACTTGTCAACCATACAAACTTCGAGTACCTCACATACAAGAAATGTCTGATGCTTGTATGTCAACATGACACCCTGTTAGCACCTCAACGCCTGGTGAGCTATTCATGCATAACAAAGCTGCTTGGCCCAAGTCGGACTGACTACAACAGTACACAGTAAAGGTATTACTACGTTCCTACTAAAACATAACGTAAATCCCACCTTCACATTTGTGGTGACCGTAAATATACGGTAACAGTGGCCAACTCTTCTTTGATGCCTCCCTTCCGGTCTATAATAGCTCCGACGTATTTAAAGTGGTCGACCTGCTCCAGGACCTGTTCTCCCAGCTTAATCTGATGTCTTCTTTCTTCTCGTGATATCACCATGGATTTTGTTTTAGAGCTGCTTATGACCACCCCTCTCTTCTCCAGCTCTTTCTTCCAGACTTGCAGGTTGGATTGGAGATGTGCCTCTGATTTAGCAATCAGGGCAACATCATCAGCAAATGCCAGCTCTGAAATACATACCTGTCTCATCTTCCAGTACCCCACTGAATACTTTCTTGTTCTCTCCTTACATGCCTTGATGACATCGTCCATGAGGAGTATGAAAAGATAAGGTGACAGGATACCACCTTGTCTTAGACCAGTGGTGGTCCTGAACTCTTCTGACTTATGGTTTGCTGTCCTCACATAATGTTTGCAAGACTTGTAGAAGCTCTGAATAGCATGAATCAGAGGTGCTGGAATGTTCTTCCATGCCAAACAGTCCCAAAGTTTGCTCCAGGGGACCCTGTCAAACGCCTTTTCTTTGTTTCATAGATGGATCTCACTCTTATACTCAAGGGCCTTTTCACTCAGCTGTCTGAGTGTGAAGATTAGGTCTTGAGTACTTCGGTTTGCTCGGAATCCGCACTGGACCTCATCCAATTGTGGCTCAGCTAGGCGTCGGAGTCTCTGCTCTAGGATTCTAGAGTAGATTTTACCAGGGACACTGAGAAGGGATATGCCTCTATGGTTTCCACATTGTCGATTGTCACCTTTTTTGAAAATTGTGTTATGATGGCAATCTCCCAATCCTTTGGTATCGTCTTGTTGCACCACGCTGTCTGTAGACCCTTAAGAAAAATAGGTCGCCTGATGCTCCCATGTATTTAACCATTTCTGGTGTTATACCATCAAGTCCTGCTGCTTTGCCCATCTTGATTTTCTCCAGTGCTGCCTTCAGTTCTTCCATCTTCTTCCATGTCATCTTCACCATCATTGGTTTTCTCTTCTGTGATAGTGGTTATCATTTCTGACGCTTCACCATGCTCGCCATCCAGGAGTTCTGAGAAATATTCTTTCCATCTTTATATTACTTCCTTCGGGGCAGTAAGCAATTTGCCTTGCTTGTCCTTTATAAATTTGAGAGGGCATTGTTTTTCCTTCCTCGTGTTCTTTAGCTTCTTATAGAACAATTTCTGGTTTTCTTGCAAGGAGACCAGCTGCAGTAGTGTTCGCATACACCACAAGGAGCTCAAAGGAAAGTGATGATGATATATCAGATAATCTGACCACAAAAATAAAGTTTGTGTAATGTGACAGAGTATGAAAATCGAACATCTCGATCAGTCGCTTTATTCCCACCATCACCCCTTTTTCTTTTGTCAAGCAAATCATCCAACGTGGGTTCCCGATCTTTGCTTCCCTCATTAGCATACACGGGCTATTGCACAAAAGCCATGCTTTTTCGCTAGCTGTTTACTTATAATTTAGCCACGCCTACCTGTCTTCTTTCACGCGCTATCTATATAGCTTCTCAAATCTCTAACTGTCCTTCCTTCAAAATGGGACGGGCCAGGGCGTTTGCCTGCTGTCAGATTTCGACAAACGCGCGTAGGAGGAGAACGGGTTGTTAACTGTAGAATCAGGGGCGATAACCACAGTTACATTCCCCAGAAGGACGTAATCAGCTACAGTAAGAGACGGGATCTAAAGACTTCTGCTCGCTAGCAAATGGCTACGTGGTCGGCAGAAGTGTGAAAAAAACCTTCCATTCAGGAATTGACCGTAGAATTTGCCCTAGGTGCGAATTTCCGCATTAAGGAGGGAAAGTATGGCATTTCTAAATATATACCTCGCCTCCCTAACTCAGTTATCAGTTGCTCCAGGAAAGATCTTCGAAATACATCTAGCTCGTTATTGTAGAGCCATATACAATTGGATTTCTTATAATACGTGGAGATAATTCATTCTTTCTGAGCGCGGTAAATATATTATTAGCATTTAAGTGATTTAACGTGTTAAAGTTTTTCCATTATATTTCACTGGGATTTTTGTGTTAATTGAATAACGTATTAAATAAACATATAGCTAATTTCTCCAGCTAAAAAACGTAAATTTAATTACCCGCTATCCCCCAGTAAGAGATGCTTCAAATAATTATAAGACGCTAGGCGATTGATAATTGACGAAATACTATGTAATTCTATTTTCATTATGTGTAATTTTGTAAATGACTAGTGTCTATATCTCGTGTTAAAAAGCAATAGGACAGGTTTGACGCTTGTGGTTTTAAATATAATTTAATACCGGAGTGGTTAAAAGAGTCTTACCTAAACGCGTGTTAGGATATGATTTATATGATGATTACATGTTTATCTATTTTCTACGCCTAGGCTGGTCATACCCTTGCGATCTAGCGGTCTTACGGTATTACGGTCTTATGTTCTTAAACATACATTGTTGTGAAATCTGCTTGTTGTGACCCTGTGCGGTCCACCTTCTCCATCCATGAGAGTGGTCAAAAACTAGAACACTAACAATAAAATTTAAATGATAACTGGAACAGAACTATATACCAGAAAATCTTCATATATATATATATATATATATATATATATATATATATATATATATATATATATATATATATATATATATATATATATATATATATATATATATATATATATATATATATATATATATATATATATTACTGGCCTGCTGTGGCAGAATTTATATCACTGTTTCTAAACATTTGACAGTAAAGTTTCTTACCACGGAATTTTACGCGAGAGAACTCACTGGTCATACTCAGCTACTTCCCTCATAGAACAGCCGAGGAGTAACATTCTTTTTTAAACATTTCATCACGTCAGAGAGTGTCACAGCCACCTGAGGCTAGACCACACTGGAACAATATATCTACCTATTAATTTCCTTGACGGTGTTACCACAAAGAAAACTTATCCCAAGCCAATACCTGCAGTGAAAGGAGGAATATCTAGGAAAAATACTAACGCATCAATTTCAGCGACTCCCTGGAAATATCAGTCAGCAAACCGGATAGTCTGGGGCTGCAATTGACAACGAATATGACTGAATAGTCTTAATACCTGCTAGTGTTTAATTCCATTGGAATGTATGTTGGGTCAACATTTGGGTAAGCAAATCTGAAAGTGGCCACTGTATGCGTGTAGTGAGTGAACGGCTAGAAAAAAAAACTTATTTCTTATGTTACCACTAACATACCAATCTTCTTTTATTTATTTCTCACTAATCTGAGTGTTCACGGGATATGTTAAATTAAGGGCTTATTCTTTACCCGTCCTGACTATTCCCCACTCCGTTAATTTTTGATCTCTTTGGGTTAACTACCTCTGTTGGGATTTTCCTTGTTTCCCTTTATAAGAGGGAGGGCCTATTCGATTATATTTCATTTTTGTCTGCAAACTATAATTCATTGATGTAAATGCTTTTCATGATGTTGTGTTATTTTTTAGTGAAAATAAACATAATAAACCTTAAGCTATAGTATTGGTCAAAACCCCTGCACTTATATGTTATCCATAGTTTGTTTTCACGTCTGTACGTATTTCTGTCACAAAATTGTGTGTACGTAAGTGTAGTGTAACTTGTATTTTGAACAGGGAGAGAAAGTGCGTCTAACTTAAATATAGTCGTAAAGATAGGCTGGATTAGAGCAATTACTCAATCCAAGACTGTTCTTTCTCTTACACTATCACCCCCTCGTGAAAAAGAAACCTATTTCTTACACCTTACTCTCACATAGTTATCACTATCACCTCTGCTCGGACGGGACCTCAGACCTATCTTATCAAAAATTACGACGTGTAAATGACGTCACTACTCACTGCAGTGCTTGTTTATCATAGAGCAAGGATACTGTCTTAGTTTTTAAAACTATTCGTGTTTCTCACTGTGCAGACCAGGGCTGTGGAGTCGTGGAGTCGGTCATTTTTAGTGGAGTCGGAGTCGTGGAGTCGGTCATTTTTAGTGGAGTCGGAGTCTACAAAAAAAAGTCCGAACTCCGAATTATTCGAGACTTAAGTCAACGCAGATTCAAGTGTGATACATGCATCGGGGACCTTAAAAAAATCTTGAAAAAAACATTTCAAGTAGAACTCCTAAAACGATTTTCATGTTAAAGTACATCCATTTTTACATAATATAGGAAAATTTCAGTTGCTTCTGTTCATAAATAAAGTTTTCATCACAATTGGAAATTTGTTGGCACATTTAGAAAAAAAAAAAAAAAAGGGTAAAGGTCCCGTTACACGCCCATTGAGGCATATTGGGAATACGGTGTTAGGCCCATATTTTCTAGACCATCCGCACACTAGGGGTGATGTGGTCAGCATCACGCCGGGCGCCTTAACCTTCTCAGAAGTTGCTCTGGTACCCAGTTGGGGCTGGGTCGACCCAGGAGCCGTTTGCGGCCTAAAAAAATCCCACCTCATTTGGGCATCGAACCATAGACCACTGAGCTAGGAAGCCAGTGCACTAACCACTATGCTACCGCGACTCCCACATTTAGAAAAAGCACACAAGAAATGGAAATAAACTATATACACTGTCAATTTTCCCGTCATTGTTAAAATGAAACTATTTTGCCTCATGGCGTTTGACAAAGCAGTCATTTGTGTGCAGGTGTGGATGATTTGTTATTTTGTATTACTATATGAATGAATGAATAGTTTAAAATGTAGTCTGCGAAAGCCACGTATTCCTTTATTCACACACATACCACAATTATACATTTAACTCCAAATAAGTGCATAATTTTATGCCATATCATTACTTTAAAAAAATTTCCGTAGCCGTGAAAACTGTTTGACCGACCGTGTGTTGCTGGAGCGTGAAAAGGAATCAGACAATAGTAACACTGTGGCCTACTACGCATGTCGTAAAAAGCGACTAAGGATGGTTGGGCATGGGGTAGGTTACTCTTCCTGTAGATGTTTAAAACCTTAAAAATCTCAACAGACAAAATGGACAGTCAACTAAAGACAATAAAACTCAGCCATCCAAGACAGGAGAGATGAGAAGAAGACGTAGGAGATGGATATGCCACATATTGAGGAAACCTGATAATAGCATTACCAGGTAGTCGTTGCTGAAAAATCGCCAGGGTAACAGAGGCAGCGGTAGACCACAGAACACATGGAGAAGATAACTGGAGATAGACATGAAGGGCACGAAGAAGACATGGAAAGACCTTGAGCTGATGGCACGTGACAGAAAGACTTGGCATAAGTTTGTTGAAGGCCTATGCTCCTCGGGGAGCTAATGTGTGATAACGATCAACTGATAGTAGAGGAAGCAAAGCTCAATAAAGACTTGACATTTTGTGGTATTCATGTTTACTATCATATCAAAATACTCAACTTTATGAAAAACATTATATATTTAAAAAATCTTACTTTAATTTACTGCACAAACCTATAATACCAGATACTAAACACTATGTTGTTAAAGTTAAGTACGCGCTAAAAACTATTTATGCTAAAAAATTGTAAGTACATGTGAAGAAGCGTAACAGGTTACGGAACTTTTACTTTCCCTAGCTCATAAAAATCTTACTTTAATTTACTGCACAAACCTATAATACCAGATACTAAACACTGTGTTGTTTAATGTTAAGTACGCGCTAAAAACTATTTATGCTAAAAAAGTTGTAAGTACATGTGAAGAAGCGTAACAGGTTACGGAACTTTTACTTCCCCTAGCTCATTCTGAAATCTACTTGCCTTGACTCCCAGCCCACCAACCACAACTGTTTACGAGCGCCTGCGTTCGAAAGTGTATGCTGGTTGCGTTTTTCTCTTGGTTCTTGGCCAAAACATTGATTTCATATTCTCTATGGGTTCTTCTGCTCACAAGAACATCAAGGGAAAAAATGTAAACAACAGACAGTGGAGCTACCATACACTTTTTATGATTGCACAAGAAAATAATGTAAAATATTTATTCCATATCTACTGTAAATGAGGATACAGCAGATGGACGGCCAGACTGGCAGGTTTGGCAAACACACATAGAGGCACTCAGATAGACGAAAGGATTTTAGGTAGGCAGACAGGCAGGGATACAGAGAGACAAACAGACAGAGACGGGCGGACGGATGGAAGGGCGGACAGAGAGACAGACAGAGAGATAGAAAGATAGATAGATAGATAGATAGATAGATAGATAGATAGATAGATAGATAGATAGATAGATAGATAGATAGATAGATAGATAGATAGATAGATAGATAGATAGATAGATCACACACAAAATGAACTCCCCTCTAAAGGCATGCAGAAATCACATATGTGACACAGCTGCTACTAGCACTCCCTGGAGCATCTGTGGTAAACAAGACGCCTGTTTGATTTGGCCACGACGTGTTTATTTGTTGTTCTACCTAGACCGATGTATGATGTGATAACAATTTATGAGATATAATGAAACATGACAGAGGAACAGAAATGTACTCAAAGAACAAACGTTAGGCGGTGAGGGGGAAACAACATGCCGAAAGGAAAGAAGAGTAACATAAAAATTGTTGTCATCGTGTTTATTAGCTGCAGCATGTGTATGTGTAGTTGTACACGTGTATCAGTATTTGTGTGTGATGTTCTGATTGTGTGATGTGCTGATTGTATGATGTTCTGATTGAATGATGTTCTGATTGTGTGATATTCTGATTGTGTGATGTTCTGATTGTGTGATGATCTGATTGTATGATGATCTGATTGTATGATGTGCTCAATCCCTGTTTTGTTCCCGGGGGTCTCTGATGAGACAAAGAAAGACTAGGAATACTGTTCTCTCATGCATGTCGTACAAGTGTCGCAGAGAGATTTATGATTAATAAATTTCTATATCTTTTCTCTATTCTACCCGTGTCTTCTACTTTATTATCGCTCTTTTATCCTTTTTCTTTTTTCGCATTTGTTTGATTGTGAAAATATAACTCTCCCATTCAAACCTTCGCCTTTCTCTTTTCTTATGTAGCAACGCATTTTTATTGCTGTTAAGATAAGTTCTTGAGTAGACCGAATAGTGTGAAATTCGTTCTCGACAGACATATGATGTCAAACAATCGTCTAACATTTTCATCTGACACGAAGCTTCTACGGTTAAGTTTCTCGGTTATGGGTGTGAGAGGCGCCAACATGCATCGCTCGGGAATGACCAGAGGTAGCGGCAGGTGTTAGAACGAGCACTGGCAGTTTTATTGCCGGCGCCTGAGTTAATGTGAAGTGTTAAGACGGGACGCTAATTTCGGGTTTTCGAGAATAGCGTGCATCCTTTGTCTGTTTTCAGATATTATACCAGAGTAGTTTAGATTTCAATCATTCAGTACTCCTAAGTTGCAGTAGACGGATCGCTTCGTGCTAGAGAATAAGCTTGTATAGCGAAGTTCTTAGTTTTTCTCAACAATTTTGCCGAGCTTCTAGAATACCGATATAAGTGAATAACTCTGAGTTTCGGGGTGATAGCCAGTAGTTCTGTTTCTGAGGTAAATATTGACTAGTATTGTCGAGTGATAATATTGCTAGTTCGAATTATTATATATTTATCTAGATTTATATGTAGAGCAATTTAATGAAAGTCAGTTAATTTCTCTAGTGCCGTGTTACAGTGGATAGCAAGATAAATTATATCTCTAGCTAAGCTCATTCGGCTATTAATAAATTTGATTAAACTGCTAGTAACCAGTAAGAGAATAATTTAACTAACTAAGTAAATGCACTGATGACTCATGAGTATTGACGAAATTTATTTTATGTATTTCTAATTCATGATGATGGGGTTTTTTAAATGACTAGAATTTATTTCACGGAAGTTTTAACGATGAGACTAGCTCTAAGCTTATGGTTTCTAATTTAAGTTGAATAACCGAAGTGAATATTATTTACGCGTAGGATTTGATATACTATTAGGGTTGAGTATTTATGTGTTCTTTTCTTCCCCTTACAGTATTTTGGGTCATAAACCCTAAATCTTACCTGCGGCTTTCAGTACCTATGTAACTGAGAAGAACTTTACTAAAAGAACATTCTGAATATAATTACCGGGTTTTGCAAGTGACCTGTCTGGCCTCGTGTTTTTTACACCCAGAAGAACGACAGAGTACTGGCCCAAAAGTAATATTTAAGAATAAATGGTAACTGGACTGACAGAATATCCAGATTTCTTTCTCAAGTTCATATATACTTCGCCTGTGGTGGCGACTGAAATAACATTTGACACTTCCCATAGAACAACCATTGTGTTGTGAAGGAGATTTATCCTAAACCGATTTACGTACCTGACATTCAACTTAACGAGTGAAGTTCCAAGCTATTGTACCCTGTGAACATTAGATATCATAAGTACTTTCCTAACTGGACAAAAATTGAAGTGACCTTCATCAGCCTCCTATTACAACAGTGAGACAAATGTTTCCTAACATTTTGATTAATTAGTCTTTGGAGAAACTGGGGTTACACTCGCCAGTAAACTCAAACTTGGATGGTCTGTGAGTGACTGAACAATTTGTTCCAGATGTTATGAAAAGCAACGATTAGGTAAGAGTGCGCATGTTGTCTGTGTACACAGCTATCAGAGCGAGAGAATAACAGGGATGAATAATTCGTTTATGATTTAACCCATGTAATAACTTTGTATTTTCTCTTGTATGCAAGTTTTTTTTGTTAATGCTTTTTTCCTCTTAGGATAGATTAATATATATAAACTCTGTTCTTTACTGAGAGAGGGAAGACCTTGGACCTTAGCGTATGAATCTGTGACTCTTTGGGGCTATAACTTCTCTTATAACGGGATCTTGGCAACAGAGAGGGGAAAGGATTTCACCTATGAGTCTATTTCTTTAATTAATTCTTAACCTATGTTTATTGTATTTGATTTGATATACAATATTGTCGACGTAAAGTTTCTTTTTTTATGATAAATAAAAATTTACATAACTTTATTCACGTGTGGCGGTCAGCTTGTTCAAAACGATCCCTATTTCATAGATATAGTTTTCACGTATGTGCGTCTAATCGTCGCCACTTATCTGTGTGTGTGTATATGTGAGTGGTTAAATATATCATTATATATATTTATAGGAAACTGTCTGATCTGAATTCTCAGTCGTAATCGATAGGCTGGTTTGATTATCTATCAAATCCAGGGACAGATTTTACCTTTCACCATTTCACTTGTGAAATTCTATTTCTTTACCTTATTTCTCACTGAGCTATCACCTGTACTAGTCCTATTCAGGAGGGACCAAAAGTGATCTTAATTACCCTATCGAAAATATACGACAACAAGGCACCTAATATGAAGTTGTGCATGAGAATGGCAACATATTCATGTAAAACACGTTGATACAGACACAACCGCTGAAGGAGCGAGTGAATGCCCTTGTGCAGGCTGTCTGTAAGAGGGTCCTCTGCAGTGGTCTGTTCATGCTAAATAGGGAACGAAATGAAAAATGATTATGAATGATCATCACTAATCAAGTTATGAAAACTGGCTACCCAAAAGTTTTTAAGTGTCTCGAGAACATGTTTTTGTAGTAAGTTTTCTTTCGTGTTACACAGTACATTTCTTACTTACTTACTTAGTCGTTCCCCTTCTACCGTGAGGTGTAGAGGTACACAGTACATTTCAATTATATTAATTGTTAACTCTTAATTTTAGTACCACTTATCCATTCGTCTGTCTGTCTAGCTGTCTATCTACAAATCTAGCAATCTATTCCTCACTCCACTACCTTTACACACACAGACAGACAGACAGACAGACACACACACACACACACACACACACACACACACACACACACATATATATATCTGTTTGACTGTCTGTCTGTTTTATCTATCTATCTATCTATCTATCTATCTATCTATCTATCTATCTATCTATCTGTCTGTCTGTCTGTCTGTCTGTCTGTCTGTCTGTCTGTCTGTCTGTCTGTCTGTCTGTCTGTCTGTCTGTCTGTCTGTCTGTCTGTCCGTCCGTCCGTCCGTCCGTCCGTCCGTCCGTCCGTCCGTCCGTCCGTCCGTCCGTCCGTCCGTCCGTCCGTCCGTCCGTCCATCTATCTATCTATCTATCTATCTATCTATCTATCTATCTATCTATCTATCTATCTATCTATCTATCTATCTATCTATCTATCTATCTATCTATCTATCTATCTATCTATCTATCCGTCCGTTCGTCCGCCTGTCCATCCACTCGCCCGTCTCTGTCTGTTTATGTGTGTCTCCCTGCATGTCTGCTTGCCACATACACATTTTCATATATATATAAAGTAGTGAGGATAGGGCCCCCATAAACACCGAGTTTCGGAGGCTCTGCATTCTAAAATAAAGGGATGAGGTGCTATATAGAAATTCTGAAATGTGTTGTCAGCTGTTTTGTCCCAGACTCCGTTCTTCAGACAAAAATAAACTTTCTCGTGACAGGTCAGACCTGCACTTACGAGACTTGCACTTTCAAAACCTCTACTGAGAAATGAAGTACTGTCTCTTCCCCATTGCCATCAAAACTGTTTTCTACTCGCGAGAAATATTGCAGACCAAGCCTTAGAGATGTCTCAGATTTCGTCGTCTGTGAAAGTTACACCTAAAAACAGCATAGAGATGAACTGTGTGTATTCCTGGTGAAGATGTTACGTTAGTCTCCAGTCCGAAGAAGTCAGAACTACCATTAAACTGTGTGCTGCGATCAGGAGCCGTCGATGAATTCAATGACTAAATTTTGTACTTGGATTGAGTTTGTATGTAGGAGGTTTTCCTTGCTCCTCTAGGGAGGCTAAGAATCACACTTTGAGTTTGTGTGTCCAACCGTTCCACGAACATATTTTCAGAAGCACCTAGTTAAGTTGTGTTTATGGAAGTTTCAAGGTTCACCAGTCGTTGGTCAAAAAGTGTTACGCCTCTTGTTCCGCACCGCAATGCGTTCATGATTTTGAAACATCGCGGTGCTCAAATAGAGCGCCGCTGTATTAAAATGACGTCATATTAAATAATTACGTAGACGTGCAAAAAGAGCAGAAGTAAAGGACTTTTAGGCAGTGTCTTGAGCCGGCAGGCTGCGTGTGTGTAACTTCTGGCTTATGTATTTCTTGTCCGCTGAGGTGTCTACAGTTTCATATGATATTCCATTGTATTGAGTGCCAGAGATGTGTCTACCTGCTTACAGAGAAGTATGCGTGTGCTTATAATATAATAACTGACGATAGTATTCGTAAAGAATTGATGCGCGGACTTGGACTTTACCGGCGGCTCAGTCTATCCGTTACTTCATGTACCTTGATGGCCCAGTGTAGTTGGCCTGTTTTACAGATTATCATCATGAATCCATCTATTAATGTGGAGCTGCATATTGTGAGAAATGTTATTAAATTATAAATATTATCAGCAAGAGTGAACTGCGTTCATTTCACGAGTTGCTGTGGTCGTATTCCATTGGACTTTTAAATTGCTATCCCCTAGAGATTACTTGTCCAACGTTTTATCAAGTCAATCATAAATATATCAAAATGGAAACCCACAACACAGATGGGGGCCAAGCCGGCATAGAGTGCTGCCCGCAGTACTGTTTGCGTATCGGGAAGTCCCGAACGAACAAACGGGATTTTCATATACTGAGCTTATTTTCGGAGCAAAACCGCGAGGGTCTATGTCTATTGTTAAAAAGCTACTAGTGGGTTCGGAGATAACTACTGATGTGCAATCCTCATACGAATATGTAGTTAATCTTCGTAAGAAATTCATTGACGCATGTCAAATAGCTATTGAATCTTCTGAGTCTTCAAAGGAAAAAGCACGGTTATTTCAAAACCGACATAGAAAGTTGCAACAATTGTGGCCTGGAGTTGACGCCTATGTTTTATTGCCGTCCAAAGAAAATCGTTTATTGATTTCTTGAAGTGGTCCTTACAAAGTTGTTTGAAAAATAACTGATGCAGATTATGTTCTGGATGTGGAAGGAAAAGAAAAAAACTTTTCACATAAAAATGCTCCAAAAATTCCATCCTAGACCGAATAATCTTCAACGTCTTTGATGCTGTCGACGACTCCATTAATCGTCATGCCTCGTTAGCTATTATTCAGGAGGAACAAACTTCTTTCTCTGACATTTCTTTTTATCTTCCACTGGTGCCTCTTCAATCCACTGAATCTTGGAAAGATGTTTCCATATGTTCTGATCTGTCTGCTGATGAACAAAGTCAGGTCCGATGTCTTTTACACTCTTATCATGATGTTCTCACTGACATCCCTGGTCATACAAAAATCATTGCTCATGATATTCAACTCATTGACAATCAGCCTATCCTATATAGACCATACCTTCTTTCAGTGCATTTTCTAGCACAAGTTGAAAAAGAGCTTGACGATATGCTTCGTCTTAGGATTATCTCTCCTTGAATTCACCCCCGCCAATGCCGGTCCCAAGCCCGGATGAAAAAGGAGGAGGGCGGCCTGCATGGAGGCCGTAAGGAGGCAGCCCCTCCACCATGCAAAGGCACAACAGGCCAATCACCTGTTTGCTTTAAATCACGATTACTAGCAACACAAGAGAGAGTCCCAATTGGGATGGTTTGGCCATGTCTGCAGAGTGGGAGAAGATCGGATACCACGACAGGCATGGGAAACGAGGAGCCAGGGATCCAGACCCCGAGGACGACCCAGAGTCCGCTGGGAGGACAACATTAGACAGTCTTTGAGGGATCGAGGACTGGAGTGGAGCCGGGCCGGGAGGGGGACGGCCGAATGGGATACCCTTCTTCTGTGGTTAAATTACGGTAGAAGGGGAACGACTAAGTAAGTAAGTAAGAATTCACCCTATTCTTCCTATGGTTATTATTAGGAAGAAGGATAAATCTTTCAGAATTTTCATAGATTTTCGTCAACTCAGTAGTATAACAATTACTGACGCTGAACTAATGCCTTTGCTTGAAAACGTATTGGCTCAACTATCCAATGCTACATACTTCAGCAAGTTGGATTTATTCAAATGCTATTGGTAGGTTCCACTCACTGAAAGGTCTAAACTCTTTACAGCTTTCTCTACTCCTAAAGGACTTTTTCATTGGAATTATATATGCTCCAGCTACCGTTGTTAGGATGATGAGAAAGCTTTTCTCTGATAGATCTAAAATCATCTCATACATAGATGATATTTGTTTGTTTCACGATTCGTGGGATGAACATGTTTCTAGTCTTAAATCTTTACTTCAGACTTTTCGATCACTTAATCTTACAGCTAGACCTTCTAAAATTCAGATAGGATTTCAGGAGATTTCTTTCTTGGGACGCAGAGTTGGTGGTGGCTTTCTTAAGCCTGAGGATACCACTGTGTCTCGTATCCTGAATCTTGCTATACCTAAAACTAAAAAAACAACTACTTAAATAACCTTTATCATAAATTCATGCCAAAATTATCGCCTATCGCTTCAGTTCTGTCTTCGTTGGTCAAGAAGGACTCACCTAGTAAAATTATGTGGAATCATGACTGCAATGAAGCATTAAATCCCATAAAAAAATATCTTTCAACTGAACCTATTTTGAAATTACCCGAGCCACGTTTACCATTCGTTCTCAGGACTGATGCATCTGTTACGTCATTTTTGCGCGTGTAATTTAAATGTTGAGCACATCTAAGAAAATATATATATGATTAATTATTTACGCGCTGTCATACACTATGTTGAACACAAAAGCGGAACGGGTGCGCTCGGGTTTTGTTGCCAAAGAACAATTACGTTATAAGAGAGATGCCTAATGTCTATGACCTGAGACGGTCGTCTTTGGACGGAGCTGATTGTAAGTCTTGCCCAAATTGTGGGAAGCATTCATGAAGATATTATAAACCTCCTTGTATGGAGTATCTACGTTAGCCAGTACAGGGCTCGTTTGCATATTATATATTATGCTATTTTCGTCATTGCCAAGATCTGGCTGAACTTCGACACACATATGCCATGTTGTGTCGCTAGTGGGTTTCAGATCCTTACCAAAGATTATCGGGATTATTCTTCAATATATTTAGAGGGTTAATCAATAAAACCCCTGTCGTTTTATACAAGCTCCGTAATGAAAGCCATGGTAGAACTACTTGCCGTAAAGTTCATCGCCGTCCTTGAAGGATCGACCGTTAAAGAATGTCGATCAAGTCCATGATCAAAGTTATATGAGAATGCAATGAACTATGATGTCTTGATGTTATAACCTAAACAATTGATATGATGCCTACTACTACAATGATTGATCTTCTGTATTGCGTCCACCAAATAAACGTGTGTCTGATGTCAAGCCATGACTTCAATCAACATTGATAATTACCAGTTGGTCAAATTATGTATTAACCTTGGCCCATCTTTCGGCCCACGATGTTTTATTATTCGTGTTCTATATTAGTCCGCAATCCTTGTAAGCCCGACCAAGACTGACAACATTTTAAGTCAGTAGACATATTGATAGTCTCGTATAAAGACACGCCGTGTTAACCAAAACACACATATATGAATAACACTCGGCGTATCAGCATCTCTGAACGGACTCGGTGGTTCTTGTCGTGTACCACTCTCACCGACTAATTCTTTGTCTATTTTTATTCCTCTCACAATCTCTCTTAGTTCGAGATACTTAACCAGTTTCTCTATAATTGTTTTCCGTACTTCCTCAAGTCTTATTTTACAACTTGCAATAACCCGTCAAAATTGACAGGTTTTTAATTGCAGCCATCTTATCATTTTGATCCATAATAATAAGTCTGCAATACTTTAAATTAAAATTTTGCCTAATCCTCAACTTCCTTTTATTCTTAGAGTCGACGCCTGGGCCCGCTGATCAGTCTCGATAACAAAATGGGCGCCAATTAAATATTGTTGAAGTTTGGTTACGTTCCAGACGATTGCAAGCAATTCATTCTCAAGAATGGGATACTTGGTTTCCGTAGGTGTAAGTTGTCGATTAATCTCTCTTAGTTCGAGATACTAAACCAATTTCTCTACAATTTTTTTTCCGTACTTCCTCAAGTCTTATATTACAACTAGCAATAACTCGTCAAAATTGACAGGTTTTTAATTGCAGCCATCTTATCATTTTGATCCATAATAATAAGTTTGCAATACTTTAAATTAAAATTTTGCCTAATCCTCAACTTCCTTTTATTCTTAGAGTCGACGCCTGGGCCCGCTGATCAGTCTCGATCGTGAAATGGGCGCCAATTAAATATCGTTGAAGTTTGGTTACGCTCCAGATGATTGCAAACAATTCATTCTCAAGAATGGGATACTTGGTTTCCGTAGGTGTAAGGTATCGACTAATATGAGGATTAGGCAATCTCAAAATAGATTCCTTAGAAAAAATACCCTTTAATATAGTTTAAGGTATCAGAACAACAATAAAAAACTTACATTTTAAGGTTATTTTTAAGAAAATGATGAGTTAAATCCGTTTCCCGAATGAAACTGGACAGAAGTGTATCTTGATTGTCTGTTGATTTAATCTGCATTTCCGCACCTTCCTGTCTTCAGTTCATGTACTGTTTATCAATCATGTTGTTGGCTTCTTTCCCTAATCAAACTGTTCATGCACACCTTCATTTGCGCACTTTTTTATTTTCGAGAGAGTACATTAACTTTCAACCACAGCTAAGGGGGTGCAACTGTGGTTGAAAGTTAGACAATAATTGTATTGTTTCCCTTATATGTGACCGACCGACCGACGTACTTACGGCGGGTATTATGGTATTGAATAGCACTTGCTAACCCCGCGATTTATCACGCTCAGGACCAATAAATTATTCGCTTGGCCAGTGGAAGTAATTTCATTTGGAATGTGAAAACCAGTGCAAAGACCAGCCTGGAAATGACCATTTGTGTCACGTACTAGAGGCACATAAATCAGGGAAGGGGAGGAACTCTGCCAGGCACCTGCACAGTGGATACTGGGACCAGCAAAACCACACAAACCTGTGTGTGTGTGTGTGTGTGTGTGTAGGTGGACGATGCCACCAACAGGTCACCCACCCCCGCACCGGGAGAGGCCATCAAAATTGTGGAGGGAATTTTAAGTCATTCTACCTTGTACTGCAAAACAGAGCAGAGGCATTCATGGGCCCCGAAGCGGGGTTGCCTGTGTGAAATCCGAAGTGAATTCTTGAGCGAGTAAGTTATATCTAAAAGTTAACCTTTTAAATGTATTTCCATTTTCGGTGACAATAAATGTTATTTCACTATATACATGCTACTTAACTATTTCTAATGCATAAGTTTGCTGAAGTCATAACTAATCACTGGCTTCTCACATCATGGCAGAAATAAGACAGGATTAAATAGTTGATGTATAATTTTGTTACTTTGGGAATTACTTATTGAACCAAGCAGAAAGTATCATGGTGGTCCTTGTACTTTCTATTTCTTATATGTTCCACTGTTCTTTGTCAAGACTACAAACTTGATAAGCGTGTTTTCAGTCCCATTTCTTATCCCTTTGTCTCATATTGGACATTAATGTTTTTTCATCATGGAATGTTCTTTACATGTATTTAACCAGGACTTTAAGAATGTTTACAATTATTGAGCTATTTAATGAATTTACCACTTCACTGACAAAATGTAAGTCAGCGGTTCTCAAGCCCTAGAGACAATGACTACCATCCAAATGATCTACTGCTCGAGTAGCAAGAATGTAAATCAGTGGTTCTAAAACCATTGGTGACAATGACCCCAAAATGAATGTACTGCTCTACGGGCACACTGAGAACCAGTGGTTCTCAAACATGTGATAACCACAGTCCCTAACATCACAGTTCTTGAAACTCACTGCCCATGTGGGGAAAACAACTGCTGTAAATAAGCAGACAGCCAGATAGAGGTTGAGAACTCCAGTAACGCTATAATGTCAGTTAAGTAGGAGTATTTCATAGATAATAGATAAAACACTGTTACTGAATGTTAGTTATGATTGTGTTAATTTGATTTCTGATGGACGCTTATTGGCCATCAAACATAGGAGATTATTGCGCTTGAAACACCACTAATGGGACCAATTGTTTAATCCTCCAGTCCAACCAGGTTACGGGTCCAGGGTACAAACCAGGAGACCATACCAAAACCCAATTTACCCCTACCAACCATATCCTAACAACCAGTAACCCATTCTTTACCACACATCCCATAAGCAGAAGAGGTATTCAGCAGGGCTGACTTACTCCATCCTTATCTGTGATGCGTACTGAGTCCAGGGAAGCAAACTCTGCCACCCTCTGAATCCATTGGCCTGTTTATGCTACCTAAGTTCTGGGGCAGACCAAATCAAGAGAGTCCAAACACCAATCATCTCCGCAGCTGCTAAAGACCTTGAGGAGATGAGTATGACACCTACCAGCAATACTACCATAGAAAAGATCTCATAGTCCATAGGATGACCATAGTTTTGGGTGTTTTCTAAACATAAGAACCTAAAAGTACATATATTTTGTTCATTTGTAAATCTTTAAGGGTTGTGAGAATCTATATCTTTATCTAAATTTAACTCAACAGAGTCTGTTGTTATTTTTCTTGTTAACTTTATTTGGGCTATATTTTGTTTATGTTCAAGACATAAATCTACACCCTGGGGGCCGAGCCATAATTAAGCTAACTTATAGTGGGTCGGGATATTTTAGTTAATGTGGCTGGACACCAAATTTCCTTTCTCAAAATGTGCTCTACATAGTCCTGTTGTAGGATTCCTGAGAAAGAATTTATCGTCCAGAAAATATCCTGTTTAGTTGCCAGAATTCTCTTTGCAATAAGGATTTCTAGTACACTATTTCCCGAGGAGAAGCAGTTCCTTTGAACTCATAGATTATCAATAAGACATTATTATCTTTTAATCTTCCATTCCATCCAATCTATCCTTTTCATCAAAAGCGCCACCACAGTTCCTCGATGCAGCGTGTGGACGGAATTTATCATCCTGTCGTATATGTCAGCAGGAAATTGAGCAGCACCGATTCCAGATATCCTTTCAATGAACGAGAGCTCCTCTGTATTGTTTGCAGTGCAACCAAGTTACAACGTTATATCCTTGGTACTCACTTTACTATCGAGATGGATCAGCGAGCTCTTACATATCTACATAAATCTAATATGACAAATCGAAGAGTAGCTCGTTACGCCATAAACTTACAGGCTCATCACTGCGATGTCCAACCAATAGAGCAGCGGTTCCCAACCTTTTTTCACTTGCGTACCCCTTGGCAGCCCATTTCTATAAATTGTACCCCTAATATTAGCAAAATATTTGAAATTAATATAGTTGCTGTTATTCAAAATTTATAGATTATAACCATAAATAAAGGGGCCAACCACGGGATTAAAAAACAATGTAATAAAAAGGTGAACAAACAGTGCATATATTTTTACATTAAAAAAATCAGAAGTTACAACAAAAATTAACACATTTAATTTATTAATAATAATAATAAAAACGTTGTTATTGTTAAAAGTTGAAATCACTTTTTATAACACACGTGTCACGTGACCATGGCAAATGTTCAGTGCGATCCTTGAGCTTTTTTTGAGGCACATAGTTTTTTTGAAATCAGGTTCAAGTGATGTAAGATACAGTCTCAATTCTGGACCTGCATTCAGTTTACTACGGTATTTATTTTTTATAAAGGTATAAGAAGAGAAAGCCCTCTCCACGAGCTCAGTATTTGTAAATGGCAACAGAAACTTAAGCGCCTTGTCGGTCAGCTGTTCATATTCTCTGCTGATGTCTCCCCAAAAGTTAATAAGGAATTTTCCTTTGAATTCAGCTATTAAAGTAGTATCAGTCGAAAGTTCAATCAACTTCTCTTTTTCGTTGATTGATAATGTGGCTGCTTGGAAATATTCTTCTTCAAAGGGATTTACAATCCAGTAGTTCTCTTTTCCAGGTTTGGAAAGTACCTCTCGAAAGATGATTTTAGCACTTTCAAGTGTTCAATTATTTTCTCGCTCATTTCCTGGGAGAGGTGCAGCTCGTTCTCAGATAGGAAATTGTGCAGAGTTTCAAATACCTCAGGCTGGCCTTTTTCAATACACGACCTCCAAAAATCTAATTTTTTAATCATAGATTCAATTTTGTCTGAAACATTGAAGATCGTTACCGAGCTATTCTGAAGTGCCAAATTTAGTTTGTTTATTTGTAGGAAAATATCAGATAAGTATGCAAGACTCTGAAGCCAATCACAGTCGTGTAACTGTGAAGTAAGGATGGTCTTCAACAAAAAGTTGGACTTCATGTCTAAGTTCGAACAGCGGGGTAAGAACTTTACCACGAGAGAGCCACCTTACTTGTGTATGAAGGAGCAGGGTAGAATGAAGACTATTCATCTCTTCACACAGTGCTTTGAAAAGCCTCGAGTCTGTGGACTTTGACTTTATAAAATTAACCACTTTCACAGCTTCATCAAGAACGACTTTTAATTCACCAAGGAGGCGGTTAGATGCAAGGCTTTGCCTGTGGATGCAGCAGTGGCTCCAGGTTATATTGGGGACTACTTTCGTGACACGAGCGCGAAGACCGGAGTAGCAACCTGACATAGACTTGGCTCCGTCAGTGCATAGTCCACAACAATTAGACCAATTAATGTCCTTTTCTTTGAAATAAGAACCAATAGCATGAAATATATCCTCACCTCTTGTAAGCCCTGACAGAGGATGACAAAACAAAAGGTTTTCTTCAACTTCATTGCTTTTGAAATAACTCACAATAACAAGCAAAACAGCGAAATTAGCAATATCTGTGCTTTCGTCAACTTGAATAGCAAAGAATTTACTATTTTTAATTTTACTTATTATTGTCGCTTCACCATCGTCAGACATATCCTGCATTCTTCGAGAAATTGTATTGTTCGAAAGAGGGATAACGTTCATTTTGCGAACATGTTCCTCTCCGAGCATGCACAGAACGGCATCTTTTATACAAGGAGAAATTAAATTCTCAGCTATAGTATGATTTTTACCACATTTAGCAATACGATAACTAATACGGTAGGAGGCTTCAACCGCATTTTCGTTATCTTTGTTAGCTGATGACAAGTACGATGTCACATTCTGTTGTTTCGATAGGCGCTGAAAAAAAATTGCGTTCCTTGTTTTCATAACTGGGGTGTTTTGTTTGTAAATTCCGCAAGAGTAACGAAGGTTTCATGCTACCATTGGATAATACTTCCCGACACACTACACAGAGGGGCTTAGCACAGTCCTCATCTCCTATAAACGAAAACCCATACTTCATGTATTTGTCACTGTATTTTCTCTTTTTAGCTCTATGTCAAACTGAAGATCGTGTCTTTTCACTATCCTGCACCAAAGTCTTAGGCGTGTCATGAAAAGTACTTGGCGATTGATCACATTCCACATTATTGTTACGCACAAATAATTACTTTTTCCAAAGTCTTTGTATAATCATTTTTCGTATGTATGATCATTTTTTTGACTGAAATGTGTATTATGTTTTTTTACAGTCAAAGGGACATCACCCGAGTTATTGAGACTACAATTTTTTAGGAGTTTGCCTTCTCTTGTATAGAGACACGTTCGGTCTATAATTTCTTGAACGAAGCGTGACCATATCTCCTTATTTGGTAGTATCAGTCAACTGTTGTAGATGTCTGAAACATGTCTTAACTTTTCTGTTCATGTCCATAAAAGGCGCGACTGTGTAAGACTTTTATCTCGAATGTTCTTAGAATTGCTTTGTGTGAATTGATACTCACGTAGATGAGTTCTGCGCATGTCAAAAACTGGGAGTTCGTTCTGTGTGTTCCGCCCAGCTGGGCAGTTTAGAAATGGTCTGAGTAGCGAGCGGACGCAACCTGCGTCTTGTGATTTTCTGAGGGAAATACATTGTCTTTGTGAGTTAGTTAGCTAACTAGACTATTTCCCAGTATTATTCAAGCCTGCCTGGAGGCATATGTTCGTGGTTGATTTTCCGAAATAAGGTAATTCCTCTTGTATCGAACTTTATGCTATCATCTAGAAGTTCGTCATTTTGTCGCTCTCTGCTCGCCTGTGTGATTCAAAATGGAGAGGTACTTTGACTAGGATTAAGTCACCGGTATCTTTATACCTGAACTAGTTATATATATGGGTCGCTCTAGACCAACAAGACTATTGTCTGTGTTCCAGGATTCGTTATATCAGAGATCACGTCCAAGTCAGATGGTTAGACTTAGAAACGTTATAAAGGTCGGTATGACCTATATGCCCAGTATGCTATTCATGTGCAGACAGTAAACGGACTTATTGTATACATCTGATCTGCTAGCATCAGAAAGGGAGCATTTATTATTGTCTATGAACATTGAAGATCTGCAGCTGACATTGTTGCAGAAGTTATATATATTATGCATACAGCTTCACGAACCAGAACTTTATGATATCTGTTTACTATACAACTATTGAGTATTGAATCCTACATGACTATCAGTTAATATGCTTTTGAATGCTGCATTCGTTATACTATGCTGATGATAACATAAGTATCATGACTGTTTTGTGGCGTGCAATAAATGGTATAAACCTAAAGCGAAGTTACCATTTCTATGACTCTACACGTCATGTTGCCTGTGGTGTACCCTGTGAACTGTTCTACTGCAACACACACAGCAACATTCTAAACCAGATAAGACACCCACATCTTGCACTGTAATACCTGGTGTCGATAGAGGTGGTAATTTGACGGCATCCTAAATCCAGCCTTATCAATTATGTTTCAGCTTTTTTACTGTGCCGGTTTTCAACCACTGATCCATATCTGATAATACATGAATTGAACAATTAATCACTTTAAGTTAAGTTAAAACAATGACAAAAACTACTGTATATAGAAACACTGTCTCACGTTTGTAAAATTTGGGTCAAGAATCGACACTATTAATTCCGGGACATTAGACGTTCATAGACAGTGTGGAACATCAAACAAGTCATATTTTTGATGAAATATTCAACGGCACAACTATAATCCCATAGTCATCATAATGAAGACTATTGTGTAAAAATATTGAATTGTGGTCACACGAAATGCCATAGATTTTCACACACGCCAGTCCAAGCAGACAGCACGCCAGTAGCGCGCAAGAAAAACGGCGGAGATTGTCTCACACAGTTCATAATGTATAGTATAGCGTTGAATTAATTTCACAACTTTTGACTTGTCTTTTATATTGTTGACATATGTATCTTTTTTCCGCCATTACTCAATTTTTTTCGCGTACCCCTGAACGTCCTGTCGCGTACCCCCAGGGGTACGCGTACCACAGGTTGGGAACCGCTGCAATAGAGGGTGATAAGAATGTCCTGGGCGATACCCTTTAAGAATGCATCCAGCCATGAGACTTATTTGAATATTATTGCTATCATTCTACCGGAAGTGTTAGCTGCTTTAAGGATGAATCTTGTATGGATCTCTTATAGATCGTATTGGGAACATTACTAACTACATGTGATTATTGGAACAGTGACATTTGTAGCAGGTCTTACCACGAACATTACTAACTACGTGTGATTATTGGAACAGTGACATTTGTAGCAGATCTTACCACGAACATTACTAACTAAGTGTGATCCTTGGAACATTGAGGTTTGCATAAGATTTTATTATGAACATTGCTAACTACATAGGATTTGTGAAACAGGAAAATTTTTTATCCAAATATGATCTCATTCAATGACTTTGTTTTCCACCTAAACAGTTAGTTGGTGATATTAACTGTGTTAAAATTGATTATAAATTTTACTTATTACATATAATTGAAATGATTCGACTATGATACTGACTTTTGTAGATATTAGTCTGCCTTGACATGACTCTGACTGTCGCGCGTTATTTGTGGTGCATTGTTGGCCGTCCTTCTTTAGAAAACTTTCAGTTTTCTCTCAAGGGGGAAGGGATAATAATGTTACGCCTCTTTTTGCGCACCGCAATGCGTTCATGATTATGAAACATCGCGGTGCTCAAATAGAGCGCCGCTGTATTAAAATAACATCATATTAAATAATTACGTAGATGCGCGTGCAGAGCAGAAGTAAAGGACTTTTAGGCTGTGTCTTGAGCCGGCAGGCTGCGTGTGTGTAACCTCTGGCTTATGTATTTCTTGTCCGCTGAGGTGTCTACAGTTTCATATGATATTCCATTGTATTGAGTGCCAGAGATGTGTCTACCTGCTTACAGAGAAGTATGCGTGTGCTTATAATATAATAACTGACGATGGTGTTCGTAAAGAATTGATGCGCGGACTTGGACTTTACCGGTGGCTCAGTCTATCCGTTACTTCATGTACCTTGATGGCCCAGTATAGCTGGCCTGTTTTACAGATTATCATCATTAATCCTTCTATTAATGTAGAGCTGCATATTGTGAGAAATGTTATTAAATTATAAATATTATCAGCAAGAGTGAACTGCGTTCATTTCACGAGTTGCTGTGGTCGTATTCCATTGGACTTTTAAATTGCTATCCCCTAGAAATTACTTATCCAACGTTTTATCAAGTCAACCCACAACAAAAAGTATTTCACTATAACTGATTTGCTTTATTAGTAGATTTATATCGTGTTTCCTTTAATATTTGTCGTACATTTTTAGATAGGTATAGAGATTTATTTGGTCCCGTCTGAGTAGAGCAGAAGGTGGGGGTATATGAGAAAGAAAGGTGTTAGAAGTTAGTATAATGATTGTAACAAAGGAACATATTTACTCTCTCTCTCTCTCTCTGTCTCTCACTCTGTCATCTGTGGCCACAAACACACACTCTTGCTTACCTAATATTGGTGTAGATATCCCTTGAAACATTACAATAGTATGAACCTATAGTGTCAGGTGGGCTGCCCAAATCTGGCCCCAGACCAGCCTTGGTATCTAATAATAATTACAAGGTGGTCGCCAAAATTGGTGGTTTAATTTTTCCTGGATGAGTCCTGTGTCATCGCATATAGTTATTGAAGCAAGACGTTCTTGGGACGTACACAGTTACAAAATTAAAAAGAGGAAAAGTAGTTCCTGTATTGTCTAACCTCTGGTTGCTCAGACAAATAAAAATGTTACGATACGTAAAAACTGATTATGATGGTAAGTCCTATCGGCGGACTCTTATGGTGAGTACCGATTTTAAAACTGCGTAGTTTTCTGGATCACTCCGTTGCCACGACTGTCAAACGTCAGGAATATATGTTCTTTCGTATGCCCAGTGGGCTGGAAAATTTTGGTAAATAATTCTGGGTCTTATACTGTCCAGTTACGATTAATCTTATTGTTTATATTTGATCTCTCTCTGAATGCAGAAAGAAGACCGAACAGGTCCAAGAATCGAAGACCCAATAATAATAAGAATGTTACTGGTGGTATTAGACCGCTGGCCGCTGGTTTTGATCGAGTGCTAGATAAGGAAGAAAAGAACATTTAAAACTGCTACTCATCTGTCCGTAGGTTTTTTTGCTATGGCATGTCGGGAAAGAAGGGTATGTGACCTCTCTCGTTATTGCCTGCAAGAAAGTGGACAGCGCACAAAGTCCTTTATTCAATTTATCTATAGGCGCACTTTAACAAAATCTGACTGTCTGTCGTAAAAATTTTTAATCTGAATGACACCACGCTCAAATTCCCTGTCAAAAACTAGCTATATTTGAATCTAACGTTAACTATAGGATTTGAAATTTGTCTAAGAACCCAGTCAAATTTACCGCCAAAAATTTATCTAGTGTATTTGAATTTGTTTAGGAACCAAGTCAAAAGTTACCGCCCAACAAAAATTATCTAAGAGTATAGTACAAATTTAACAACCAATCAAATTGTTTCCTTTTCTTGTAGTGATAAGAAAATTTTAGTTGACGTGACAATAGAGGCTATTTTGTGTTTTTGACCAAACGAAGATATTTTATTTCTTAACAACTAAAGATAGTTAAACAGAAGGAAATATCTCAAATTATAGCGCTGATATTGCTTAACACATAAGCATAAATATTCACGCATGATAAAATTTTATTGTAGTAGAAAAATTTATTTTAGTGATATTTTCATATCAGGGTAATGCCAAATTTAATTACTTTAAAATTACCCAGATTGATATGCAAAGGAATAACTAAGGGAAAACTATATAGAACGATAGAGATAAATTGGCCGTTTAATTATCACTTTGGATAATTAAAATCGGTCCACTAATAACTATAATATAAAATAATTAAAATTAGTCAGATTATACAAGCGAGCTCAGAATCGCCTAAGTCAAAATTCCTAGAAAGACTTTTTGACTTTGCCTCCGATTGGGTGGATGTAGTTCTATAAATAGTAACAAGGTAGTACGATCTGGGCCATTCGATTCAAAAATCTGCACCGAGCTGACAGAAACTAAAAGACAGAACGACCAAGTCTTTGCCTTCTGATCTGAGAGCAGTTCTAGATCCCGTAGAAGGCCAGTTCAGCTTGTGTGTGTGTGAATATATTTGCCTGAGGGTTATATCACGAAATTACCTCGTGGCTGCATTCACTTGAGAGGAAGTTTGTACGAGATGAGAGTCCCTTATATATCTGGAGCCAAACCCCATCTTCTCAGTCAGGAGCTGTAAAGTTTGTGGTCCTGACTTGTGTATATGAACAGCAGCAACAACATTCTAAGATAAGTCCTTTATCTAATCATTCACCCAAGAGTAATCAAACTAGGATTACAACCCTTTTTAGGATGAATAGATAAGACCATCAAAATAATAAAGAGAACTTACAGCATAGTAATATCAGACGTTATCACTCATATGAACGGAAACTGTATGTGTAGTTATTCCAGTGAACACTCTACAAAAATGGAACAGTTTTTCCAATATATTTATTTTGATGTGTAAATATCATTTTATTGCTTTTGAGTATTTCTGACCTGTAAAGATTGAGGTTCGGGACAATTAAATTGTACAGAAAAAATTTCATACAGTCTTACTTAATAATTTTATTAAAGTTAAAGTCTGTTGTGAAATTAATAACTGTTATATTAGATAAATTACCCTAGACGTAGCCAAATAAAATAACACAGTTAATCATTTACCAAATTGGGATCTTAAGAGGTAGCAGTTAGGGACTCAGAGTACTACATCATCATCATCTTCTCTGAGAACTTACATAGCTTGACCCCACTTTGATGTCTATACACCCTTGCTCTTTTCAGAGAAGAGGGTATTACTTATAAGACCAGTCTCTTCTCTGGCACTATCCTGGTATCCTCTGATACATCTATTTATCCAGGATAGCCTATAGTTTAGTAACATCAAAACCTCTTATGACACTGTCACTACTAGCTATTTGTCAGCATCTGTTGTTTAGTCACATAACCTTTACTCTAGTCACTTATTTAAATTTCACACAATAAAATATAATGCGAATTCTATTCGGTCACTGATCCGTCACACTTAATAATCTCAGTCAGCTAAGCCGTGTCTTTTTGTGTAAGAAAAATGGGGTATTTGAAATTACATTACTCTGAACGACTGGCAAGAAATATCTATGCGTTAGGTTATTTCACTAGTTTTAAACGCTAGGGAATTGTATTGAATAAAATGGTAAAACTTTTAACACATTTAATACTTAACGCACAACTTATATTATTACCAGAAAAACAGAATAGTCCCCACGAAGGCTATTAACGCACTATTTCACATAGGTTCTAGCGTGCGCGTTCAGACTATCCAAAATTTCCTGAGAGACTTGATAACTGACTTGGAGAGAAGGAAGTATATATACAGATTTAGGGTAATATCTCTAACGGATGTTACAATTCACACCTTCGGCGTCTCAGGGAAACTCAACGAGCTTGACTCCCGAGATAAAGGATTCTACGGTTCGATCTACCCGCGATGCCGAACGACATCAGAAGACATGCCGTGCGGACCGGCCTTCTTAGATTTTCTCCCCCTGCCGTAGATCAAATACTTAAGTCCCCTGAAAATGTGAACATCAAAAGTGGTTGGGAAGTATTATTATCACCCTTGTTGAGAAAATAGGTAAACAACTCGTTAGTGCACGAAAGACGGGAAAAATAGGCGTGGCTTCAAAAGTGAGTCAACAGACAGCGAATTGCGTGGTTTTGCCTTCGCAAAACATAAACACTAACTGAGGAAGCGAAGGTGGTCGGATTTCTGTAGGATTAATGAGGCTTTATTAACATACGTCACAATATTGAAGTGCTGGTCTTGAGCTGTATGTTGTGTGTATCGTGCTGTTATATGTATTACGTAGCCTCAGTTGCTCTTGACAACTGTCTCGACCATAATGTACCTGACGAGCAAATATCTGAGTGGGGCACAGAAGAGAAAATTAAGTTTTGAACAGGAACAAACTATAGCGAAAATGCCAAACAGTTTTTGGTTGTTTAAGATGACATGTCTGTGCAGCTGCTATAATACCAAATGGTTCTCTAGCGCCTCGTTCATTTAGTAATCAAATGCAGAGCAACAGCGACAAAAATAGTGAACAGCACTTAGAAGTGGACAGCGATGATCACGAAGACGCCATTTCCGCGTGACAAAGGCTGCCGAAGAGATGCAATACTATGGAAAATGTTTCGCTTCTATAACAAGGGTAGTTTTCCTAAGACAGAGAAAAACATTTGAATAAATTAAGAGAAATATTATTCAGACAAAGCCATTAAATTGTCCAGGTCCCTTTCACACAGACCCCAAAAACAAAGAGGTCTTTCGGGAAAGATCATTCCACTAGAGCAGTGTTTCTTAACCTTTTCGAAGTCTCGCACTCCTTTAAAGTATCTTATGAAACCTCGCATCCCTTTACAGCATCTTATGAAGCCTCGCATCCCTTTAAAGTATCTTATGAAGCCTCGCATGCCATTATCTTCTAGTTCATTAAATATGCCAAAAATGAGAAAAAGAGATACAAGTATGTTTTGGGAAAATGTTATTTACAAAATGCGACTAGGATTTTGCATTTAATTCACGTTGTCAATGTTCTATTTTGTATAAAAACATTTGAATTATGTGTATTATATAATGTATTTTTTTTTTTTAAATTAATGTGTTTGCTACTTTTCTTTGTAGCACGCCCCTTTCAACCATCTACCATGTACATGGAGTTGTTGGTTATATCAGGACGTGTTTCCTTTATTGTAATATGTTTTTGTTTGTATTTATTTTATACTATATTATCTCTAGTCGGTATTTTTCCTTTTGTGGTTATAGTTCAACATGGTTTTTAAAAGAAATTCCAAAATATGCTATTTTCTAAGTTAGTATGTTTTTAATTTTCACTGGATGGTTTCTTTGGTTAGTCTGTATGTATCTGGGGCGAGTCTTTCACGAGTTTGGACTACGACTCAAATCCTTATTTTTTTTTTATATGTTAGCTTTAGTTTTTGTAATATAGTGTTTTATTAACTTTTGCATTTCTGAAGGGGTCTTTGTGCCTATGAGATTTTCTACCCTCATTTCTACATTGTGGTTACTACAGTATGTCTTAATGTTTTGCCTCTGTTGGTCATATTTCTTGCAGTCCACCAGAAAGTGTCTAATTGTGTTTGGTTCTTGACACTCTTCACATGTGGGTTCCTCAATCATGAAATATCCAGTTCCAAGCTTGAGCCTCAGCAACTTTTTATTAATTGGTATTTTTAGTTCATCTTTTATTTGACATTTTTTGCTTGGTTTTTTAAGGATTTTATATGAGTGTCTTGCTTTTTTACTTTGGTCCCATGCTGTTATCCACTCTTTAGTTATTGCTTGAGCAATTAAGCTCTTAATTTCAAACTTCCCTAAGCCTACTTCAATTTTGTTATGGCTAGCTCTCCCCCCTTTCGCTTCTTTGTCTGCAAGCTCATTTCCTGCTATCCCCACATGTGATGGTATCCATGTTAGTGTTGCACTGCATCCTATAGTTTGTAGATATGTATTAACCTGTAGTATTTCTTCTATAATATCTGGCCTGCTACATTCATTTCTGTTTCTGATAGCTAATACTGATGATAGGGAATCTGTGAGAATGGTTACTTTTTTTGGTGGATTTTCTGCAGCTATTTCTAAAGCTTTTAGGATTGCCACTAATTCTGCTGTAAAGATGGATGTATTACCTGTTACTTTGTATCTTTTATAAATTTTTAATTTTGGTATTGCTATTCCTGCTCCTAATTGTCCTTCTTCATCTTTTGACCCATCTGTATATATAGTTAGGCTATTATTTATATACCGTTCTATGTACTCTAGTGTTTTACTTTTTGCTGAGATTATGTCGTTAGATTTATTTATGATCTTTGTTAAGTGGGAGTCAGTTTCTGGCACTTTTAATTCCCATGGTGGGATCTTTGCTTTATACAGAGCACTACTGTTTATCGCATTAAATAGGTCTGGGTATTGATCCACTTCATCCATTGTTTTCCACCCTGACGGGTATCTATTATGGTTTAGTGGAATGTGGCCTATGTACTGGTTACCCCTATCAAAGGTTTTATGTGCTGGGTGAGTTGGATCTTTTGCCACTCTTGCCCAGTAGCTGAATCTCAGTTCTTTTCTCCTTAGCTCCAGGGGTATAATGCCTAGCGCTACTTCTAGTGCCTCTGCTGATGTTCCCTTTGAGGCACCTGCTATTATTGACAGTGCCTGGTTTTGGACTGTGTCTGTCTAGTTTTTTCTTATTGCTTGGGGCGGCTGATGCATAGACAACACTGGCATAGTCATGTTTGCCCCTAATAAATGTTTTATAGAAGGTTAACATGGTCTTATTGCATGCGCCCCAACCACTTCCTTTCATATATCTTAGCATGTTAATAAGTCCCCTACTGCTTTGCACTAATAGGTCTATGTGTTTGTTCCAGTTTAGTTGCTGGTCTAATACCATACCAAGAAATCTAGTTGATTTTGCTGTGCATACTTTTTGCTCATTAATGCTTATGTCAATTATATTGTTTTTAATTACACGCCCTCTACTGAAGATCATTCCTATGGTTTTTTTTTAACGTTTAGATTAAATCCCCACTTGTTCATCCAGTCAGATACTTTATCCATTTGCCTTTGTACTGTTTTATAGAGGAATGGGAGATTTCTTCCCGTTCTCCATATCGCAGCGTCATCTGCAAACTGGGATAAGTTGTTTTTTAAGTCTTTAAACTCGTCGCCTAGGTCGTTGACCATAATCGTAAAGATAGATGGTGATATTACTGATCCCTGGGGAATTCCATTCTGTTGCTCATACACCTCAGATCTATCATTGTTTATTTGTACCGTGAAGTATCTATCCTGCAGGAAGTTTTCTAGATAATTGTAGGTTCTGCCTACTATACCTAATTTCCTGATTTTGTGTAGTGCACCCTCCCTCCAACACTCATCATATGCTCTTGCTACATCAAGGAATATTGCTACTGTCTTTTCATTCCTTTTGAAGCCTGTTTTAACATCATGTTCCAGCCTCAACAGTTGCTCTATTGTACTATGTTGGCTTCTAAAGCCTGCCTGGGTTGGACTGTACAAATTATGCTTTTCTAGATGAAATTTTAGTCTGCTGTTGACTATTGTTTCTAGAATTTTTCCTAGATGCGATGTTAATGATATTGGCCTGTATGAGCTGACATCATGTGTTTCCTTATCTGGCTTTAGTATGGGGATGATTACTGCTGTCTTCCATGAACACGGTATTTTTCCCGTGTGCCAGATTTTGTTGTAGAGGGATGCAATCACTCTTAGAGTTGTATTTGGTACCTTTTTGAGGATTTCATAGCTCAGAATGTCTTCCCCAGAGGTAGTATTGGTTTTTCCTGCTAAAGCTCTTTCTATTTCATCTACTGTAATATCTGCATTTAAATAATTAGCATCCTGTGTGGTGTCCATATTTTCTCCTTTTAATTTTTCTAGCAGTGTCTTCCGCCTATTTATTTCTTCCTTATCTAGACTGTCTATTGAACTAACCTGATAGAAGTATTTAGCTAGTATGTTGGCTTTTTCTCTATCTGTTTCAGCTCTCTCTGGTATTTTAATTGTTGGGATTTTAAATTTCTTGTGGTTTCCTCCTTTAATTGCTTTTAGTTTTCTCCAAACTGTAGTTACTTGTGACCTATGGTTTAGTGTTTGACAAAATGTTCTCCAACTCTTTTCTTTAGCTCTGAATATTATTTTATTTGTTTCATTTCTTACTTTTTTATAGTTTGTGTAATTCTCTTCAGTTTTGGCTTTTCTATACTTTGTAAGGGCCCTCTCCCTCAATTTCAGTTGTTCTGAACATCTGTCTGTCCACCATGGTACTGGATTTTTATCTTTGTTTCTTTTCCTATTTTTACCTTTTTGTGTTGGTTTTAAGTGCTCAGGCATATTCCTGTTTGGTATATATTTTATAGCTATTTTTAAAATCTCATTTGTTATTTTTTCTGCAAATATATCTACACTGTTAGATTCAATTTGTTCTATGCTTATTTTACTTAGCTCCAATTGGAAGGACTCCCAGTTTGCCTTTTTTAGGTTGAATGTAGGTTTCGAGCTTCTTGGACTAGTTCTATATTTGTCGTTTAGGTTTATTTCTATGGGTAAGTGGTCTGAGCTGGAGTCATTCAGTACTTCCCATTTAGCAGAGGCTAGGTTTGGTGTTATAATACTTATGTCTATTGCTGTATCTCCTCCACTGTTGCATGGGTTAACCCTTGTCACTGAGCCATCATTTAGTATGATTAGCTCAGCACTTTCAATGTAGTCCAACAGTCTTTTTCCTGCTGGATCACTTACTGTTGTTACCCCATGCCTCATGGTGTGCATTAAAGTCACCTACCAATAATGTTCTTTGGTCTATTTGTGTGTTAATAGTGGCAATGTCCCTATCGGTTATATTACCCTTGGGGCTATAGATGTTTATTATTTTTAAGTTATCTGGCTCACTGTCTAATGTTATACTTATTCCTTCAATATTTTCTGTGTTGAATTGTTCCCAATTTAATATTTTGTAGTCTTCATGTATTAGAAAGGCCACGCCCCCTCCTCTTCCCTCAGGTCTATCATTTCTAAGTGTTATATACCCTTGGTAGTTCAGTTTCTGTTTGGAGTTCAGGAGGGTTTCTTGTATTGCAAAGATGGGTTTTGCCTCCTTATACTGTCCCATAAGAGACATCAGGTTCTTCCTGGCACCCCTACAGTTCCACTGAACTACTTTGATAGCTCTAGAGTCTTTGGTCCCCATTTAGTGTGGTTAGCTTAGTTATGTTATTGTTTTTATTAGGTTCTTTGATAGGGGATCTACTTCTTTTGGTTTTGTTCACTATCTCTAATGTTCTCCACAAACTCATCATTCCAAGTAACCATTGTACTCCGAACTCTTTCTGCTATGTATGTTAGGTGTAGTTCCACTGTTTCCTTAAATTTTTCTTCCATTTTTTCGTCTGACAAACTAGCTCTTTCTCTCTCTATTTTTTTAAGGATTTCTTCATTAGCCTCTTTTATTTCTGTTATTGTTTTGAGGTCTCTTTCTATTGCCTGTTGTGCTATTTTAATTTCTTCTAATACCTGCCTGGCTTGGGTGATGTTATGTTCTGTCTCTTCTGTGTTGTTTTCTACTTCGCTGTTGCTTATGTGTGTTTTACTTTCATCTTTTTTCTGTATTTTCTCCTTTATGTTTTGTACTTCAGTGGTTATTTGTTTTATTTGTTTCTTGATGTTGTTTTCTTGGAAGTTTTGAAGGTGGCTGTTTGCTTTCTGTGTTTCTTTCACTTTCCAGATTGGTGTGTTGGTTTCTAGAGCTTCTTTAAGTATGTATTTTGTCTCTTGGAAGACTGGACACCCCTGGTACCTGGCACTGTGGTTACCCTGGCAGTTTGCACATCTTCTGTTTTTATTTTCTTGTTTGTAGTCTTTGTCCTCTTTAGCCATTGTGCAGTCTCTGTGTTTGTGTGTGCTCCTGCACAGAAACTACATCTTGTTGCTCTTTTACAAGCATGCTGCATGTGACTAAAGCCTTGACAATTTGTGCATTGGATGATTGGTGGTATGAATGTTTCAGTCTTCCTGATTCTCTTGCAGATTTTGATCTCTTTGGGTATTTCTGTACCCTGCACACTCAACACTACCACTGATGTATTCTTCTGCAGCTTAGTTTTAATTCGTTCTACCTTTTCTATCTTAGTTTCTGGGTTTTCTTTCACTATGTTTGTGTGGATCTCTTCTTCTGTTAGGTTTGTATCGATGCCCTTGATTACGACTTTTCTAATCTCTTTGATCAGCTCCATTGTATATATTTATTTTATGTGGGAGTTGTACTTCTTTAGACTTTTCTTTCAGTTCATTTATTAGGACCTTGGCTTTTTCTGTGCTGTTCAAACAGATTACTACACCATTGCTTGTTTTTTGTAATCTGTTAATAGATTTTTTTGTCTATTATTTTTTCTAGGATAACCATGATTTTGTCATCGGGTAGGGCTCTCAGAGTGGCTTCTGTCCCTCCTACTTGAGTGATTTTAACTCTTCTTCTGTGGGTTTTTGTTTCCTTTAGGCTGTCCTCGGCACTTTCTTTGTGTTCTTTGGTTTCCTGAGTGCATTGGCTTGCATTTCCCTCTTTGTCCTTCCTAATGTGTTCTGCGGCTTTATTTCCTGTCGAAGGTGGTGATCCATTGTTTGCAGCACCTTGCTTTGAAGTCAGAATTTCTGTTTTTTTCTCGTTGCTCTTTTTGTTTGTTCCCCTGTCTTTATTTACTTCAGGGTTCACTTTTGTTTTTTCATTGATGGTTTCCATTTTGCCCTTAATTTCTGTGTCCTTTAGACCAGGGCTTTTGTTCCTCTCATTTTCTGTCCGTTTTGATGTTCCTTCCTTAGTATGTCTTTCTGATGATTTGCTCCAAGCTTTTCCCTCCCCTAACTGCAATCTGGTTAGCATTATGTTGTACTTATTTGCCCTTATTTTTGCTAAATTAACACCAGGCAAGTTAATATATTTATTTATTTAGGCCTATTTATTTATTTATTTTTTTTTAATATAAATTTTAAATTATGTTTAGCTATCAATAATTAAGGGCTGAATAGTCCTACTACTAAGCTAGTAAATTTGTATTAAATTTGATTTTGTTCACGCGCGGCTCTGCGCTGAAAGATGCCTGTATTAATTACACAAAGAAAAGCAAGATGGCTACTGCACTTTACAAATGAAGACCACACGTGGTTGGCCTACATGTGCTTATTCTATTTCACTAATATTTTATTTATTCCAATACCCCTATCAATTTTAGCTAACGTTTAAAAGCAATTAATGAATACTATAGGTGGTTAATAATATTTAGTTTAAATATGTTAAAGAAGAGAAAAAACTTATCTGAAATTCGTCTTTTGTAGCGTACTGAAAACTTTCACTGCACTCGAGAACGTGACCGAGAGTTCTCGATGAATACTGTTTCTGGTTGGAACTTCGTGTGATCAAGGTATATAATGTTAATGATGATTCATCTTATAAAAGATCTGGCATGTCTCGTACCCCTAAAGGTAGGCCTCGCACTCCCTGAAGGTAGGTCTCGCACATCAAGGGGGTGCATGCACTCCTGGTTAAGAAACCCTACACTAGAGTAAAGCGGACAACTAATCGAAAGGTTACGGTAGATTTAATAACCAATTTTTGACGCTGTTTACTGTGAGCCGTGTTGGCTTTTTGCTGAAAATTATGACTCCCAACTTTCAGTCGTGCGGAATGCAAGTACTGGATGTTGGCAGGAGTTCAGCAAGAAGATTAAGTCCATGAATGCAGCGCTAATCAGTTGGGGAGATGATTGATTCGCTGGTTTTGGACAAGAAATGAAGCATTATAAGATTTGCTTGTACTAGGACTGAAAAATATGGAAGGGCATTATAGATGTCGACTGTACATTGGCAGTTTGTGACAAACCTGGAGTTCACCGTGAAAACACTGGACAATAAAGCAGCATCTTCCTCCAAGCTACGTTTGCTTATTTAAGAGATGACATCACTGACGAGAAGAAAAAAACAAACATCCGAGCTCCAATATTCAGAATAAAATGATCTCACTGCTTGCCAATTCAGTGCTCAAAAATTTAATCAGAGAAATAAATAATGCTCTATTTTTTTCCCCTTGGTATTGGATGCAGCTAGGGGACAGTATAATGCATGATCAGCTCAACATTGTCGTGTGTGGATCTGGCCTAAACAGACGGTCCAAAGTTTCAAATACAGGGTCACTTTAAGGATTTAGAAACAGGAAAGCAAAGAATTCTTGGACTGGTGGGGGAAAAATCTGTCTTAGGAGAGCGCTTGAAGAATTAGACTTTGGCATAAGAAAATATCGAGGGTTAGGTTAACACGGTGCTCATAAATAAGCGTTGTTTACTCAGGACTGCAGTCATCAATACAAAAAAAAATCATTTCCTAAATACTGATTTTATGCACTGAGCTGCACAAAGTTTGGACCGTGTTTCTGAAGGACCTGTTGCGGATTACTAGTGAAATGAAAACATTTGTTCGAGATAGTCCAGAGCGTGTATACTTTTTTTTTCATTCAGAGCTTAATCATTGGCAAAGTTGCAATTATGTTTCAGAGAAAAGCTGCCGTGTTGAAAAGAGCTCCTAAGCCATTATACTCCGACATATGGTCCTCCCGTTTTGGCCCTTCATGGGCTATGAGCCATGATTTTTAATCTGTAATGCCGTGTCTGCACAATATCAATCTTCTAAACAAGAATGATGGCAACAAAGCGGAAGCTGTTTTTCTCAGAAAGAGCCTGTATGCAGGCTTTCATTTCATTATGTTGTTTGTTTTGATGCGAGAAGTACTTAAAAACGTTAACATAATCTCGAAATTGTTACAGAGTGACCAAAGATTCGCTGTAATGTCACGTTACTGAAAACTACAACAACCAACTTAGCAGAACTGAAAACTTTCAGTTCTTTTATTCAAGAATCATTCTGTTTAGTAAAGTGCTGAAATACCCAACCCGTAATAAAGACAAAATTGAGCAGACTGTTAAACAATTTTATGGCGAAGTTGCACCTGCTTCACTTTTTCAAAAATCCTTTCAAGTATTTTTAAGCCAATGTGTTTACTGCGTCACTTGATATCGTGATCAACAAGATTTGTTGTTGTTTAACTAGGGATGCTGAGCTTTTCGCTCTTTTGCAGTCAATACCAAATTGAAGGATCCATGGTGTTATCTATACTGTAGATCTAGGGTTTTCCTGTGGCTTTTCTGCCATTCCGAAACGTGTTGGGTTGATGTCATGAGCTACAGTTTCTGCAGCTCGGCTTGCACTTAAAGGATCATCACATCTGGTCATAAGCTAGGAGGAAGAAGCTTGTGGCATACTGTGTATTCCCCACCATCCAAGTGGGCTCTCCAAATATGCAGGGCTGAGACACTGTGCTCTGGTTCTCTGGGTTCTCCCAAGGAATCGTCACATCCTACACAGAGCCACTTCTCAGCTACTCTGCCTATCATGAGGTCCATAGTGAGATCCTCCGGCATGCAGGTAAAAGCCACAGTTTTGTCTCGGGCTCAAGTTACTCCTCTAAGCTTAGTGTGCAATGCTGGGTTCTCAACATGTTACACCACAGGGAAGTGTGTGGATGACTTCAAAAGTCAATGAAGGCATAATTAACCTCACATACAGAGGGTCTTCACATCCAAATCTGCATATATAGCATTGTGCATAGATGTTAGTCATATAAGGATGACTCCAGATATGCCTCTATGCATACATTAACAAGATAGATGCGAGATTTACAAGACTTTGTATTGTTGAATACTTTCTGTTCCTCTGAACTGAGCAGCTACATTTTCTCCGAACAGCACCGAAATGCGCGCATAACGCAATACGAATCAGGCCATACGAATCTGCCATTGTAAGATGAACTATTACTGTTTAAAATAAATCTTTAAAAAAACCAAATAAAAAAAAAAAACTGTTGCCTGGAGGGAAAAACATAACATGATGTTCATTAAAAATATTGGCACATTTTCCGATGGCGGAAAATATTTGTGTTGCAAGTAGTCCCCCTTTACCGTGTCCTTCCTTTCAGTTATACTTTACCCTTCCTGTGACAACAGATTTCGATTATTAAAAATCGTTAACAAAACTGAAACTCATTCAAAACGTTTCAGGAAATTCAATTAGTGAATCGCGCATTAGTGTTATGGCAGAACTAGTGCTGAACACGAAGGAACTTACACTACAGATATTAATGAGATAATGAACACGTTCTTTCTTGCGAAGATACATCGCTACGGTGCTGAAAATAGAACAGCAGTTGTGATACATCTATCTGCTTGAGTTCTGCTGATTTCTGTGCTCTAGTTTGCCCGCAGGTAAACAGTTTTAACTTTTTCTGAACTTTAAATTTGGGTTTTTTCCCCTTTACACTAATTTTTAATAAGTATAGAGGGCACCGATTATTTAGTTGCTGGGTTATGCGACTGATTTTATATAAATATATATACATATAAACACTAAATCCTCGCTATTCGCGGTGGTTACGTTCCTTGAAACCCTGTGAATACGGAAATCCTCGATACGGAACCATTGATTCTATGGGAAAAAGGGGGTTAGGTTCCGGTGGGACCCTGTTCACCATACACTTTTGCTACCGATCACGATAAACTCATCATTTTGTGTACCCTTGTGTACAGCTTATTTATTATATTGTGCATTTTATAAATGTATTTTATACACTGTTTTCTTTGTAATAGAACAGTATGTACAATCTTTTGGTGTACCAATACTCACCCACTCACCCATTCACTCACACTGTGACTACTCATTCACTTATTCACACATTTACACGCAAACAAACACACAGATGTCACTTTTGGACAGTTTGATACCGATTCACGCACATCTCTACCTATATCTTGTTCCTTATGTCGGATCGATCGGATAGTGGATTCTTTCACACCGAATTCGCGGCCAACGGAAGCTACAGACATCCAAGAACGAAGTTTATCTGACACACCTACTTTATCACTGACTCTCATCACAACTTTCTTGCACTTAGGCACACTCGCCAATACACTTGCACTACACTTGGACGCCTTTATTAACTGCAAAAATAATCAAAAATAGCGTAAAACTGCAAAAACGTGGATAAAAAGATGCTTTACAGAGACACGTGTAAACACAACAAAAGCCGCGAGAACAAGGAGGCGGCATCTCCTTGCTGGATCCCATCTGCGACGATGCGCGGTAGGCGTCTCGAAATTTTGTGCTTACTGCGCATGGCCGCGAATACAAGCGACGTGTCCGCGAATGGCAAAAATATATATACAAGGGGGATTGACATAAGTCTTGGGCCTGACCATGAAGGAGTCACAGGAGGAAGATGAAACTTGGCACATTTAAAGTTCATCATATTTGCACTGAATGTGTGAAGTACGCGTTTCTTTCTTCAATGGGTTTTCCCGCTACGGTGCATGGCGCAATGTACCCTATTGATCGGATCTGCTGCTCCAAAGATTTGACAAAACAATGGAAAAGAAGGAGGCCAGAGCTGTGATAAAATTTCTGATGTTTCAGGGAAAAACACCTACAGAAATACACAGGGAGATGGAACCAGTGTTTCGTGATTCTTGTCCTTCATATACTTCAGTAAAAAACTGGTGTCAACAGTTTAAGTGCGGCCGCTCAAATGTTGCTGATCTGCCAAGATCTGGTAGACCAGCCTCAGAGTGCAACGATGAAAATGCAACAAGAGTGAAGAAAATCATTGACCAGGATCGAAAAATGACAATTGTAGAGATAGCTAGTAGAGTAAAACTAAATGAAAAAACAGTTTATAGAATTTTACACAACAGACTGAACATGAGAAAAGTGTGTGCACGCTGGGTTCCGCGACTGTTGACACGTGAACAGAAGCAAACGAGGGTAAATTGCTGTCAACAGTTGCTCAAAAAGTGGCAGTCAAAATTTTTTTTGGAGACCATGGTGACAGTAGATGAGACTTGGGTACACCATTATGACCCGAATCCAAAATTGCCAGCATGCAATGGAAAACCCCGGGCTCCCCAACACCTGTCTAGCCGAGGGCGCAGAAATCTGCAGGAAAAGTGATGCTGACTGTTTTTTGGGACGGCAAAGGTGTCCTTTTGAAAGATTATCTGCCTCGTGGCAACACAGTTAATGGACAGTACTATGCAGATCTTCTCACCAAAGTAAGAAAGGTTGTGACCAGGAAACGAGGGATAACGCGCACTCAAAATCTTCCTTTGCTTCAAGACAACACGCCTTCTCACAAAGCACGGCTTGTGCAGCTAGCAGCCAACGATTTGAATATTGAAATTCTTCCACACCCACCATATTCTCCAGATTTGGCTCCATCAGACTTTTTTCTATTCCCAAATCTTAAAAAACAGCTAAAAGGAAATCATTTTGACAGCGAAGAAGAGGTTATACTGGCATGTGATGACTGGTTTTCTTTGAAAAATAGGGTGTTCTACTCCCAAGGTCTTTTCAAGGTCAAGCAGAGATGGCAGAAGTGTGTCAATTCAGACGGTGGCTATATTGAAAAGGAATAAACACTATACAAAATTTCAGCTCTCTGTGACATGTCCTTCATGGTCAGGCCCAAGACTTATGTCAATCCCCTTGTATATATATATATATATATATATATATATATATATATATATATATATATATATATATATATATATATATATATATATATATATATATATATATATATATATATATATATATATATATATATATATATATATATATATCAATACCCTTTAGCTCCCCAAGGAGCATATTCCTTCAATAAACACATGCCAAATCTTCCTGTCCTGTGCCATCCGCTCAAGTTCTTTCCATGTTTTCCTCATCATTTTCACCTCTGTTCCAGTTCTCTTCTCCGTGTGTTTTTTGGTCTACCTCTGCCTCTCTTTCCCTGTGGATTCCAGAACAAGGACTGCCTTGTAATGCTATCAACAGGTTTCCTCAATGTGTGTCCTATCCATCGCCAGCGTCTTCTTCTCAACTCTTGTTCCACTGGCACTTGTCTGGTTCTTGATATCAATTCTACATTTGTGACTTTATCATACCATTTCAGTCCTTCTATTCTACGCAAGCACCCGTTTATAAAAGTCTGTGGCTTTTTTGTTGTTGTCTTTGTTGTTCTCCATGTCTCAGAGCCATACAATAGGACTGACTTCACATTTGAGTTGAAGATTCTTATTTTCGTGTTGGACTTGATTTCTCTTGTTCTCCATATGTTTCCCAATGCAATGAAAGCTCCTCTTGCTTTTTGTATTCTTATTTTGATATCACTGTCTGTCCCTCCAACTTGGTCTATATTACTTCCAAGATATGTGTACGATTCTACATCTTTTAGTGGTGTTTCTTCAAGTTCAACCTTGTTATCATTTCTTGCATTTATTCTCATAATCTTTGTCTTTTCCCTGTGTATTTTCAGGCCCACTTGTTGTGACCTCTCATCGAGAATTTTCATTTTGTTTTGCATCTGATTATGGTTATGGGACAGAAGAGCTAAGTCATCTGCACAATCCAGATCATCAAGCTGTGTGTGTGTGTATATATATATATAGATCTTTGCAGAGCATGCATCCATCACTGCAGTTGGTCCTTTTGTAAGACGCATATAGGCTACTGTAACAAGCTTTCCCATGATCTTGGAGTGGTCGTTTCTGTAGCAATATGTTTGACATGATGAGGCTACCAGTCCCCATATATAACCTCCGACTTGCACAGTATGCCCGAAGGAGCAGTGGTACTATTCTGTCTTTGTCTCATAAGGGAACCCTGGGATTTATTCGGGACATATGTTTATACACATATAACATTAGCATGCTTAAATCATAGCAGATCTGTAAACATCTGTTTGCTTGCAAAAATCTTGACAATAAACTTTGGAAATAAGTAATGTCTCATTAGGTTTCTATTATAGAAGTCTGGCTTCTGTTACCAACACCGGTGGTCAATAACGTTTTCTCTCTTATGCTCGTATACACTATTTATTAGTTCCCTTCATCACTTCTCTCTCTTACCACACAGCCACGTTTCCATGTTGTGATAATTTTACGCATCGCAAAAGACGGTGCAGAAAACACAGGCATTAAGTGTTTTATTTAAGAAATACGTAGTTAACTATAAGGAGGTCCAGTTATAGGACATGTTGTCTACCTTTAACCGCAGCCAGGCTAATTCTCTCACAGGTGCTTCATAAAGTTCAGTGAACAAGGTAATGTTATCAGTTGGAATGTCCTCAACTATTGCATCTCTCTATCGTGGCTGGTCTCTCCCCTTCTCTCTCTGTCACTTCTGAAAATATTTTTAATAAGTTCACGTACGAGCTCTTCAGCGTGCATGGACTTTCTACATTTTCCATTCTAATTCTAGCGAAATATCCCGGATCCGGTTCTTCTGGCAGATGTACATTCTGTAGTCTCCGTTTATCTCCTTGGCTCTTTCACTTTTAGATCTTCTTTTCTTTTGTTTCTTTATTTACTTTCCTTTTAAGAAATAACGTTTATTTCCTTGTATCTTACCTTTACCATCTGTTTCTTCATTCAGCTTATTTTCTCGCTCTCTTGTTTTTCTCACCTATTTTTATACCTTGTACGTTAAGGTAGTTTTTAAATACCTGTCCTCGTTTTCCCCATCGACCTGTCTTGCTATAAATATTACCCTCCTGCTTGCTGGAAAAAAATTATGTTACACTTAACAGGCTGGATGAAAAGAAAAAAAAAGTCTAGCCACAGGAGGTTACTGTACAAGCTTGCCTCGTTCTCCAGCAGGGAGCGCTCACCTGACATTCTAGTTTATGAAAACCTGGTTAAAAAACACCTGAACTCAGTATCGTCACTAAGAAGGCTGGGGGCAACTGGGGCATTTGTCCCTAACGGCACAGGTCCAGGGGATTCAAAAATAGCTCATTAAAAAAAAGAAAGAAGACAACATTCTTTAAAGTTTTAAAAACAAATTATAGTCACCTTTTTCCTGCCATATGGGTGACTATTTTAGTTAATTGTGTGATATTTGTTATCTTTTGCCATCAGTTGGCATCAAGGTAAAGTCGGCAAAATTGACGGGGGTTCAGCGAAATCACTTTTGAGACGGCGTGACCAACAGTAGTACACGACTTAACTAAATATAGTCTTCTTCTTCTTCGTCACTCACTTTCAAATAACCACAGCTATCTCTATTACAAATCTGGCAGTCCGTCTCAGGCGTCTCTCGTCACCATTGAATTTCTCCCTCAACTGGGTTAGAGAAGGCCATGCTGCCCCTCTGATCCGCCTATGCAGCCGGCCACCCCTCTGCTCCACCTATGCAGCCGACAGTCTTGTAGTGCATGTTCTACTGTTTGTTTGTTCTCCCCACGTGGACACACATCTGTCTGTCCAATGTTCAATTTGCTGAACTGATGGTATTTGAGTTTGTAATGGTCAGCTCACAGTCTGAACATTATATTTACTGAAACTAGTAAAAGTAACAGATTATATAGTGTACTGTTGTTGTACTAGTGTACTGTTGTTGTACTAGTGTACTGTTGTTGTACTAGTGTATTGTTGTTGTACTAGTGTACTATTGTTGTCCTAGTGTACTGTTGTTGTCCTAGTGTACTGTTGGTCACAGGCGCTTCTTGAGCTGGATACTATGGGAAGAAAGATTATGCTTTGGTGTTTTATTGTCAGCTACTTTTGGTTATTTCATAATCCGAAACATAAAAAGGCTTGTCGATTATAATAGTTAGGATAAGCAACTGGTAACTATTTAGAAAATAACCCGACATGGCTCATTTGTGTTATCTCGTAGACTGAAATTAAAGAAGTTTGAATTTAAATATTTTCTTTGTAATCTTTGACTTAATACTCCAGTCAAAGATCTAAAACCTGTTGTGGAAGTACATCAGTATTGTTTCCTCTTGTTATTATTGACATAGTTTATCCATTTTTGCTGACCACATCACCCCTAGTGTGCCGATGGTCAAGAAAATATGGGCCTAACACTGTATTCCCAATATGCCTCAATGGGCGTGTAACGGGATCCTTTACCTACCTTCTTTATCCATTTATTCATTAGTGTTCTTATGATTATATTTTTGTGGCAGATTGTGGAGATACCTGGTGACGTCCAGAGAGCGAACAGCAGATTTGTCTGTACCTTTCTTGCTAGTACATAGTCCACTTTGTGTTGTGCGAATATGTGGTGGGTTTTGATGTTATGAATATTAGTTATTGTTATTATTTGTCTACAGAGTGAGGTCAAGCTATGTAGGTCCCTGACTATAATGATGGAACAATGATGTACTGTCAGAGTACCTAACTGCTACCACCCGGCGATCTCACTCTGCGAATATTTTAAACCTATTTATTTATATTTGACTAGTGTCTAGGGGAATGAATGTATGATGTGATGTTGATAACATACGTATACAACTGTAACTCAAGATAAGAAACTCAAGTAAAACAGTGGTTAACTTTTTTTAAAATTAAATCTTTTGTACAATTTTATTCTTCTTAATCTCAAATTCTTTTGGAACAGGAGTAAAATTCAAACAATTAATAAAGGTAGTTTTATTTATCAATATATATACAGTTAATTAAATAAAAAGGACTTCTTGTCCATACTAAGTGTTTAATAAACAAATTCCTATATTGTATCCCTTTCTGACAAACTGGTATATTATAATATATCACTAGTTAGAGAGACTGATGTCCTCATCACTTCACTCGAAATGTATTGATAAAATAAGTGTGGAGAATAATTAAATAAAATGTCATAAGCCCAAAAATATGGGGCTTATTTTCTGTTCTTGCTGAAAATGGAAGTCTTCCTGTTGAAACTGCCCACTCTTCTTCACAAGAGGGTCTCCTGGAGTAAATAAGTAACTTGCTGTAATAACTGCCCTCTCTTCTACACAAGAGGGTCTCCTAGGAACATCTGATATCTGGTTTCTTCACATATACCAGTGTGATAAAATTAACCGTGATACAACGTTAAAATATCTCCAAAGATAAAATGTAGGGATAAAAATAATGCGTAAGCTACTAGAAGACATGATCGCCCATGCCGCGGGTCACTACCCGCCATGGAAATTAACTTCTTAGACGTGAAGGCAAAACGTTTACCCTTGGGACGGGATGAGAACGGAGATCAAAAAGAAAAATATGACTGAACACGTGCTTGAAACTAGCAAGGCTAAAAAGACGCAATTGGTGGGGAAAGGAAAAAAATTCACGTCCCCAAGTTGACACAAGGTAAAGAAATGGACAAAAGGGACCTTAGCTATTATACGCAACAGTCAATTCTTGGACGCTTTTACGATACTTAGTCCTTTTATTTGAATTCAGCGGCAAACGCATTACAGAAGATGCTGGAACATATTTCAAAAAAAAACAACTAACCTTGAAAAGTAACTTTTTCTTAATAATAATGTTAGGAATATAAAACCTAGCTGGCCTGATGGCCCATCTTGAGCAGAGAAATAATATGCTTTCATTTATACAGACGGATAGATAATAATGAAGATATTGACAAAAGACTGTGTTGTTCATACAGACGAGCGACTGCACTGTTAAAAAAATGTCACTAATTTTCAAAAAATTGCGGCCTTGAGACTCAAGTGCTAAAATCTAGATTGAAATGAAAGAGAGGGGGGATTAGTGGAAAGTTGTGGCTAAAAATAACTCTAGAGGCAGATTCGTGTAGGAAATGCATGTATAAACAAGTGTGTTTTTGTAAAAAACGCAAGTAGAGACAGACGGACCAACAGACAATAATACATACTTGACTGAGGTATGACTGAATTGACTTTTGGTAGGAGGTTTGAAATTTGAAAAGGGTGAAAGGTGGTGATTGGCCACAGATAAACATATTATCGGCGCTCAGACGCGCATTTTTGCCATTCATCATAAATTGTCCAGTAGTAGACACAGTAATTCTTCAGTGGTGTAATTCCCAGAAGCTAATTGCAATATTTAGAGGGACGCCATACTAGAGCCAGCAGCTCAGCTGAGTTTTGCTAGCATATAACTGTGTTCTCTATTCATAATTCTGGTAAGACTGAAAGTATTTCTTTGTATATTTTAATATTGTTTAATGTTTCGAGTGATTTGATACTGCCATATCAAAATCTATCCCTTACAACAAGTAAGGATTCGCTCTAGATCCCCAGCCCCAGTTCAGGGTCTAGAGACAAACAAAATACATAAACGCCAGCAAGGATTATGAAGGGCGGATCAAGTGTTGAGATCAGTGGAACATATCACCTATCCTATTCAATGGCAGGAAGCTAATGAACATTTCAGAATATGTAGTCTTGGGGAACTTATACTATGTGAAACCAACTTGGTAAGATGTGCTGTATGGTCAGAGAGATCTGACCCCGTCTATGTGGTGTTGTTGTGTAGTGTTGTGTGTAGAAGTGGCTCAGGCGGTAGAGTTCTGACACATGACCCAATACTTTTATTTCAGTACTGTGAGTTTTTTTATTTGGCACCAAAGTGGTGTCAAATGCTGTGTTGAAAAATACAAGTGTGGACCCGTGCAGTATAGTATTTTGGCAGAGCAGCCTTATATTGCCCACAAGCACGGAGAGGTGGGGCCACCAGATTCCAGCACCAGAACTACTCAGTCAAAGATACGTGAGCGTCTGGCCTGCTGGACATTCACCAACTTAGTTTATATCTACACACCAACTATATTCCCATCAACTAGAACATACCATGTTGGGAAATAAACTTGTATTCCTCCCATCAGTAAATGGACAATGTTTGGTAGTCATAGACTGGGAGTGATGAAGCCACCCCAACAGCACATCCATTAATCGTTCTCCCAGATAAATTACAAATATAAACAGTAGTAATATTAACTAGTCTTGTAAAATTCATATGTACACACCTTTCATTTATTATGCCATATATTCATGCATTTCATTCATAATTTCAAAACCTTTCATATGTTCTGACCAAAATAAAACCTTGGTTCAGAACAAATAAACTTAAAGAAAATTTAATATCAAAATTTTAAACAGCTTGAGTTAGTTCAGTGTGTTATAAATTTTATTAATATTATTAGACTTATTAAATATCTCTGTGTGTGTATGTAATCTACCACAACACATTCCATATCAGTACCCTAGATTTTTAACGTAGCCACATTCATTAGTAAAAAAGATATGTGTGAGGTCGTAAGTGGTAGCAAGAAGGGCCTTCTGTAAATTCACAGCTACATTTATCTCAGGAGCCTTCACAGCTGACCTCATGCATCACACTAGGTAATATCACAACTATACAGTACCATCAAATCCACTACAACCAGACAGAATGCCTAGTATTCAGCATCTCCAGTTATGTTTGACATGATAATAGACGATTCAACCCTGCAACAATGAAATATTTCACACACAAGGAATAGATTGACTAGCAATCGTTTGTCCAAATACAGATCGCAGTCTGGTACAGACTGCAGAAAACTTACTTTCAATTCTGCACTTCTGTGGTCAAACTTTCACTTGGTAAAATTATTCTTCAAATGGCGCTCTAGGCTTGTACCCTATCACTATTATCAATCTTTGGTCAATGGAAACTGCGCATCCGAAATTAACTCTCTTTTGTGAAAAACCTCACCTTTTGGGGTTATCAATACGTTTGCTTGTCTGATCCCTCTATTACTATTTAAAAATACGGTTCGCATGGCTAACAAATCTGCAGTTTCCACCTCCCCTTTTCTAACTATTGGTGTACCCAATCAAATCGAGTCAATAATATTTGACTGCAGCGGACAATTTTCAAAACTGAACCATGGTTGGGTTATCCGTCTGTCTGCTAGTCTGTTTCAATTCTACAATATCTGGGTTATTTATGAAGCGATTTTAATTATTAAAACTTATTATTAAACTGCTTGTTTGCATCTATCATTCTATCTAAGTTTTATTTTCTTCTTTATCATCGTTTTCACTTTTGTACTTTTCCCTTTTTATTATCATGGGCTCTTTTCACTGTGCTAACATATCAGGGAAAGAACGGTTCTAAGTCCCGATAAGTTATTTTATGGTATTATATATTAAACAACAGTGCTCTATTGTCAGAGTATCTCTTTTATTTACTCTCTTTCGTTTTTATGAAGAAATAAATATTCTTAGTTTCACTTTTGCCTCTTGCACAATGCAGTTGAGTTCAAATTTCCAAGTAGACGCGATTTTTTTCTTTTTACAATCCACCATCGTTTTCCCCTCTCTAAGCACGCAATAGGCGTCTGTCACGCTTCCGTCAGAAGAAAATAAAAAGTGAGAGGATGCGGGCGGGTTAAGATTTTGTTTCAAATACTCCGTTGCTGGGGGACTTAGATACAATACAAGTGGCGTAGTTATTTATAGATTTTGGACAGTAGTTTTTTCCTTTTACTCTTTCACTCCTATACTCCTTCACTCTGATACTAAACGATGCCTTGGCCGCTTGCCAAGTCATTCTAACGTTACTTTTAAATTTAGGGCGGAGCTACCAAAAAGCTTGTACTTTAGGAAAGTGGGTATTATTAGCAAATCTTCAATACTTTAAAATCCAGCGCGAATCGCTGACAAAAAAAAAAAAAAAAAAATGGTGGCGTTGCCCTATTCAATTATTGTCCAATTTAAAAAAGACCATAGCAGCAGAATCTATAGAATAATATCTTATACATGATTTGAGGAGGGAGGTTCAAACTGACTTCATCACAGAATAATGTGTAGCTATTTTACACACGTAACTTTGAATGCGTTTAGTTTTAGCGTGGCTGAAAATGTACACACGATTTCTTAACAATGTCTTAAGTTGTTTAGTATTGCCAGGAAAACAGTGCACACAATTATCAGTAAATGATAAGTTATATCAGATTTTAGTTAGATAGAAGTTAACAGCTTAAGTTCTTAGAAGTTTTTTTTTTTTCTTCCGTACGCCCGCTAATACTCGAGGCGAAATCTCAGGTTATTTTTAATGTCTAACCTGACACTGATTTTTACGTGAGTATCCTATTTTCTTGTACAGAGACAAGTGTCCCTCGCCATTCAGGCAGATACTCGCCGTTTTCGGAGGTACCCATTAGAGCTGGGTCGGCTCAGGAGCCGCCAGTCCCTGGTCGACGACACTCCTTCAAATGTCCTCGCCAGGTCTCGAGTTAATCCAGTCCAAATCCCGGTCGACGAAAAATCCTCAAATGCCGTCGCCCGGGTTTGATCCTGAATCACCCGGTCGCCAGAGCGGTGTTGTAACCACTACGCTAGCTCGGCTCCATGGAAGTAATATGTGCACGTAGTAGCATTACAAGGTAGTATTTGTTCTGGAATTCACAGGGTATAGAGATAGAGGGAGACCAAAGAACAAGGGACCTGGAAACAGACTTGAAAGGGAATAGGAAGATATGGAAAGACCTTGAGCTGATAGCACAGGAAGAGTTGGTGTAAGTTTGTTGACGGCCTATATTCCTTGAGAAGTTGAAATTTCATGATGATGACGTGCACGTCGTAGCTTGTATGCAGGCATCTTCAACTTCAGGTTTTTCGTTCTTTCTTAGATTTCTTTGCAAAAACAAACAAAAAAACTGCCGAACAAACGGCACTGTCTTTTAATTTCCTTCATATTTTAAAACAGTGGATAAAAAAAATAAAATTAAACTGGTTTGAGAAACATATCAGTATAGTGTGAACGCTCATCGCACATGGGTGGGCTACTCCTAAAAAAGCACATTTTTTGTTTGTTCTGAGGTTTTTTAAATTCAAGTCACCAGAGTGGTTTTGATATAACGAAAGGTTTTTTTCCAGGCTGGCAAAAACTAAATCCTTGAGCCCAAGATTATGAAAGCAGTAATGCACTTCGCTGAAACTCCTGTTCTTTTAACAATAACATAAAAAAAAAAGAAACGAGTACTGCGTAGAGGCAGCATCAGAAGCATCTTGCCACGGATGGCTAATTATCCTGTTACGCCACTGCCAGAACTTCAAGACTTTAATTTGCAGTTTTCTTGTCTTCTCAACACAGCCGTCATTATTTAAAGCGATATTTGACTACCTGTGTACATCTTGTATTTTCTGTCTGCAGACTTCAGTCGTATAACTGGGAATTAGTACGTTGAACTATTAGTCAAATGAACTAAAAATATTCTTGTTACTTGGGTTCTAAATGACAGAAACAATTCATGAAAGCTTTTGTTTATCAAACAAAAACCAGTCATTTTAAACATAATTTAGGCATTTATCATCATTATCACTCCTTAGCTCCCTAAGGAGCACAGAACTACAACTATCGTCCAAGGCCTCGCCCCCCCTCCTGTCTGTGCCAAGCACTCAAGGTCGTTATGTGTCTTCTATACCCTTTTCATTTCTGGCTCCAGTTGTCTTGTTCACGTGTTTCTCTCACTCTTCTTTTCTTACTCTGTTAACTCCAGAACAAGGACTACCTTGTAGTTCTATCAGCAGATTTTCCCAGTGTGTGTCCTATCAATCTCCAGCGTCTTCTTGTTCCACTAGCACTTGTCTGGCTCCTGTCATCAGTTCCATATTGGTGACCTTGTCATACCATTCTACTGCTTCTATTCTACGGAAGCACCTATTTATGAAAATCTGTAACTACTTGGTTTTTTTCCCGCTCCATGTTTCAAAGCCATACAATCGGACTGACTTAACGTTTGAAATTAAAGTTCTGATTATTGCGCTGGACCTGATTTCTTTTTGTTCTCCATATATTGTCCAATGTAATGAAAGATTATCTTGCCTGTTCTATTCTTCTTTTGATATCATTGTCTGTCTCTTAAACTGTGTCTACACTGCTTCCAAGATGTATGTATGATTCTACATCGTTCAGTGGTCTGTTTAAATAATTTTTTCATTTGCTGCATTTATTCTCGTAATTTTTTTCTCTCTGTGCATTTTCAAACCCATATGCTGATCTCTCATCAAGTACTATCATGTCTTGCATCTGATTATGATCACAGGACAGAAGTGCCAGGTCGTCGGCAAAATCTAGATCGTTGAGCTGTTTCATCAGTTTATTTCTGTTGGTGGATGTCGTTTTCATAACTCAGTTTACTGCCACTAAGAAGAGAAATGGTGACAAGAGGCATTCCTACATTCAAACAGACTGTTTTGGCGTATAAATAGGACATGTGGCGAAAAAGAAATCATACAAACAAAAGAGAAAACTGATATTCATATACTTGTATTTAGGAAAGATCGTTACAAAAAATAATGTCTAGAGTGTCAGACGTAAAGATTTCACTGAGCAGACAATAAGGTTTTGGAGGCGGAAACGGAAATGGACTGTAAATTAAGTCAGACAGCCGGTTTAGCATAATTTATCAGTATTCATCTGTTTGACACGAAACACGCGGGTACGCAGAAAGAGAGAAGGTCCGAAACCCACGAAGAAAAGATACAATGGCAAAATGATGACATGGCTCGTAGAAGAATGGCCGAGGAGTAATGTCCATAAAAGATAAAGGTGTTACTCAATAACGGGCCAGTAGAAACAAATTGAAATGTTACTATATGCCTACAGTCGAATGCGTTTTTTCTGTACAGAAAAGGTTTGCATGATACAGCCTGAGACAAAAAGCAGGAGAAGAAGTGTGCTAAAAGCCATAAATTTAACCGGTCATCATCCGCTGACACTCGAAGACTTAGCGAGGACAGACCGTGACCTGGTCTAAATGTACCAAACTTCATTAATTACAAATATCATAGAGCTCATTGACACCTGCATCAATCAGAAACTACTAGAATAAAGAGCTGTCTTTCAGCCTGAGTACAACGCTCTGTACATCTCGATCAACACCAGACAACTAGTTTTTTTTCCCTTTAAATAGGAGTTTTGCTTCGTTTTGGCGAGGCGCGTCCTGTTCAAACCAGACACAAGGCCCGTTGGTTATATTATGGCGCATATCCAAATATAAAAGACCTTGTGGTCTGGTGTATGACAGATCTAGTTAATCTTTGTTGCAAAATTACCACAAAAACAAGACATCCCAAAATCGTGCTGTGGTATGATACAGCATGTAACAGTCAACTAGATCGATCGGATGAGTTTGCATATATTATGAAAAAAAATCAAAATATCACAGGCTTCAAAGGTATTAACATGCAAGGAAGTTAGCTCTGCTGAAGGCCCATGATTTGTAAGAATAATAAACTACAGACCCCGGGTCGTTATGTGAAGTATAAAATATTTCATAGAGCTAAGGGCAAAAGAGATAAAGTGAAAAGAATATTGCACAGTAGAGGCTCTTTCAGAGACACCCCATACAACAAACTTCCGGAGTTCAAATGAAAGCTCTCAGAACAGTAATTCCCTAACCAGAGTTCCGCAGAAACCTGGCGTTCCGTGGAACATCGTCAAGGGTTTCACGAGACCCGTAGAATAAATAAACATAGGAGATAAATGAGGTCATGTTTTCCCGAGTGTTAATACTGGAGTAATCTCCGTGCGCTCTCAAACGGTTCTTTATTTTGTTTGATCAGTTAGTATTTAAAGTTGTTGGTAAAAGGTTGCGACGGAAAGACGAGTTCTGAATCGCCAGTAGATAGAAGAAGCACCAGTCAGAACTGTTTCTAGATGCCGTGTCCATTTCTGTAATTCACGTAAGAACAATTTCTCTCACCTACCGAATGTTACCCCGACGTTCTTTGATTTAAAAAAAAAAACATTCTTTATTTCTCGAGAATGTTCTTCTGTGAATATTTTACACTTAAAACTCTGGCAACAATTTATTCATTAGTAGACAATTTTTAGTCATTCAGTGAGTCTCATTAATAGTGATAGTTGGAGTGGATTCCAAAAATGGCGTTGTAGTGTATATTACAGTACAGGCATACCTCGGAGATATTGCGGGTTCGGTTCCAGACTACCGCAATAAAGCGAATATCGCAATAAAGCGGGTCACGCCCATCTTTTTGGCTTCCCAGTGCAAATAAAAGCCTAAAATCATGTTTACATCATGTCTATTAAGTGCGGAATAGCGCTAGGTCTAAACAAAAGAATGTACTGTAAAATTTAAAATACTTCAGTGCTAAAAAAAAAAAATGCTTATCTACATCATCATTCTTCATTAGCGAATCTTTTTGCTGGTGGAGAGCCAAAATCTGTCGGAAGAAAACGGCACGTTATAATAAATAAACATGAACTATTTGAGAAAAGCGCAATATCTGCGAAGCGCAATAAAGCGAAGCACAATAAAGCGAGGTATGCCTGTATGTTGTCATTTTGAAGATTTGTAAATTCTGCGTGCATGTATAACTATCGCTTTCAACGAATTAAAAATAAATAAATTAAAAACACTCATCTCAAGTTTTATCCACTAAAAGTGTTTTGAAGATTGACAATGTTAAATATGGAGAAAGAAAACATGACAGTGAAGAAAAGTACAGCCAAAATAAATAAAAAGATTTTAAACAAGGAAAAGAAGTGTCAAATTTTTAAAAGTTCGCCTTTATAACACCAGTTATCTTCTGGTCGTTGATTTGTCAAGACTTGGATTTTAAAACCGACCTGTTACACTGTGTAGTGTTTGTGTGACAAGAACATAATGATAAGGCGTAAGTGAAACATAATTAATATATGGAAACAGCAAACACTAATATCACTGCGGCGTACTACAAAACGTGACGATTTTGCCGTAGGAAGTGCGAAAGAAAATTCGTTATCTTAGGACGTGTTTTCATAAGTTTTTATTTTCTTTCCGTGCATATTCCTGCTTGGAATTTGTGCGTAAAGAATTTGAATTGAGCAGCCTCAATGCAGGACGTCTGCTGGAGTAAGGGCTAGTATTCAGGAGTTGCGTGTTCCTTCTTCAAATATTTGACTCAAGTCAACATAAATAACATAAGTTTTCACTGTAGTCTGCCAGTTTGTCAAAGTACAGCAATATCAGCGATAAGGACATTCCTGGTGTAATATAAAAGGGTCGATGCGTCTGAAACAGAAGCAATTACGGTTAGCAGAAATAAAAATGTATGTAACATCTATGTCAACAATAACTGGCCATATAGGCCATAGAGTTAAAATGTCTAATTTCGCATGCTCACATATGATGGTAGACAGAACATAGAAATATAAATACGATGTCATATGGCTAACACTGAGGTTAACCAACTGACACCACTACTCAGGCTGCAACAGATCTTGGTGGAGAGGTCGCGTCAGCTGACAAATAATACAGTCATACCGAAACTTTTCTATGACCGTAAACATGGTCATTATTTAAAGCACAGGAAAGGAAGAAGACAACGATCGAGTCTGAGAGCATCTGAAATTGTCACCATAAACGACAGCAGGAAAAATAAAGATATTAGGAAATTGATGGAGGAAAAAACACAATTTATAAGATGCACAGAGAGAGAGAGAGAGAGAGAGAGAGAGAGAGAGAGAGAGAGAGAGAGAGAGAGAGAGAGAGAGAGAGAGAGAGAGAGAGAGAGAGAGAGAGAGAGAGAAAGAGTCTAACAGGTTAGACACCTCGTCAGAAGACAGTCAAATCAGCTGGAGTCAAGAGCTTCCTACAGCAGACGATATGGTTATGGGCTAGCTGGTGCCAGACATGTAGATAGATTTTACAGAATTTCTAAAGAAACATGGGGTGACATTGCCCAAAGCAACATGCCTCGTGCTAGAACGAAAACTGGTTCTCCCCTAGAGGCTTAACGGCATTAGTGGACAGACAAAATAAAACTCACTACTTTTGGAACGCTGTAAAAATGAGTAATAAAAATACTGGAATTTTTGAAGTACAGTACCTCGTATTTTATGCAGAATATTCTAATGAACCCGTATGTCTGCGACACAGTTTAGTTAGAGTTAAAAGGCCAATCGCATTTTGTACTCTCATCTCTGCCTTGAACAATTTCGCAATATTCAGAATGCACCTTGAAAGTGATGCAACCATTGGTCGAATATTACATAAATATAGTCGCGCGCCGTGGTAGAATGTGACGTAACAGTAATGAAATATTAGTGGAATACGAGCAAGTCACGCGCCAAAATATGATCGGGAAAATAATTATGTTGCCATATTCCTGCTGCATGTCCTCCCTATGACGTCATTTCTTCTGTAGGGATTTTATTCCTTTCCTCTCCATTTCAATTTCATTTGATCTTTGTAGTCAAACTTATCACGGCCTGAGGTCAATGCATCATGAAAAATTGAAAATCCTTCGTGCTATTTTAATGGCTGTCCAATCTAATTGGCACGGTATAATGCGCCCCTTTTCCATATTCTCCCGAAAAGGTGACGGGATTTTTGTCATTGTTCATTACATGACGTTTACTAAGACATAATAGTAATATGAGGACGCTATGAAATGTATGTATTCTTGCCTTGAGAAATGTGACAGAGATACGACGTGTTGGAACTGAGGAAAGTGCACAGTGCAATACTATAACTGACTAACAAAATAAAATTTTTTTTTTCTTTCTCTAACATTTCTATGTTTTTCTGGTCAATTTTAATGCGCTGTTTTTAAATCTGCAAACCGTTTTTCTCTATCAGGTCGGGATCTCTAGAAATACGCAATTGAAGTTTTTTAACAACGCATACAGTATTACATCATCATTCGTACAAGAAGTATAACAGTTATGTAGGCTTGAATTTCTTTGCAGTCGACTTTCGTCGGTGAATGGCTTGTGGTACATCGCGATGAAGCATCCAACAATAATCGGCAAGCATGGTCACACTCCACCGTCCTTGATAACGTGACTCCATTACGGCGATATCTTGATAGAATCGTTCTCCATGTTCATCGCTGACTTCACCAAGGTTGTCAGGGAAAAAGTCAAGATGCGAATCGAGCAAATGGATTTTGAGGGACATGTTACAGCCCATATTTCTGTATGCATCTATGCACTGCTTAACAATATGCACATAGTCGACAGATTTGTGATTTCCCAGAAAGTTATCGACAATCGATTTGAATGCCATCCATGCGCGAAGTTCACTACCATGTAACAAGTTCTTGAATTGTTTGTCTGCAATAACTTTCCTAATCTGAGGTCCAACAAAGAAACCTTCCTTTATCTTTGCATCGCTAACTTGCGGAAACTTTTCTCGAAGATAAGTGAAAGCTTTGCTCGTTTTATCTAACTCTTTTACGAAATTCTTCATGAGCCCCAACTTTATACGTAACGGTGGTTGTTGTTGTTGTTGTTGTCGATATCCCATAGCTGCTGAGCATATCTACTCTTGGCAGCCCAATGCCATTCTTAAAAAAGTGCAGGTTTTCTGCAGTTGTTTTAACGTTCCATGTAGTGAGTTGGTGACTGTCAGAGGTGTCTGTAAAAGTTTTTTCCTAGCGTTTGTGAGTGATGGACACTCCATGAGGAGGTGTCTGGTTGTTTCATAGGGATGAGAGCAGTGTCTACACATGGGTAGGTGCTGAGGGTTGATACGGTTTAGATGGCTATTGACTCTGGCGTGTCCTGTTCGGAACTGAAAGATAAGACTTTGATTTCTCCTGCTGAGTCTGTTTATGTTGTCGTTGTCTTTTGGGCAGGTCATTTCATTAAAGACATTTCGGCCAGTCGGCCCGTTCGCCCATCTGTTCAGCCAGATTTCCCTTGTGTTGTTTTTGAGAATCTGTTTGACTGTTCTCATGCTGCAGGGTCTGTCCTTTTGTTGTTTAGAGGCTCCTGCTTTTGCAAGTCTATCAGCTGTCTCATTTCCAGTTATATCACTGTGTCCAGGGATCCACTGTAGGGTTACACTGATGGAGTAGGCTGTGATCAAGTTGTGAACCGCTCTTCCTATAAGAAAAATGTCTTTGCTTTTATATGGAGTCTGTTTAAGTGCTTCCAGAACAGACATGGAGTCACTGAAGATCACTATATCTGATGGCTTTCGTTCCATAAGGTCAAACTGTTGGTGTAGTAATTCAATGGCTGTCTTGATGGCCTCAGCCTCCGCTTCATAATTTGAACAATTCTCACCACAGGAGTCGCAGAACTCATAAGAGGATCCATCCAGGTACCATATGCAGACGCCGTATCCTGCAAAAGAGGTGGTCTTGAAAGCTGAACCATCTGTGTAGGCCTGTATTGCTGACGTTGGGTAGCTGTTTATGGTCTCCAAGGCACACGTCTTCAAGATTGTCGGTAGTGTTTCCTTGTTGGCCGTTTCATCTATCAGTTGTGTTTTGACAGTTGGTTGATGGAAGTTTTCCCAAGGGGGCGGTCCAAAGTATTTGTTTTCCAATTCTCTCTCTTGCGGGAGATGGTGTTTATCATTTTCCTCTTTGGCTATGTCCAGGAGAGATAGTTGTTTCAGTCTTCGTATTTGTTTCCAAGTGTCAATAAGTACTTTGTTTGGGTGGTCTTTCTCTTGTCTCCTGTATCTTTCTACAGCTTCAGTCAATGCTCTTTTACGCCTGATATCCAGCGGCTCTATATTGGCATCTATCTCACATATGGCTGTGGGTGTTGATCTCATCCCTCCGCAAATTAACCTGAGAGCTTGGTTCTGCACACGGTCCAGAGCTGAGATGGTATTAGTACTCACAATGGTCTGGAGGGGGAGGTTATGGTCTATCGCTGATCTTACATAGCCAAGATATAGTTGACGAAGGGTTTGTTTATCCGCTCCCCAATCTGTACTAGCTAGCCGTTTGATGAGGTTTAGGCGCTTACATGCTTTTTCCCTGAGGTTGTGGATGTGTCCATCTAGTTTCAATTGTCTGTCCAGTTTTACTCCTAGATAGACTGGGTGCTCTTCTTTTGTTAGTGTTTCCCCACTCAGTTTGATGTTGATGTGTCTTTTTGCTATTTTGTGGCTGCGGGAGAAAGTGGTGTATACAGTTTTCTGCGTATTGATTTTAAGTTTCCACAGCTCACAATATACTGACATTGTAAGGAGAGCTCTGTTGATCTTGGCTTTTGCCAGGATGGGATATTTGTCAGTAGTCCAGATGGCAAGGTCATCAGCAAACAGCGCCTTCGACACATTCAGATGTTTGGCAAGGTCATTAATGAAGATGAGGAAAAGGGTGCAACTTAAAGGAGAGCCTTGAGGCAGTCCTTCTTCCAGCGTTCTTTTCAGTGAAATTGCACCGGCATAGTTGATAGCTATGGTTCTATTTGTTAGGAAGGCCTGTATCCATCTAATCATTTTCCCTCCTATTCCCATTCTTCTCATCTTTAGCAAAAGTCCCTTTCTCCAAACTCTGTCGTAGGCTTGCTCAAGGTCGATGAACACAGCTATTGTGCTTTTTCCCTCTTGAAAGCCATCCATCACATTCTGTGTAAACCTGAAGAGGGGTCATCTGTGCGACACTTACGTCTGAAGCCTGCCTGGTTGTTGTCCAGAAGGTTCCAGCTTTCCAACCACCAGTATAGTCTGTTGTTTACCATTCTCTCGACCAGCTTGCCCAAGCATGAAGTGAGGGATATGGGCCTATAGCTTTTTGGTGTTCCTGGTGGTTTCCCTTTCTTCAATATAGGCAAGATGGTTGCTGTCAGCCATGCTGATGGTAGCTGTCCCTCGTTCCACGTTCTATTGATGAACCATAGAAGTGTCTCTTTTGCCTTTGGCCCTAGTTGACAAATCATCTCATTTTTAATTTTATCTGGTCCTGGAGCTTTATTTTTGGCCAGTTTCCGTAGTGCCATTCTCAGTTCTTGCGGACGGAACAGATCATCGAACGCAGCAATATTGGTCTGATCTATGTTACGCGTGGATGTGTTCTTTAGGAGCATTTTGTCTAGTTTCTTTCTCTGTTGTGTTTTATTTACACTGGCATAAAAATTGTTGAAGACATCGGCTTTCTTGCTGCTTGATGTTACTTCATCACCACTTCCATCCACCATGGGTGTTGGGTTTGTCTTTTTCTTGCTTCCCTCGAGATTACTGAGGAGTCTCCAAACTTTGTTCAATTTTCTTTTTAAATCTAATTTGTTGCAATTTTCTTTCCAAGTCTCCCCTTTATTCTTCTTGGTGACATACCTTACTTTTGCTGTCCACCTGTTGTACTCTGTTTTATTTAGGGTGGTAGGGTATTTTTCAGCCTTCTTTCTAGCTTCTCTCCTTTCTTTGACTGCTTCAGCTAGTTCAGAAGTCCAGTAAGGTTTATACTTCTTATGCTTCCCCCTTGGGATGCACTTTTTGGCAGCTGTTAGGATTGTGGTACACATGTTGTTGTATGTAGTATTAATGTTATCAGTTCTAATGATTTGACTGAACCCAGCGTCAGTTTCCCGGCCGTAGCGGTCCCAGTCTGCTTTCCTGAAGTTCCAGGATGGTTTACACAGGGACTTCTGTGTCTTCTGTGGTGTTAAAATAGTTGTTAAAACAGGGCGGTGGTCACTTCCCACATCTTCTAAGACTTTGATGATACTATTTTCTGCTATGTCAGCTGAAACAAATGTCAGATCTGGCCGGCTGGTCGAGCCGTGTGCCCTGTGTAGGAGTGTTGGTGGAGTTTCCAAGTTCTGCAGCAGCATTAAGTTGGTACTGCTGCACAGCTCCTCAACCTCTAGACCCCTACTGTTAAACCGCCTGTATCCTAGAGCAGGAATGTGAGCATTAAAATCACCAGCTACGACAGTTTTCTTTAGTATGGGCTCGAACTCAGGCAGACCTTTTGATGAGGTCGGGGGACAGTAAATGTTGTGTAGTGTGTACTTGGTGCTATCTTTGCCCCATAGCTTTATTACTTGGTGGTCGATATCCCCCGCAGGATTGTTGGTTACTATGGCTTGGGTATCATTTCTGATTAAGGTCATGATGCCTTGGCACTTCAGGCATTCACATTTGTACTGTGTATAACCCGTGATGTTAATTTGTCTTCGTGGGAGTATTGTTTCCTGCAGAAGGGCTACTTGTACTTGATGTTCGTGTAGTATTTTTGTAAGCTCAATTGTCTTGTTCTGTAGTCCAGCTATATTTAGCTGTAAAATGTTAAGGTTCCCCTTCGCTGACTTTTCACAAGGAGCAGGGGATTTATCTCTCTTGCGCGGGCCTTGGTAACCGAGGCGACGCCCGAGCTCGTATGGAATATGTTGTTTGACTGGCATTGGAGGTATTGGGTGTTTGCTGCAGACATCTCCCTCCCAAAGAATGCAATGGGTGTGTCTTCCTCCATGAGTATTGGGTTGATTTGCTTGTCCACTCACCTTTGTGGCTCTAAAGATCACTTCGCTCTGGGGTTCAGGTGGGGTTCACAGAGATGCATTCCCCGCTAGTCACAAGCGCTCACGATGCAGGCCTCATTTCTTCGTTCTGTGGCTGAGCTTTTGCTGTGACTGTGTCACTGTGATAAAATTTAACCGTGATACAACGTTAAAATATCTCCAAAGATAAAATGTAGGGATAAAAATAATGCGTAAGCTACTAGAAGACATGATCGCCCATGCCGCGGGTCACTACCCGCCATGGAAACTAACTTCTTAGACGTGAAGGCAAAACGTTTACCCTTAGAGACGGGATGAGAACGGAGATCAAAAAGAAAAATATGACTGAACACGTGCTTGAAACTAGCAAGGCTAAAAAGACGCAATTGGTGGGGAAAGGAAAAAATTCACGTCCCCAAGTTGACACAAGGTAAAGAAATGGACAAAAGGGACATTAGCTATTATACGCAACAGTCATTTCTTGGACGCTTTTACGATACTTAGTCCTTTTATTTGAATTCAGCGGCAAACGCATTACAGAAGATGCTCGAACATATTTAAAAAAAACAACTAACCTTGAAAAGTAACTTTTTCTTAATAATAATGTTAGGAATATAAAACCTAGCTGGCCTGATGGCCCATCTTGAGCAGAGAAATAATATGCTTTCATTTATACAGACGGATAGATAATAATGAAGATATTGACAAAAGACTGTGTTGTTCATACAGACGAGCGACTGCACTGTTAAAAAAATGTCACTAATTTCCAAAAAAATTGCGGCCTTGAGACTCAAGTGCTAAAATCTAGATGAATGAAAGAGAGGGGGAATTAGTGGAAAGTTGTGGCTAAAAATAACTCTAGAGGCAGATTCGTGTAGGAAATGCATGTATAAACAAGTGTGTTTTTGAAAAAAACGCAAGTAGAGACAGACGGACCAACAGACAATAATACATACTTGACTGAGGTATGACTGAATTGACGTTTGGTAGGAGGTTTGAAATTTGAAAAGGGGGAAAGGCGGTGATTGGCCACAGATAATCATATTATCGGCGCTCAGACGCGCATTTTTGCCATTCCACATAAATTGTCCAGTAGTAGACACAGTAATTCTTCAGTGGTGTAATTCCCAGAAGCTAATTGCAATATTTAGAGGGACGCCATACTAGAGCCAGCAGCTCAGCTGAGTTTTGCTAGCATATAACTGTGTTCTCTATTCATAATTCTGGTAAGACTGAAAGTATTTCTTTGTATATTTTAATATTGTTTAATGTTTCGAGTGATTTGATACTGCCATATCAAAATCTATCCCTTACAACAAGTAAGGATTCGCTCTAGATCCCCAGCCCTAGTTCAGGGTCTAGAGACAAACAAAATACATAAACGCCAGCAAGGATTATGAAGGGCGGATCAAGTGTTGAGATCAGTGGAACATATCACCTATCCTATTCAATGGCAGGAAGCTAATGAACATATTTTAGAATATGTAGTCTTGGGGAACTTATACTATGTGAAACCAACTTGGTAAGATGTGCTGTATGGTCAGAGAGATCTGACCCCGTCTATGTGGTGTTGTTGTGTAGTGTTGTGTGTAGAAGTGGCTCAGGAGGTAGAGTTCTGACACATGACCCAATACTTTTATTTCAGAACTGTGAGTTTTTTATTTGGCACCAAAGTGGTGTCAAATGCTGTGTTGAAAAATACAAGTGTGGACCCGTGCAGTCTAGTATTTTGGCAGAGCAACCATATATTGCCCCCAAGCACGGAGAGGTGGGGCCACCAGATTCCAGCACCAGAACTACTCAGTCAAAGATACGTGAGCGTCTGGCCTGCTGGACATTCACCAACTTAGTTTCTAACTACACACCAACTATATTCCCATCAACTAGAACATACCATGTTGGGAAATAAACTTGTATTCCTCCCATCAGTAAATGGACAATGTTTGGTAGTCATAGACTGGGAGTGATGAAGCCACCCCAACAGCACATCCATTAATCGTTCTCCCAGATAAATTACAAATATAAACAGTAGTAATATTAACTAGTCTTGTAAAATACATATGTACACACCTTTCATTTATTATGCCATATATTCATGCATTTCATTCTTAATTTCAAAACCTTTCATATGTTCTGACCAAAATAAAACCTTGGTTCAGAACAAATAAACTTAAAGAAAATTTAATATCAAAATTTTACACAGCTTGAGTTAGTTCAGTGTGTTATAAATTTTAGTAATATTATTAGACTTATTAAATATCTGTGTGTGTGTTTGTATATACTAATACAACACCTTACATTTCAGTACCCTAGATTTTTAACGTAGCCACATTCATTAGTAAAAAAAGATATGTGTGAGGTCGTAAGTGGTAGCAAGAAGGGCCTTCTGTAAATTCACAGCTACATTTATCTCAGGAGCCTTCACAGCTGACCTCATGCATCACACTAGGTAATATCACAACCATACAGTACCATCAAAGCCACTACATATATTGGGGTCTTGTCCAGGGATAATTAGCTTAACAGTAATATTAGGATCTCCTGGTGGGAGAATTAAATTAGGGGAACACATTGTAAAAATTAAAAGTGTCCCTTAAAATTAAAAGTGAAATTAAAAGTTGGTGAATCTTCACAGCCAGTGGTAATTAATTAGTTAACTGGCTAATTAGAATTACTTTAGACTATAGTAATTAGAATTACTTTAGTGGTTAGAGATTTATCTTGCTCATTGCTAAATTGTCTAAAAAGTATGGCGGAGCTAGCTAAGTTCAGATCAGCTGCTGTGCTAACGGCGAGGGATATGGGAATGGATGGTCAGGTTTTAATTCAATATGTAACGGCTGAATGTGATAAGTATATTGAAAGGGAAGATAGGAAGGTAGCTGAAGAGAAGAGGTTACAAATTGAGGCTGATAGAGAACTTAAGAGGCTGCAGATTGAGGCTGACAAAGAGGCTAAAGATTAGAGGCAGAAGAAAAACGACAGCAAAGGGAAGCAGAAGAAAAAAAGGCCGAAAGGGAGGCAGAAGATAGAAGGTTGCAAAGGGAGCACGAATTACGACTAAGGGAGCTGGAGCTACAAGGCCAGGCTCCTGAAAATGGTGCCAGCCCTTTTGCCTCAGATGCTACGCCCAGTCTGGGAGCCTCAACATCAGCTATGGGGTTTCATTTAGACCATTTTGTTGAGAAAGACGATGACATAGAGGGGTACCTCGGACGTTTTGAGTTATTAGCTACTACATATGGGTTAGAGAGAGAGAGAGAGAGAGAGGTGGAGTTTAAAGTTATCACAGGGACTGAGAGGTACTTCTTATGAAGTCTTCGCAAAAATGAACAGAGAAGACCAAGACAATTATGACATGTTAAAGCAGGCTTTGTTATTAAGGTACGAAAAAAATGGTGAATTTTATCGTAAGAAATTTAGAAATGCCAAACTGTTGTCTGGGGAGACATACCACCAATTCTCTGCCAGACTGGAAACCTATTTGGAGAAATGGACTGCTCTGGGGAAGACCCAAGATCTTAAAGAGATGATCATGATTGAGCAATTGAGAGAGTCCATGGCTCCAGACATGAGAAAATTTCTCATGGAACAAGGTGCAGAGAAGTTGGGGGAGGTTTTAAATGTCGCTGAGAGGTATCAGGCAGCCCAGGCAGAGGTAAGTGGCTCTAAAAAGAAGCACATAGAAACTTTTAAAGCTCCACAGCCATTTAATAAATTTGAAAATAGAGAACAGGGTAATAAGGGCAGGACAAACTTTGAACGGCCAAGAAATGACTATCGAGACAGAAACTCACAGTTCAATGACCAAAAATACAATGAAAGAAAACCGTTTAACCAAGGAAAAAGATGGTGTAAATGGTGCAAGAAAGATAACCATAACACCGAATTTTGTAGAAGGAAACCTTCAAACATTGCTGCAATGAAGTCGGGGACTCAAAGATTAAAGGTTAATCCTAATGGACAGCAGGAACCTTATCACCCCCCAGTTTGTGAGGATGTTATTTGTAATGGGGTCACCATAAGGTGCCTTTATGATACAGGTTTGGATTATGATTCAGTTGTGAAGTCTAGCCTAGTGGACCCAAGTCAGTATACCACAGAAACAGTGGAAATACAAGGGGCAACTAAGGACATACCACTCATGACACTTCCCATCGCAAGGATAACGGTGAAAACTCGCTATGTGGAAGGAGAAATCAGAGCAGCAGTGATAGATGAGAACCAATCTACCCTCTGATATTGGGGTGTAGATACGTCTTCTTGGAGAATCCCGAGAGACCTGTGATCATGGCGACAGTGCAGACCAGGTCACAGAAGAAGGAGGAAGAAGGTGAACCTATAAATGCTCATCCAGAGGAGATGAGGAAGGCGCAGGCTGAGGATAGGACACTCAAGCCATGTTTTAAAAAATTGCCCAAATGCCTCACACCTCCGAGCAAGGGGGAATATTTTATGAAGGACAGATTGCTATATAGGAAGACAGGAACTAGATCCACTGGTCACGGACAGTTGGTTCTTCCCAAGGTATATAGGGCAAATTTAATAAGGAGCTTACATGTTGGAAAAGATGGTGACCATGAGAAAGTCGGTACCATCTGCCAAAAGATTGCTCGAAAATACTATTGGCCCGACGTAAATGTCGATATTGAAAACTTTGTAGAAGCATGTGGCATATTTCATGAGGGAACACCCACAAAGGGAAAATATGTGCAGGACCTAGAAACGCCACGGGGCAAAATTAGGCCTGGAAGGAAAACTAATTATACTCAGGTAGACAAAGTGGAATGGGAGCCCCCTTTTCACACCCAGTCTTCACTTGAATGGATTAACATGGCCACTATGCGACGAGTACAAAGAAGAAAGTTACCCCAGAATAAACTGACAATCCCTCGGTCAGAGTTATATAAACTGGATGAAACTAAAAGAGAGCGAAGATCTCTCATAAGCAATCTAAAGTGGGGAGACAAACCCAAGAAAAAAATTGGTAGTGGTTGATTTGTGAGTGATGATTCTAGGAAGAAAAGTCCTCACTATAGTGCTTCTAATGGCCGGGACCCGACGGGTAAAATGAAAAAGACGTGTGATAAATTGAAGGTCCAGATGTAGCGCTATTAAGGACCTGGACAGATGAGAAGGCGGAAGAGACTGTTACCTCATCTTATCAATACGTGAACGAACTGACCACTCGTTTGAAAGCTGGATGGAAACTGGCAAATGATAATTTGAAACAAGCCAGGAAGAAACATGCAGCATATTTTAATAGGAAGGCAAAGGACAGAGAACTAGCTGTGGGAGAGAAGGTGCTGGAACCCGGAAGCCAGAATAAATTACAAATTGGATGGCAAGGTCCATATACGGTTCTAGAGAAGGTGTCTAGAACAAACTATAAAATTGACAAAAAGGGGAAGGAGAAAGTTTATCATGTAAACCTGTTAAAGAAGTATCTGTACAGACCACTCCAGGAAAGCACCCCCTTACTGACCTTAGCTATCGCAACTCAAATGCAAAAGGAACCACTCACCTCACATGAATACCCATTACATTGGGTTATGAGAACATCGCAGCACACAGGTAAATGGAATCCAGTGGACTCTGACTAAGCAGTTGGATGATCTGGAGTTTGCTGATGATTTGGCTCTCCTGTCCCATAACCGTAATCAGATGCAGGACAAATTGAAAACACTCGATGAGAGGTCACAGCAATTGGGTCTGAAAATACACAGGGAAAAGACAAAAATAATGAGAATAAATGCACAGTATGACATGAAAACAGGGTTGAACTCAAACACCAATCTGTATGTAGAATCTATTCACATTCCGTTGGCGTAAGGAGAAGCATTGAAGGACAGACATAGATTATTTGTTGAAGGAGGGGATTATTTCAACAGTGAATCATCTTTTAGCTCCAGTGAGCTTTCATTGCATTGGAAAATATCTGGGGAACAAGACTGTGCATAGATCCAACAGGAAAATGAATCTGTCAACTCAGAATGTGACAAGTGGTCTATTATGGCCAGACATGGAAAACAACAATTTGACAATTAACCAAAAAGCAAAATACTTTTCAAAGGGTGCTTCGTAGAATAGAGGGATTAAAATGGCTATGACAAGGTTACCAATGTGGAACTGAATGAGAACTTACAGAAACTGGATTTAGCAAGTGCCAGTGGAAAAGACATGATGAAGAAGAAGACGATGGCGATGGATAGGACACACACTGAGGAAACCTGTTATAGCATTACAAGGCAACTTGACTGGAACCCCAAAGGGCAAGAGAGGCTGATGGTTCTGTCTGAAATGTTATTACTGTTATTACTGGCCATAAATGTAACCGGCGCTAAATTTAAATGTGATATAATCTTATACCGCCGCTATTTCTAAATGGTTATGTGTAGTTGCTTGAAGGCCACCCTCCTTTGCGAGTGTAGAGGGTTATGGTGAATGAATCGCAACACAGAGAACTAGCTGTTCAAGAGAATGTGCTGCTGTCCTGTCCCGGCAGCCAGAATAAATTACAAATTGGATGGCAAGGTCCATATACGGTTCTAGAGAAGGTGTCTAGAACAAACTATAAAATTGACAAAAAGGGGAAGGAGAAAGTTTATCATGTAAACCTGTTAAAGAAGTATCTGGACAGACCACTCCAGGAAAGCACCCCCTTACTGACCTTGGCTATCGCACCCAATACAATCCTTCATATAATTTCCACATTGCATTAAATATATATAATACGGCCTGTCCACATCCTGGCCTAATCAGCAACTCAAACGCAAAAGCCTGCACCACTCGGCAGCTTCATTAATACCCATTACATCCAATTGCCTAAAACAAAAGCACAGGTAATACAAGTCAGTAAGCACCTGACATCACCCGGCAGAGGGAAGAGTTCAACAGGTTATGGAGGAACTACAAAAGTACTAACAATAAACCAAAGCCTGCATCACAAATTTGCTACAGTATGACATCAAAAATGGTAGCCTACAAACCCAATCTTCAATGATAGCAAAGCCTATTCCGTTCGCGAAGGAGAAGGCATTCAAGGAAGAAATAGAGTATTTGTTGAAGGAGGGGATTATTTCGCACAGTGAATCATCTTTTAGTTCTAGTGTCGTTTTGTTGAGAAAACCGTCTGGGGAACACAGACTTGCATAGATTACAGGAAACTGAATGCTGTCACAGAAGGACAAGTGGATCCATTACCAGACACAAAACAGTTATTTGCCAGATTAAACAAGGCAAAATACTTTTCAAAAGGCCTGCATATCACACAGCGAAATGGATCTTAGTAAAGGCTATTACCAGATCCCAGTGAAGCCTGAAGTGAGACCTTATTTGGCTTTTAGCACATCGGATGGACATTATGAATTCAATATGCTACCATTCGGACTGAAAAATGCTCCGAGTGTATTTTCAAGGATGATGCACAAATTGTTGGATCCCCTGAATAACCCATGTATCACGAATTTCATGGATGATATTCTCGTCGCCACAGAGACATTTGAAGAACACATTGAAGCTCTGGAGATGTTGTTTGATAGACTTCGGGAGGCGAACTTAACTGCTAGGCCAACAAAATGTTGTATTGGATGCAAAGAGTTGGAATTCTTGGGACACACTGTATATCAGGGTAATATGACCCCTGATCCTAAGAATTTGGAAAAACTGCAGAGAGCACCTAGGCCACAAACAAAAAAGGACGTGCGATCATTCGTGTCATTATGCGGATTTTATCAGAAATACATCAAAAATTTTAACGCTATTTGTGCTCCTCTGACTGATCTGACTCGCAAGGGACTTCCAGATAAAATTATTTGGACTGCACAATGTGAACTAGCGTTCCAAGAGTTAAAGGAAAAACTCACTAGCAAGCCTATTCTCAAACGGCCTGATTTGACACAGGACTTTGTCTTAAGAACAAATGCGAGGGATTTAGGACTCGGGGCGGCTGTGTTGCAAAGATCATCTTCACCTGATGGGGAACTGAACCCAGTCGCTTATGCAAGCCGCAAATTGAATAAGGCGGAACAAGGATACTCCACAAGCGAAAAAGAATGTTTAGCGTTAATCTGGGCAATAAAGAAGTTTCTAATCTATCTGTATGGTAGGACTTTTGTGGTCCAGACGGATCATCAGCCCCTCGTATTCTTATCTCAGGCTAAGCATGAAAACGCAAGATTGCTGAGGTGGTCTTTATTGCTTCAACCTTATCAGTTAGTATCCAATATATCCCAGGCAAATTGAATGTCGGTGCAGATTTCCTCAGTCGGCACCCCTGTGATCAAAATTAGAGTAGTGGCAGGCGTGAGGAGTAATTTTATCTATGTGTATCACTGGTTTTGGAACTTGCCGTAGGCATGTTTTCAAGTGGGGAGATGTGTGATAAAATTTAACCGTGATACAACGTTAAAATATCTCCAAAGATAAAATGTAGGGATAAAAAATAATGCGTAAGCTACTAGAAGACATGATCGCCCATGCCGCGGGTCACTACCCGCCATGGAAATTAACTTGTTAGACGTGAAGGCAAAACGTTTACCCTTGGAGACGGGATGAGAACGGAGATCAAAAAGAAAAATATGACTGAACACGTGCTTGAAACTAGCAAGGCTAAAAAGACGCAATTGGTGGGGAAAGGAAAAAAATTCACGTCCCCAAGTTGACACAAGGTAAAGAAATCGACAAAAGGGACCTTAGCTATTATACGCAACAGTCATTTCTTGGACGCTTTTGCGATACTTAGTCCTTTTATTTGAATTCAGCGGCAAACGCATTACAGAAGATGCTCGAACATATTTAAAAAAAAAAAACAACTAACCTTGAAAAGTAACTTTTTCTTAATAATAATGTTAGGAATATAAAACCTAGCTGGCCGGATGGCCCATCTTGAGCAGAGAAATAATATGCTTTCATTTATACAGACGGATAGATAATAATGAAGATATTGACAAAAGACTGTGTTGTTCATATCAGCGAACGACTGCATTGAAACAAAAAAATGTCACTAATTTTCAAAAAATTGCGGCCTTGAGACTCAAGTGCTAAAATCTTGTTAGAATGAAAGAGAAGGGGCATTAGTGGATAGTTGTGGCTAAAAATAACTCTAGAGGCAGAATTCGTGTAGGAAATGCATGTATAAACAAGTGTGTTTTGAAAAAAACCCAAGTAGAGACAGACGAACCAACAGACAATAATACATACTTGACTGAGGTATGACTGAATTGACTTTTGGGTAGGAGGTTTGAATTTGAAAAGGGGAAAGGCGGTGATTGGCCACAGATAAACATATTATCGGCGCTCAGACGCGCAATTTTGCCATTCATCATAAATTGTCCAGTAGAGACACAGTAATTCTTCAGTGGTGTATTTCCCAGAAGCTAATTGCAATATTTAGAGGGACGCCATACTAGAGCCAGCAGCTCAGCTGAGTTTTGCTAGCATATAACTGTGTTCTCTATTCATAATTTTGGTAAGACTGAAAGTATTTCTTTGTATATTTTAATATTGTTTAATGTTTCGAGTGATTTGATACTGCCATATCAAAATCTATCCCTTACAACAAGTAAGGATTCGCTCTAGATCCCCAGCCCCAGTTCAGGGTCTAGAGACAAACAAAATACATAAACGCCAGCAAGGATTATGAAGGGCGGATCAAGTGTTGAGATCAGTGGAACATATCACCTATCCTATTCAATTGCAGGAAGCTAATGAACATATTTCAGAATATGTAGTCTTGGGGAACTTATACTATGTGAAACCAACTTGGTAAGATGTGCTGTATGGTCAGAGAGATCTGACCCCGTCTATGTGGTGTTGTTGTGTAGTGTTGTGTGTAGAAGTGGCTCAGGAGGTAGAGTTCTGACACATGACCCAATACTTTTATTTCAGAACTGTGAGTTTTTTTATTTGGCACCAAAGTGGTGTCAAATGCTGTGTTGTAAAATACAAGTGTGGACCCGTGCAGTCTAGTATTTTGGCAGAGCAGCCTTATATTGCCCCCAAGCACGGAGAGGTGGGGCCACCAGATTCCAGCACCAGAACTACTCAGTCAAAGATACGTGAGCGTCTGGCCTGCTGGACATTCACCAACTTAGTTTCTAACTACACACCAACTATATTCCCATCAACTAGAACATACCATGTTGGGAAATAAACTTGTATTCCTCCCATCAGTAAATGGACAATGTTTGGTAGTCATAGACTGTGAGTGATGAAGCCACCCCAACAGCACATCTATTAATCGTTCTCCCAGATAAATTAAAAATATAAACAGTAGTAATATTAACTAGTCTTGTAAAATTCATATGTACACACCTTTCATTTATTATGCCATATATTCATGCATTTCATTCATAATTTCAAAACCTTTCATATGTTCTGACCAAAATAAAACCTTGGTTCAGAACAAATAAACTTAAAGAAAATTTAATATCAAAATTTTAAACAGCTTGAGTTAGTTCAGTGTGTTATAAATTTTCTTAATATTATTAGACTTATTAAATATCTGTGTGTGTGTTTGTATATACTAATACAACACCTTACATTTCAGTACCCTAGATTTTTAACGTAGCCACATTCATTAGAAAAAAAGATATGTGTGAGGTCGTAAGTGGTAGCAAGAAGGGCCTTCTGTAAATTCACAGCTACATTTATCTCAGGAGCCTTCACAGCTGACCTCATGCATCACACTAGGTAATATCACAACCATAATTTTTCCCAGCACAGTGGTTCTAAATTTCCATTGAGTTTTAGTGGCTTTGCTTCCCGTGTCTCAGGAGTTGGACAAAATCTGACGATGGGTGCAATGTCAGGTCGCATGGCACTCTCGCTGCTGCTGGGACGTTGGGCAGGGCCCGGATCCCTTCTAGGTAAAGACCTATCTTTTACCATCACCGCTTCAGGATCCTTGGTGAGGTGTATCGTGGATTGGACAAAGAAAGATTGGTAGGCAAGTAGAGAAGAGAGAAGGTAGCATTTAACCCATGAGTGGGGTTTGGGTTGGTGTTGACCAGAGCATGGTCCACTCGCCGGTGTATTGAGCCTACACCTTAGGAGGAGTCCCAAACAACTCCCGACCCAGTTATACCGCCAGGCACTCGGTCGCCCCCATAGCAAACTCTGTGAAAACGGGGTCACCACGTGAAGGTGCTGCTACGGACACATTTGTACAGGAGAGGCCATATGCTAGGAGCTTACTACAAGACAATAGCTTCCGCGGCGCTCACTGCACCTACGTAACGGTGGTAAAATGATGCTGTCTTTGTTAACAAATGGCTCGTGTATTACATTTTTATGCCCGAGCTGCATACGATCCCTGATAGGCCACACCTTTCTTGCATAATGTTCCTGTCTGTTGCGGCTATCCCATTCACATAGGAAGCACCAAAATTTAGTATACCCAGTCTGCATGCCCGTGAGAATTGCGCAATGACCTTTAGGTCTCCACAAATCCGCCATTGTTAGTCATTGTACTTTATTTTTGCCAAAAGTATAGCCATATTGTCATAAGTTTCTTTCATATGAACAGAGTAGGCGACTGGAATTGATGAAAATAAATTTCCGTTATGAAATAACACGGCTTTTAGACTAGTCTTGGAAGAGTCGATGAAAAGTCGCCATTCGTTGACTATGTGCTCATGACCGAGGTGCACCATTAGACCGTTTACATCTTTGCAATAGCAAATGTCATCATCCATCTCAAAGTATTGAACAAGTTCTCTGTGTCTATGACGAAATTTAGATATCGGAGCTAAAAATTTTATTGGGCGCTAACAAATTCCATTCTTTGAGTCGCGAACCGAGTAATTCCGCTTGTCCTTTGGTAAGAGCGAGATCACGTATTAGATCTGAAAGTTCTGAATGGTTAATTAAGTGAACACCATCATTCACCGGTATATAATCCGAGTCAGAATTAGTTTCTAAAGCAGGTAAACTATCACTTTCTGATGGTTCATTCACGTCCAACGGATATTGTTCTGGTGGAACTGGGATCGGACACGTGATTGGATCATGAGGCACTGGTTTCGAAACCGGTTCAATATTTGGATAAACCACAGACTTTCTAGTTTTAAAAGTGAAACCATGGATATTTGTCAAGCAGAAGTAACAATCACTAGCGTGATTTGTCGGTTCACACCTTATTACTGGCACTCCAAAATGCATCGACTTATGCTTCGGCGATTTTCGTAACCAACCTGCCAATGTATTTGCACAAGTCGAACAAACTGCATTTGGCTTCCAAGATTTATTTGCATCATCAACTTTCGAATCGAAATAAAGTTCATATGCTTTCTTTAGTAATGGTGTAAAGTTTTTCTGGTGAACACGATCGGTAAAATATCCGCACACGTAACAGAACAGATCAGCCGAATTTCTACAACTTCTAGAAGCCATATTTCACTCAGAATTATTTCAAAATACAGTAACTATTTGAAAAATAGCGTAACATATGTCATGCATCTTTTAGCAGTATAAAAAGTAGAATTATTTTGCATTTTATTAATTTTTTTAATAAGTTATATTGTAGCCGGGGCAGGTGTTCCTTAGGACTGGAACGGCACCATATTACCTTCATGTGGCAGTGCCGGTATATGCAGTATTTTCAGTTTACTTTACAGAGAGCAGATGTTTAACTGGCCTAATCACCAGAGATTTAGATTTCTCTCTTAAATTTGTGTTACCAGGTTCGATTTTCTTCTCTTAGGTGTTGATGTAGCGAATTTAATTGAAATGGATAGATTTCTTATCTAGATCTCAAAACTGTAGTAATTCACCTTTTCAACTGCGTTCGATTTCATGCAAAACTTTTAATATCTTTCAGCATGAAACTTAAAATTTCAACAAAGTCTGGAATTCAGAACATTTTTACAATAATAAGTATAATAAAATTCTATCATCTCATCAGATGCTTTCATCGATGCAAAAATCCCTTTTTGCATCCTTGTCTCGTAGGCCTACTCAATTGTCAAATATGGCGAACCTTCTCATTCCACCGTGTTCCTTCTTTTAAGTTACAGTCTTATTTTAGGTTCTACGACATTTACCCATCTCCTCAGATTTGTCCTTTATTTCTTTATAATCATAAGCATTCCTTGAGTTAAATGCTTTCCAACACAAGAATATTTTCTACTCTACATGGTTTGAGGTGTAAGACTATTTTTTGCAAATTGACTCAAATCCTCGAACCTAGTTCTGCTGCGACTAGGGTTGGGAGCTCTATTCAAAATACATATTTAACGATTGTCACTACTTACGTCAGTAAGAAATATATATATATAGCCACTCAATGTCCTGAAATACACATTTTATAAGAAATGTTGAAGTTTGATTTTCTCAAACTAAGAAATATGTAGAGCTGGACCAGATACGACCTCTTGAGTTGCGCTCTTTCATTCTACTGCCAAAATGGCGTCGTTGTTCCACTTTCCCCGGGGTAAATCTGAGCTATCCGATTGGTCAGGGGAAATCACCCAATTATTAGAAATGGCGTGTAGAAGCGACTCTACCCTAAATATGTGACACTATTTATTATTTTCTGTTTCTCATAAAATATAAAATTATGGGGTGGTCTGTGCTTCCTCTGTCTTGTAAGAATATAGTCTGTTTCCAAAGGAACAACTATGTACACGACCACAATATAGTAAAAATGAAACGAAGCAAATAACGGTTTCCCAAAAATATATTTATTCACAAATATCTTAAGAACCCGATGTGATAGAGATAAACGGATTTCAAATTTGAAATCAGCGCAAGAAACTGACCTAAGAACACTTATTCTTATATAAGAAAGAAAAATGTTGTTTGTCAGTGAATTATCACTGTTACCGGGAGTCTGTGCTATCAACGAAGCGAACATGTTTATAATGAGCACTCTTGTTTTCAAGTGGGCAGAACTTTAGAACGTACACAATACACTAACCTAGTCTGAATGGGTAGTCTGTTGGACTAATTACCAAACATGACGCTTTGAAACTCAGGTATTAATAGCAACAGCCGTTTGTTTATAGAATGTTGTCTAAGTGTTGGTGATTTATTTATGGCTAGTGAACCTGTCTTCTGATTGAGTGTTCAGACTTGCCAGATGGAATTTTTGTTTTCCAACGCAGCAGTCATTCGGAATCTGCTGTTGCATTTCCTGCATTTTGAAATGTCTTTACCTTCCTGTTAATCTTTCCTCACGTACTTCCAATCTACCTTTTTAAGTGATCTCTGTTGTTATTATTATCAACTCTATTTTGAACGATTCCTACCTTGTTTAATCCATTCCGCATTTCTTTCCTCATTTATTCGCTCGCTCAGTTCCTTACGTCTTCATATTCCCTCCTTGACTCACTTTCTGGCACCCACAATTATATAATAACAACCTCCCTGAGTTATTGCCACAGTCTTATCGATAAATCTGCGCTTACACTTTGCGAAAATGCATAAAATTTTGGTCGCTCCGCAAAATCCAATACATCGTGGTCGATACACTCGGGTCTGTTTAGCCAGCACACAAAAATAGAGGGAAAAGGGAGTGGGAAGAGGGAGGGGGGGGGGATATAGCATTATCGCCCATAACATTCTGGCTCCCCAGCTGTACTTCTCTCATTCACTCACTCCGCATTTTCCACACTACCAACAATGCTACAGACTAGAAGAGCATTTTGCTCGGCCCTTCCTCCAAACTATCACCATACAAATTGCATATCCGCCATAATTTAATCAAGCGGATCGTATGCCTCATGTAATTGTGAGCACATGTCAATTTTTCGAAGCGGTTATGTGGAAATAATAACGTTACAAGCCTGAAGAACTTCGACAGCATCGAATAGTCAAGCCAGCTGTATGAGTGTTCCCTGCTGTAGTCTGGCCAATGCACGTAATAACCTAATATTGTTCACGTCTATAAAATATTGAACATAATTTCAATTTCGCGGCTTGGAACAGCCCTAGGGAATATTAACGGGCGGATAGTTCCAACCGGCAAGGTTAAGGTTATACTTAAAATAGAAAATGCGAGTTTTTGAGTACAACTGTAATATTTGTGTCGCTCTGTTTCTTTTTAAATTTCAGTGGGTTCGTCAAATGTCGTGGTAGCACGTAGTTGCTATTATTATGCACAGTTTGCGGTCTTAGCTAGCTTCAGTCCATGTTTCTAAAGGGTTTTATAATACCATCATCCATCTTCCTCAATGTTCCCTTTACCTTGAAGCAATATTTTTTTATTTGCACAAAACTTAATGACCGCCATTTGACGCTATATTCACACGTGGTGGCCAAACCAGTCTAGCTTCGTTCTAGTGTTACGGTCAGCACTGAGATACGCTAGCCTTGTATGTGTCATGATGTGACCGTAAATGACGACAGTGTTAACAATTGAATGCATGTATCGTCATACTAATTGTGTATTTCCTGTCATCTATACTTCCAGTCTTGTGTTATAATATTCTTATTAATAAAAGAAAAGCTGCGAATGTCACAGTAAGGGACAGCAGGAGAAATACAGGTAATATGAAGTTGGGGGGGGGGGGGGGGGAAAAACGCCATCTATCAGCTGCATGGAGAGACAGAAAATCCAACAGTTTGGACACCTAGTCAGAAGGCAATCAAATCAGCTGAGTCCAGAGTTTCCTACAGCAGAAGATACCGATATGGGCTAGCTGGTGCCAGACAGGTAGATGGATTTTACAGACATAGTAAAGAAACGTGAGATGAAGGCGATCAACGAAATACAATTCCAGAAAAACCACAAAACTGCTTCTCTCCAGGCAGCATAACTGCACAAAAGAATAGGAAAAAGTAAAACTCACTACGTAGATGTAAAAATGAATTATAGGAATATAATGGAATTGATGAGACCTTAAATGTATGAGGTTATTGTAAAACATCAGTTCTTGCATGCTGTCATTATGGGCCGTCTCTTCTCGCATATCTGGACTCTAAAAGCCGTCAGTATTGTTGTGTATAAGGCAGTACTTGACATCTGTAAAAAATTGTAAGTTATGTGTAGCACTGAATGGTGGGTATAGGAAAAGACATGTATAGGCTAAAGGTCCTATAGCAGATACTGATATAAATGAGTGAAGTGTTACAGAAATCACTATACTAAGTCCAGCGTCAGGAAGTGGGATGACTCGTTCCATATCTTGCTGCTTTTGCTGTCCCAAATTCAAAAGTAGTGTCAGGTACCTATTTACAGCTCAGTATACTGTATCAGGTTTTGAGCCCGGAACCCAGTAACTTTGCAGCGAGAAGCAAAAACTCTAACAACTCTGCCAACTTGACACTTATCCAGTGGCTACATTTTGATTTAGCAACCACAAATACCTAGGGGAGAAACCTGTACTTCTCCTAAAAGGCCATAACCCGGGTTGGGGATGGTTGAACGATCCCTATAAATAAATATTAGCTGTGAAAACTAAATAAGCAGCCGCAAACCAAAGTGGGTGGTTGTGACTAAAGGTGAGGTGTAGTAGTCATGAAGAACTATCTGTATCTTCATATAATACACCTTACACGAGCAATTGGGAAGCAGAGTATCGAGCATCATGCCACACACAAAAAATGATGCATATTACTAGCTCAGCAGAAGCGAACAAAAGTGGTAATCTTCAGACTCCGCACAGGCCCCTACAGATTGAAATACAATAAACTGTGGAACTGTGGTACTTATAAAATTACTGAAGATTCTGCTGCAAAAGTGTCTCACATATAAGAAACAGAGAAAGCACATACAGCAGTCAGCAGTACCATTTCTCGAAAAGTCTAAGGGGATATCAACAACCTCAAGGTACCCACTGCTTTCTTTAAACATATTCTTATTGACGTCTGAAAGTGTACAAAGAAGAAGATATCAGATATAAGACACATCTAGAAGTTTTACGATGTGACACCCGGTGAGGTGGAGACGCTTGAACCTTTTCCTTCCCGTTGCCCTGTGGGTTAACATTTTTAGTCAAAAGCTAGCGGCGATTTCTGTAAATAAACCGATAGAAATCAAAAGAAAACTACCGCCTTTTTGTCCCTAGTAGAAGGAACTTCTATAGACAAGAGAATGATGTTAGTGGGGATTCCAAAAGAGATACCTCGTCCGGTAGGGAGTATCACGTGCTACAGATAATACCAGACCGTCATAAGTTACTGTCATCAAAATTAAAATTAAAGATACCCTGACTACCGGGAACCTGGAATTTCAGGACATTTGTGTAGGACGAAATATTTAGAAACCATCAAGAGAGAAAATTGAAAAAAAAAAACCGTAAATTTATTAAGATTTTGTGGAATGCGATATATAGGAGCATTTGACACATATTCTGACAATTACAAAAGAAAATTAGTTTGGTGGAAATAAACATGAAAGATGAGAATGTATCATTTTAACTGCAAGAACAATTAATGGGATTTTGGACTTTGTCAGATCACGTCCTATTAATTAAATTCAATGAAAGACTAGCAGATTGCATGCACCAACAATGTGTAGTACAGAAGAATAAAGTGGCACATTCCACAACGAACGTGACATGGATGTGGCACAGCGCAAATCTCATTAGACAACTATAGACTTGGATACTTCAATAAAAAAGTGGATTATGAAAAAGTGTAAAAACTGTCTGGCAGAAAGAAAAGAGAGCGGAGACAAATCGACAGAGTGGGGAAGAACCTCGAGTTGATATTACAAAGATCTGATTTAGGAAACATACTAGACGTCATTGGACGTTAGCTCAGCACACACTATTCGTTATCAAATCACTATACACGGATATGCAGGCAGTTTAGAAACAGTTTGATATCTATGAAGATTAGATTAGGTGCAGACTGCAACAGAAACCATGTTTCGGTAATAGGAAATCTTGGAATAAAATTGAAGAAGGTAAAGTGAACAACAAAAATATATCAGGTGAGATTTAGCCTTACTTAAATCTACAAATAAGAGAAGACTCTAGGCAGAAATATGTCTCCGACTATATAAGGAAAAGACGATGGTCATATATCGGTCATGTCCTACGAATGCAAAACAACAGAATACCACTACAGGCGCTCACTTGGGTTCCTGAGGGTAAGAGGAAAAAAGGAAGAACAAAAGAAACACTCAGAAGAACAATAATAAGAGAAGGAAGAACGTTGGGCCTAAATAATGTGCAAGAGCTAAGAGGAGTGGCGTCACAACGAACAACCTGGAGAGCACTGGTTTCTGCCTTATGCGCCGTGTTTGGCGCTTAAAGAATTTATTATTATTATTATTAAATCTAATGCGGAAATGAGTGAGATATAACAAATTATAATACAGAAAAGGTGCATTGTGTTAGACAAACTACAGAGTACAGATGAACAAAATACTAAAGCAGACAAAGCATGAAACATTAAACAAAATAATTCAGGCAATAAATATGACTAAAATAAGGAAATAGATAACTGATTATATTTTGACGACTGATCAACATAAGACGAATGAAGCAGTAAGACAAGGAAGAATAAGAAATACTAAATTTTTTTTAAAAAAATGAGTAAACAAATGTAAAAGAGCAGAAAAAGCCTTATTAAACCAGATGTGCAGAAAGCTCCAAGTGTAGGACTGAAAAGACACCGATTCTGGATATAAGCAAATAAATTCTTCTTCTTCAAGTACCGTGCCTAGCGGCGTAGGAGATCGTGTCTCTCCACAACTTCCTGTCTCCAGTACAATTTATCAATTCTGCTGTTGACCTCTCTCCATGCCACGATGTCAAACTGTCCAGTATTTGCTCTCTTTGGTAGGTAGAACCTTCGCTGTTCTACCTGTACTGCGAAAAAATAATGAGATGTATATAGGATATGGTGGATATCAGTTGGTGGACAAACTGAGCCGTTCTACCTGTACCGTGAAAACGTAATGAGATGTATAAAGGATATGGCGGATATCAGTTGGTGGACAAACTGAGCTGTTCTACCTGTACCGTGAAAACATTGTGATAAAACGTTTGTACAAGAACTTTTGAGCCCCTCTCTCACTCCTTCATCCGCTTTTTATTTAGCATATTTCATGCACATTCATTCATTTTTTTTTGCTGTGGCCACTCCCAGACTTGTTTACGTTTCGCCAGGTGAACCGTAATAATACCAGGCTAATTAAACAGGTCAGCGGTAATCCGTTTATCACTTCATTCGTCTAGCCACATTTGATAGAGGCGATCTGTGCTGACGTAATTCATTTCCGGGGCCAGCGACACACAGGCAAGTGGCCACCTGGGTTCGCGGTCTGTCTGTCTGACAAAGTCGTCTGGGGTGAGCGAAGACACAGGTGATAATTAAATAATCGTTTCCGCTGGTCCTTCCCTTTATCAATATTACAGATAATCTGTCTGGGGAGCCAATATGGTGAGATAGTGGTAAATTCGTCAGAAGTACAATCTGGGATTTCGAACTGAGAATTGGAAATATACTCTAGCGAAATCGGGAGTCACAAATCAGAGTGCATTGCCACGTCAAGCTAGCAATTCACCAGAGCCAGATAGAGAAGGATCAGACTAAGAATTCCAAAATTATAAGTGACAGATCGAAGTATTTGGGCAACTTTAAAACTTAAAAGTAAACCCGCATTTTTAAATACAAAGACTGAAAACTTAAAGGACCGGGACAGATCGAAGTATTTAAATCACTTTAGATCAGTTTAATTTGTTAAATCAGATAAGTTAACAATTGCTCTGCCCTATGCAGCATTGTTCTTGACCTCTGAAAATATCTTCTGAACACTGCCTTGAGATAGAAGCGTGATTACCCTTCTATCTACAACTCTGCCAAGAGTAATCTTGTGCGAAGGTAGACACCTTTGACGACCCATTTTAGATACTCTTGCGTTGTGGCCATAGGTGGACCACTACTGCAGAGCTAAGGAGAGGCAATCCGTGACAAATAATGAGATGTATAAAGAATATGGTGGATATCAGTTGGTGGACAAACTGAGCTGTTCTAACTGTACCATAAAAGCATAATGAGATGTATATAGTATATGGTGGATATCAGTTGGTAGACAACCTGAGCTGTTCTACGTGTACGTGAAAACATAATGAGGTGTATAAAGGATATAGAGGATATCAGTTAGTGGACAAACTGAGCTGTTCTACCTGTACCCTGAAAACATAATGAGATGTATATAGGATATAGTGGATATCAGTTGGTGCACAAACTGAGCAACGCTGATGATTCAGTCTTAATAGTAAATAGTCTAAAAGAGTTAAAGGTCAGGATTGACACAATAGTGCTAGAATGTAATAATAAAGACATAAGCCTAATAACAGTAATAGTCATCTAAAAGAAAAAAAACCTTTCCATAATGCGCCATCATAAGTAAATGGAACAATTGTAATACAAGTAATAGGTTCAATTACCTTGGTACGTTGATAACATTAGTTAGGAGAATTTAGCAACTCAAGCAAAAGCAACATTCTATAAAATGCATCAAATCTAAAAAACAATAAAAGTAAATCTTAAACAACAATCGGTGTTTTGCGTTATCTGTTATAGCCCGATTCCTAATCTGAACAACTTCAGTTACCGAGTTTTTTAAATTCGAAACAATTCTGCACGTTCCACCCGCGAAGTTAGCAAACAGTAACCAGAGTCTTGCTCAGTTCTGAGTGCGTATCTCGTACTCGACCCCAGAATTGATTCAACACATGAACAGATATGATGAGGCATGATTGTTATTAGGATTGGCTTGGTTCTGGAAATATCTGTCTGCTACGTTAGACGGAATGAAGCAGCGGTGGGAATATCAGTATTCAAGGAAGCACTGGGAAGAAGAGATATAACTGAACAGTCGATACACCAAGTTATAGGAAAGAACAAAAGAGTTTAGTTCTGAAAAGAGTTTAGCTGAGAGCACTGCTACGCTTTTACATGTCATGCCTTATGTCTCATTCTCACAATATTATTTTCCGTCGCTCTGCGTGAATGCTTCCCAAATTTATCTTTATGGACGCACATGTGACATTATTTGGGTCGATCTCTGCTTCACTACGGCAGTAATCAGTTACATATGTTGTACTGACTTAATTACATGCTTTTAAATGATCGGCACCTCTTTCTTTCTCTGCTATGTAGCAGATATTTTGTATTTACAAACATTCTTACACTCCTCTCAGTGATAGTCGTCATGTCTGTTTGGTTACCCGTTCATCCCTAAAATGGGGAAGGAACAGATGAGATAATATTGATTGACAACCATGTTGGTTAATCTCGGGTGTGGCCGACACCAGACTACAGATTAACACTAAAATCACCCAGCGAATTTGCTTAATCGCTGATAAGGCCAGGGTGCGTTCTTCGCCAAAATGGTAATACGTTGAAAGTTTAATATAGCATATAACAATAAATGAGGAGGCTGCTGTAAAACTGGTAAGGAAACAAATATATAAAGTAAAAAAAATAAAGTGGTATGAAATCAGTTTTACAAGTTAACGGTACACAGGAACCACGGGACGTTTCGGGTTTCACCCTTCGTCAGCCACAGTTACAAAGTGGTGAAAAGGACAATGTTATGATTAAAATTCATAACGAGTGTGTCGATATCATTAGGTAGCTCGACAGGGCTCCTTGTTTGTTTATTTTATACGGAGTCATTTATTAATACAGGAAGTGACGTCATGCCTCTATGGTGATTTTGGCAGACGTGAAACTAAGAACGCAGAAGTGCAGAGATCGTCTGCAGGGCCTTCTACGATTGTGTGTCATGGCGATTGGACGCATGTGTTTGAGCTCCTGAAAATATATTATAAGTGTGCATCCCTATGTTATTCCATCACTAGTACATCAAGATCTTCTTGTGAGGTGTATCTGGTATCTTCATTTAAAGGGAGTATGGATTCTCAATGTCGAGTATGCATGGATATTAATAAATAATGTTGAAATTGAAAAGACAGCGTTCTAGATATGAACAGACTGTACAGAGTTTTATCGACGACTGCATCTAATATGCCATTTGCATGTTGAAATCAAATGTATCTCAATTTGGAGCATCGTGAATAAATATGTATACTGTCCACGTCGTCCATTGTGGCTCAAGTAAGGTTGTTTGATGTCGGCTGGTTGCGGGGTCTGATGTGTTTGCTACCCTAGACGTGAACTTGTCCTACAGGAACCATGCTGTCATATAATAATAACATTATAAAGAAAAAAGACACGCAACAGCGGATAGAAGTGGGCCTCAAGCCGGGATCCTGAACTCCAGTAATATCTCAAACATTTTTCAAGATGGCGGAGTTAATCGGCTGCAAGCTGTAATTCTAAACCTAACCCTGGTCAACACACTGTATTTGGATCGTCGTTTCCTTAGGCGGAGGCTGATGCCAGGAGGATTTTATTTTGCAAGAAAAAACAGATAAGTAAATTTATTGATACATGCAGTGTGTGGCTTGAAGAATCTCTTTTGCCAGAGTTCTTTCTTTTTCATGTTATATGTATTTTTGTATCTACATGTTTGTGTATTAGGCGGGTTGGTTGGTGGGACCTATGAATTCATTATACCTCATTGACGGTCGTGAATTCGTAGGCGTTCTTTAGTTTTTGCATCTGATTTTTTCAACTTAAGGGGCCGGCGAACATAGCTGTGTGTTACTGCCTTGAGTGAATTAACCAGATTCATTATTTGTCTAGTTGTGAAGGTTCTGTAATTTTGTATTTGTTGTCAAGTTAATTGTATTTTATTTAGTTTATTCTTCATTATTGTTTGTAAATTTGTTTATCTAATCTTGCTATCCCTCTGTTATTAGATGTAATATATGTTGTGAAATTGTGCTTGTAGTGTCATAAGGGAGGTAGAGCCAAAGTTTGTTCATTTTCCTACAGTTCATACATTTCTGCCTTGGTTTTTTCATTGGTATTTTCTTCGGTTGGCTCTTTCACTGTTATTCTATAATCTTGTTGGTATTTCTTTTTTTTTTTGCTCCTACAATAACATCTATAATTTCATGCAGTTGATTAATATTGAGCAGTGAAATAATTGTTGCTAATATTTCTCACATATTGAATATATATATGTGATAGGGTGGGCGAGAATGATGATGCTGATGTTGTGATATTTGATCACTCTCTTGCACACTCGCAACCGACCCTAATCAACAATAAACTCTGATTCTTAAGGCAGGGGCTGTATTTATTTATACAACCCTATCAGTGACATTTAAACACACGAAACAAACATTAAACAAATAACAAAGCGAACAAAACCAAACACCAAACAAACACCCAGCTAGTGCTCAGTTGCTAATCCTGAAACGCAAACAAAGCACGGGCTAGTTAAAATCATAGTTAAATAACGATACTCTCACCTGCCAAACAGTCCTTCCACGCCACCTGACACCCTTAACTATCACACACGCACACACTCATGCGTGTCGTCCAATGCGACTAGTAAGGTGTTGTGCATGAGGCTGGCAATCTCACCGTGTAACATCGGTTGCTACCGAAACCACTACTGCAAGAGCACACACTCAGCTATCACACACACACACACACACTCATGCATGTCGTCCAATGAGACTAGTATGGTGTTGAGCATGAGGCTGGCAATCTCACCATGTAACACAGATTGCTACCGAAGCCACTACTGCACGAGCATATGAATACTTCAAGCGGAGGCAAACCACACTGGTGGCCCCATGCTCCCTCAGGAGCGGAGAAGAGAAATATATATCTCCAAATGAGCCCACGTGCTCTCACAAACCATTCTACACATAACCATAATTAAATAATAATAACTTACTTACTTACTTAGTCGTTCCCCTTCTACCGTGAGGTGTAGAGGTTTGGAAGAGAGAGCGCCAGACTATCCCATCGGCTGTCTTCCTCCTGGCCTGGTTCCATTCTAGTCCTCGGTCCTTCAAAGATTGTCTAATGTTGTCCTCCCAGCGGACTCCGGGTCGTCCTCGGGGTCTGGATCCTTGGCTCTTTGTTTCCCATGCTTGTCGTGGTATCCGATCTTCTCCCATAATAACATGGACATAAAATAATATTCAACTATATGTACAACAAATACTCTCAATAATGAGAATAAACCACCGCCTCGCAACTGATCCATCTCAATATTCGTTCTGCACTCTGAAGCATGTCGTATGTGACGACTGGTGCTACTGGCAACAAGCGTGTCGTATATGACCACTGATAAGCCTGGGAATCTCATCACATGAAACACATCGTTACCGAAACAACCACTGCAATAGCATAAAAATGCTTCTTGTCGGCTTGTGATGGACACCAGCCACATTGGTGTTTCCATGCTCCACAAGGAGCACACAGAAAAACACCTGACTCAACGTGCCTTACGCACCAAGGAGTGCCTCGCGCTCTCTAGAAATCTAAATACATATTCTCACCTCACTCAAAGTAACCCACTAAAGATATACAGTAGAATAATCAATAATCGTGAAATACCACTAAATTACTGTCGCATCAAAGAATAAAATATAATTATTCTTAACTTTAACAAAACGAACTAAATACATCACCTAAAGGAAATTTAACACGACAACTCTGTCTTTCCTTAACTGGGGAAAATTATCTTAATCTGCTTCCACCCACGTGTCAATTCACACAATATAAAACTGGCGTCTTCTTTATACACACGCATGGTGACGCGCCGCCTTTCATGACCACGTGGCTGCCATCTTGATAACAGTCAATATCATCTAAATTCAAGTAATAGATCGCTTCTCTGCCTGGTTTCATGTATGAAATAGTTTCATACTATATTTGCCTTTCTTGCTCGGTCTGATGACTGAAATAATCGCTCTTACACTCTCACATCTGTGATTTGGGCTTATCGTGCCTAATAAAACCTACCCAGGCATTATTTTCACTCATCTATCATTTCAAGACTACATCATAATGTCCTGGAAGAAATCTCCTTTAGAAATATCTATCTATTTATCTATTTCATTAAACATTAAAACAGCCACGCTCAATATAATTTCAGAATTATAGAAAACTAATGCTAATTTGCTTTGAAATCAAACTCACGTGTCATGTCTTTGTTCTTCTGCTACCTACACAGGGCGCCTCGTTTCGTTTTCTCTTGTCTGGACTGATACTGCAAAGGGCCGCTGCTGGCCATCGCATTCTTTATATAGGCAATAGGCTAATCACTCGACTTTAGTGCGCTGCGTGGATTAATTTTGCTCCTTAAATAACACTCGCCTTTATTGCTCTATTAGGCACGAAAACACAGATATGGCCGACAACTATCAAATATAACACACGACTATCAAATATAACACACCACAACTAATTCTTAGGCTTTATTGTGGCCTAAACTAATATATCTTCTATCACTTTTCACATCCCAGCGTGCTGCGCGCACATCGAAAATATATGAGCGATAAATATGCCTTGAACATGAAGGGGGCGTCTTTCCGGCCCCATCACATATCTTCCTCCTGGTTTAGTTGTCGTCCCGACAACATCACTACCTCTGGCGCTTCAATTGTAACCTCTCAGATGGTTGGTGCTGCGCATGACTCTTTCTGAGCGGCGATGCTTTGGGCTGAGCTTCTGTAATAGGTACAACCCGGCTGGGGACTCTCTTGGTCGTCATGTCCCCAGTTGTACGTTGTCGGGCTGTCAGCCGCTGTGGTCTAGAAGACTCGCTCACCTGTGCCGCGTCGCTGCCTGCCCGTGACATCTGCCTGTCAGTGCATGCAGCTGTCGACTTTGTAGGGGGATCGCTCTTAACGTGTTTTACACTCATTTTGTGTGGACGGTGGCTTACGTTCCCCACAGTCTGCTCTAGATGAGTTTCCTCCTCTGAACCTTGATGTGCGCCCCCTCCTATCTGCTTAGGACGGGTTTCCTCTCCTAGACGACGACCAATTTTCTCGGTTCCTTTAGGGTGACAGTTGTCACGGCCATCTCTTGGTTTACATACTGTAGGCAACCTGGTTGTGGCAGTACGTCACGGGAAAGAGCTCCTTGAGGGACAGGGGGCTATCAAATGTTCAGTTGACTTGCATCTAAAACATCGTTTTGGAAGAGGGCCTTGAGGGCATTTGGCTGCCATGTGGCCTGAGAACTCACCACAATTATAGCACCTCAACCTGGTAGGCTTTCTCTGTGCCATGGGTCGCCTCCTACTTCCTTTGCATTCTTGACCGCCAATGCCGCACACATAGACTGCTTCCATGCCCTGGACAGATGGTCAAATTCCACTCTCTCATTTCTCGCCAGACTCCTGAATCCCTTTCTGAAGATCTTGGTCTGATGTATGAATACATCAATACCTCCATCATCTGGCGTGATAAACCCCCATCCCCTGTGGACACTGTACCACTTGCAAATCCCTTTTCGCCTTGTCGGTGCAACTGCGTTTGTTGGTACTGTCAGCTCACTGCTTTCCTTGACAACAGCCTGACGCAAATTGTGATAGGGTGGGCGAGAATGATGATGCTGATGTTGTGATATTTGATCACTCTCTTGCACACTCGCAACCGACCCTAATCAACAATAAACTCTGATTCTTAAGGCAGGGGCTGTATTTATTTCTACAACCCTATCAGTGACATTTAAACACACGAAACAAACATTAAACAAATAACAAAGCGAACAAAACCAAACACCAAACAAACACCCAGCTAGTGCTCAGTTGCTAATCCTAAAACGCAAACAAAGCACGGGCTAGTTAAAATCATAGTTAAATAACGATACTCTCACCTGCCAAACAGTCCTTCCACGCCACCTGACACCCTCAACTATCACACACGCACACACTCATGCGTGTCGTCCAATGCGACTAGTAAGGTGTTGTGCATGAGGCTGGCAATCTCACCGTGTAACATCGGTTGCTACCGAAACCACTACTGCAAGAGCACACACTCAGCTATCACACACACACACTCATGCATGTCGTCCAATGAGACTAGTATGGTGTTGTGCATGAGGCTGGCAATCTCACCATGTAACACAGATTGCTACCGAAGCCACTACTGCACGAGCATATGAATACTTCAAGCGGAGGCAAACCACACTGGTGGCCCCATTCTCCCTCAGGAGCGGAGAAGAGAAATATATATCTCCAAATGAGCCCATGTGCTCTCGCCAACCATTCTACACATAACCATAATTAAATAATAGTAACATGGACATAAAATAATATTCAACTATATGTACAACGAATACTCTCAATAATGAGAATAAACCACCGCCTCGCCACTGATCCATCTCAATATTCGTTCTGCACTCTGAAGCATGTCGTATGTGACGTCTGGTGCTACTGGCAACAAGCGTGTCGTATATGACCACTGATGAGTCTGGGAATCTCATCACATGAAACACATTGTTACCGAAACAACCACTGCAATAGCATAAAAATGCTTCTTGTCGGCTTGTGATGGACACCAGCCGCATTGATGTTTCCATGCTCCACAAGGAGCAAACAGAGAAACACCTGACTCAACGTGCCTTACGCACCAAGAAGTGCCTCGCGCTCTCCAGAAATCTAAATACATATTCTCACCTCCCTCAAAGTAAACCACTAAAGATATACAGTAGAATAATCAATAATCGTGAAATACCACTAAATTACTGTCGCATCAAAGAATAAAATATAATTATTCTTACCTTTAACAAAACGAACTAAATACATCACCTAAAGGAAATTTAACACGACAACTCTCTCTTTCCTTAACTGGGGAAAATTATCTTAATCTGCTTCCACCCACGTGTCAATTCACACAATATAAAACTGGCGTCTTCTTTATACACATGCATGGTGACGCGCCGCCTTTCATGACCACGTGGCTGCCATCTTGATAACAGTCAATATCATCTAAATTCAAGTAATAGATCGCTTCTCTGCCTGGTTTCATGTATGAAATAGTTTCATACTATATTTGCCTTTCTTGCCCGGTCTGATGACTGAAATAATCGCTCTTACACTCTCACATCTGTGATTTGGACTTAGCGTGCCTAATAGAACCTACCCAGACATTATTTTCACTCATCTATCATTTCAAGACTACATCATAATGTCCTGGAAGAAATCTCCTTTAGAAATATCTATCTATTTATCTATTTCATTAAACATTAAAACAGCCACGCTCAATATAATTTCAGAGTTAAAGAAAACTAATGCTAATTTGCTTTGAAATCAAACTCACATGTCATGTCTTTGTTCTTCTGCTACCCACACAGGGCGCCTCGTTTCGTTTTCTCTTGTCTGGACTGATACTGGAAAGGGCCGCTGCTGGACATCGCATTCTTTATATAGGCAATAGGCTAATCACTCGACTTTAGTGCGCTGCGCGGATTAATTGTGCCCCTTAAATAACACTCGCCTTTATTGCTCTATTAGGCACGAAAACACAGATATGGCCCACAACTATCAAATATAACACACGACTATCAAATATAACACACCACAACTAATTCTTAGGCTTTATTGTGGCCTAAACTAATATATCTTCTATTACTTTTCACATCCCAGCGGGCTGCGCGCACATCGAAAATATATGGGCGATAGATATGACTTGAACATGAAGGGGGCGTCTTTCCGGCCCCATCACATATAATATTTGAATTATTATTGGACAATTTGAAGTCACAATAATAGTGAATTATGGCTACCTTGGAGTATTTTAATAAGATTGGAAAAGACTATGGTATGGAGGGTGAAGCTTTAAAAACGTTGGCATCCACTGAGCTTGCAAAAGAATTAAAGAGGCTAGAAGACGTGGCAAGAGAACAGAAATAGAGATGATAAGAAGAGAGAAGAAGAATTAGCTGAGAAGAGGAGAGAAAAAGAATTAACTGAGAGGAGAAGAGAGGAAGAATTGGCACTTGAGAAAAAAAAATTGGCCTATGCGCAGGCAGAATTAAAAGCACAACAGGCTCAGGCAGAAATAAAGGCACAACAAGAACTTGAGGAGAAAAAATTAGCACATGCTCAAGCAGAACTGGCCCATGCTCAAAGAATGGCTGAACTTGAGTTGAAAAAATTAAGATTGCAACATAAACAGGTTCATCCGGCAGGTGATGAGGCTGGAAAAAAGACCATGCCTCTACTTTTAAACTTAATTTGCCAAAATGTAGTGCTAATATAGACGACATTTCATGCTTTTTAAATAGATATGAGACATGTTGCCAGGAGTTTAAGATTGATAGAGCTACATGGCCCAGCAGGTTGATGAGTTTATTAGTGGGTGAGGCTCTTATTGCAGTCTGCACCATGGATGATCATACTAGAAATGATTATGATGCTGTGAAGGCTTTGTTGCTAAAAAAAATATCAACTAGAGGAAAATGGGTACAGATTGAAACTGAAATCATTGTTGCTTGATTCAGCTCAAGATTTCGCTGAATTTGTTTAATCAATTAAGCTTTGCTTTTCTAGATGGGTTGATTTGTCAAAAATTGATAAAACATTTGATGGGCTGGCTGACTTAATTTTAAGAGACTGTGAGATACAATAGAAATAAAGCCTACTGTATCCTACAGCCTTCCGTGACCAAGCCGTAGTTCTAGGATTCGTTCGCAAAGTCAAACATTTGACAGACTGCATTACTCATACTTTTAGCCACGCCTCTTTTTCTTGAGTTGTAAACAAACGAGCTTGTTTACCAACCTTCGCAACCTGTCATTCCTAGCAGGGAGCGAACCACGTTAGTTTACGCAAGTTTCTCACGCAAGCTGAGCTGTCAGTATTACGATGACGAACAAATCGCACATGGGAAACACGTGGGAACAGTTAATGGTCTTTTGAAGATTCTCTCAATAAGGGAGCTAATCCTTTGATGTTTATACCACCCAGGGGGAGATAAATTCTTTGATCTCAGAAGCAAGCAGAAATCTCGGGGAAAAGCCAGCTATACGGACTAAGCTTTGTTGTCATTAGCAGCGGTCGACAGAAGCGACCGTTAAACTCTTGATCGGGGAAACGTAGTTTCAGATTTCTCGGCTGGGAAGCAGAGTGTGAGAATTCACATCTTCTAGAGATCATTACAACATAATCCTATATAAACTGCGTCTTTCTCAAATCTTTATCAGTCATCGCTCAGAAATTTCGGATAATCTAAGCACGTTATTCTAGAACCACTGTGGCAGTTGTGTTAATAGATTCGTGGGGATCTTATTCTGTTTTTTCTGGTAATATAAATTTGTGCTTAAGCGTGTTAATGTGATACGTTACCATTATAATTCACTGTAATTTTAGCGTTAAAAACTAGTGAAATAAATCGTCTCGTAAGCGACGCGCCCTTCCGTGTGTATCCCCTTCCGTGTAGAGACATAGAAAAGTAGCAAGTTTTTCATAAATGTTGATCTATTTCTAGCAGATTAGACGTGATCAAACGGCTACCAGTGGTTTTCTACTTTGGTTCTACTTTTGGGCTATTGTGGTCCTTTTCTTCATCTACTGAGTGATTAAGGCTGTCTTCTACGTGGCGCAAGTGTCCCCCAAGTTCAGCTGTTAACAGGACCGGCCAAAGAGGCAAAAAATTAACATTTTAAAGTAAAGTAAACTGGACTAAATACTACCCAGATATTCATTCCATTTTTATCAGCCCAGTGTGGCGTAACCAAAGTTAACAGTATCATCTAATGTTTGACAGTTGTATTCTCGGATTTATCCAGCACGTTACACTGTTTCAAAATCGTGTCTATCATTATCACAAGTTATAACTGGTAACAGTTCTTTTCTTTAGCAACCAGATGTTTTAAAAGACTAGAAAAATTTACTACTGTTTACAGTGAACACAGATCGCGGAGTTATTCTTCTACATTAACTATCCAAGGTGACTTTAGTCCATTCGATAATCAACCACCAAATTTGGCGTCTCCCTCATAGAAATCTTATGTGTTAGAGAGGAAGGACTGGGGCCAAATTTGGAAGATAGAAAAACACTGGAAGTTATATGCAGTATACTCGCAGTACCACGGGATATATTGCCCAGATTTATTAAGTGTGAATGAGTGGCCACTGAATGTCAGACAGAAAGAGTGAATTTTCTTAGTTACATAACCTATACCATCATTGGTTTTTTTTTTTTTTGCTTAACTATTGTGTACTTACGGAGTAACATTTAGTGGGAACTTTGTTCTTGTGTTTATTTTTCTTCACAGTCTACGCTATGACCTAGTACTAACCTTTAACCTTTGGGGTTATTAACTTGGTCGGTTCTTATCTTCTCAAGGAGGGGAGGGCATAGGTATTCTGTATATTTCTATGCATGTAATTCTGATGTATTTGCTTTTTTTCTCTTTAGATATTTGATGTTGTAAAGTTTAGTGATAATAAACAACAAAAGAACTTACCTTCGAGCGTTGGTCAGACTTATACCCAATTTTACCATAGTTTTTTCACGTTTGTGTGTGTCTTGTTGTCACATAATTGTGTGAGCGTGTTTAGTTTAACTAATATTTCTCAATATAAGGGGATGAAAGGTTGTCTGATATTAAATTATAGTCGTACAGATAGGCGGGACTAGAGGAACTATTCAATCCAGAGACAGATCGTCTCCTTAAACTATCCACTAGTGAAAAATCTATTTCTTACACCTATACTTCTCACGTATCATCACCATCTCCTATACTCAGGCGGGACCCTACATAACTTAAAACCTATCTAAACGCGACAGAGACGAAGTGCTGTCTTCAGTCAGTGGTGACTTTTTATCCTTTTTGCAGGAGAAAACGCCTGAAACATTAGCTGCTGTGGAAAATCTTGGACGACAATACCAAATTGCACATCCTGGTAGAAATCTTAGCAGGAATAACATAAAGGATTCATTGCCAGTGGCATCTGCTAGAACTATAATGTCTAATCAACCCAGACAAAGATCATATAGCATGGACAGAAATTTTCGATTAAATCGAGATAATAATAATGGATCTTTCATAGGGAGGTATAATTTTAATAATAGGTCACAACAACCTCAAAGAAATTTTCAATCATATGATGATGGATATATACCTCAACAATCATCTTTCAGACCTAACAGGGATTGGAACAGGGGTGGATATAATTTCCAGTCAGGCAGAGGCCAAAGGTAATTCTATAGCAACAATGACAATAATTACAACAGAAATTCTCAACAGAACAATAACTTTCGACGTTCGAGGAATCCAGAACGTTCCAAGGCAGTTGTGCATCAAAGTGACAATAATATAGTCCAAAATACCAATGTTGTTTCTCTTGCAAATGCATGTAGTGTGGACTTTTCCAATAGTATTAATTGTTCTGAATGTAATTCTTTATTTCAGCCAGAGGGCGTTCCTAGGCTCCTGTGTGGACATACTTTGCCTGTCATGTCCTCTTATGATGGGATAGGTTTACTAGTGTTTAATAGGGGTTTTGTTAACAACCAACTTGTTTCAGTGCTCAGGGACACTGGCTGCACTACTGTTGGAGAGCACAGGTCGTTGGTCGATCAATCTGATTACACAGGCAGGGAAGTCAAGTGCATCACATTCGGGGGCACAGTGGAATATTACCCGACTGCGGAAGTATTCTTGGATACCCCTTATTTTACTGGAAGGACTCTCGTGTGCCTGTTGGACAAACCAATTGCAGGAATAACCCTGGGAAATATTCCTGGACTTCATGAATGCACTAATGTGTGTGTATTTTTTTCGTACGCCCGCTAATACTCGAGGCGAAATCTCAGGTTATTTTTAATGTCTAACCTGACATTGATTTTTACGTGAGTATCCTATTTTCTTGTACAGAGACAAGTGTCCCTCGCCATTCAGGTAGATACTCGCCGTTTTCGGAGGTTCCAATTAGAGCTGGGTCGGCTCAGAAGCCGCCAGTCCCTGGTCGACGACACTCCTTCAAATGTCCTCGCCAGGTCTCGAGTTAATCCAGTCTAAATCCCGGTCGACGAAAAATCCTCAAATGCCGTCGCCCGAGTTTGATCCTGAATCACCCGGTCGCCAGAGCGGTGTTGTAACCACTACGCTAGCGCGGCTCCCGATGATATTTTAAAATGGGAACAGCAGCATTTGATTATGGCAAATGCTGTCACGACTAGAGCTCAGTCTCGTGCAGAAGTGAATGAACATGTCCAAATTGAAGATGTTGTATATGAGGTGATGAATGATGAGATGGTGACTGTCTGATGATGTGGTGATAATTCTGTACATGAGGCTATTCCTCTAAAAACTATATCCACAACAGTTGTTGCTGACGCGCTATTTTTAATTTTCAGTAGATTGGGTTTTCCCGAAAACATATTATCGGATCGGGGAACTCAGTTTGTCTCTGACGTTATGACTCAGGTGATGAGAGCATTCGAAATAAATCGATCTCTCAGTAGTATCTATCAACCCATTTCAAACGGGAAAATAGAAAGGCTCAACCACTGTCTTAAACAAATACTAGGGAAGGTAACAGCGAAATACCCGAGATTGGATAGAGTATTCTCAGCGGTATTGTTCGCCTATCGGTAAATACCTAACGAACATACTGGATTTGCGCCGTTTGAATTAGTCTTCGGTGCCAAGCCAAGAGGACCTATACCCATTCTAAAACAGTTATTGGTTGGAGCTGACATGCATGACGATGTTCAAACCTCTTACCAATACGTCGTTAACTTGAGAAAGAAAATTATTGACGCATGCCAGATAGCGGTGGAGGCATCAGAAAAAGCTAAACTTAAGGCACGAGTGTTTGTTAATCAAAACACAAAACTACGCAAATTATGGCCGGGTGATGAGGCCTATGTATTGTTACCTAATAAAGACAATAAATTACTTGTATCTTGGAGAGGACATATACTGTACTTGAAAGATTGTCAGATGTTGACTACATTATATCTATTAAAGGAAAAGAAAAAACCTTTCATATCAACATGCTGCAACAATTTCACTCTCGTCCTCCACATCTTAAACCGGTTATTGAGGCTATCGACGAGCCCATTGATCGTCGCTCTTCCTTAGCTGTCATACAGGAATAGTTATTTGAATTACCTGATAGTTCTGAACCTCTTTTATCTCTGCCTACTGTACCACTTTCGTCTACTGAGAGTTGGAGGGATATTTCTATTTCTCCAGCTGTTGCTTCATATCAGAAAGATCAGATTTCCTTGTTACTACAGTCTTTTCCTGACGTGCTCACAGATATTCCTGGGCGTACAAATATCATTGAACATGATATTCTTCTTACTGATTTCAGACCAATCAATCTGAAACCTTATCCTATCCCTGTACATTTTCAATCACAAGTACAAGAAGAAATAAAGGATATGATAAAATTAAACATAATTTCTCCTTCTCAATCTCCATACAGTTTTCCTATGGTGTTGATTAGAAAGAAAGACAAATCCATTCGGATTTGCATTGATTTCAGGCGTTTAAATGCTTTGACGATTTTTGACGCCGAGCCTCTGCCTTTGTTAGATTCTCTTTTGGATAGACTATCTACTGCTACTTTTTTCAAAAAATTTGAATTGTCTAAAGGTTATTGGCAAGTCCCCTTGTCGGACAGAGCAAAACCTTATACTGCTGTCGCTACACCTTTGGGATTGTTCCAATTTAATTTTATGTCTTTTGGTCTCGTTAACGCTCCTGCGACTTTTGTTCGTATTGTGACGATTTGCCCAATCTTCTCTTATTTTTTTTATTATTTACGAGCCGCCATTTTTTCTCATCTTCAATGCATGATCGAGAAGCCCGTAAAATCACGGGACATTTCGCTCGTGGATATTCTCCTAGCGTTCAGTGATTTTCTCCTAGAGTCTAATACTATTTTTAGATACGACGTCATTGTTGACCTGACCTCGGTAGCTAGAAACTTGTTTTAAATTAGAACCGACTACTTAAACCTAGGTAGAACCAGTTTATGCCACGTTAGGAAACCCCCACGTGACTTTTAACGTTATTGATTGGAGCGTCTATATGATGCCAAAGTCACGTGATGCACGCTTCGGATCACGTGCCCAAGCGGAAATCACCCGCTAAAAGCGCGCCAACTTTGGCCATTTTTCCCCTTGCGCCAGGAAACCGAGACAGCTAGACCTAATCCAGATAGCGGCGAATTCATGCATTAAAAGCACTGAAGCCACGTGTCTAAAATGCTGGTTAGAGTCCATCTCTGAGTAGGTGAGTGAAAATCTCGCTAGAAAATAGTATTGTGATGAAATGTGTAGTATCGTGCAAAATCGACGCAAGATTGGTATGTTTACTTTATTCATATTTTTGTTTTACGATCACATCCAGCCACATGGGATCGGGTGTATTTTATGATCCCACGGGATATGTACAAAATGTTCATAATAATGTTAACGGGAATATATATAATAATTTCTATATTAATTCTTTATATTCGACCGACGCTTAGACTAGCGGACATTAATATTAACGATAATGTTGACAGACCGTGACATATATTCATTATTTACATGACGATGCGACCAGACATGAAATGTTGTGATAATGTTGTCAGACAATTCTATAATACTGATGTCCGACAATTATAGGGTAATTCATCATAACTGACATGACGATTAGGCTAGAGGCACAGAACTAGAATACTGTTGCTGACATTTCTATGATAAATTTGGTGGGTTTAACTGACCTTTATAATAATTCATCGTGTTACCTTGACGATAAATCAGTACTAAAGAATTATAATACTGCCCCTTGGGCAGAGAAATATAATAAGAAAGGGGGGAAACTTAATTTCAAGATTAGGCTCTAGACATATGATGTTAGAGACTAAAATCTGAGATGACTGGCAGACGGACGACTTAGGGAAAGACTGCTTTCTAAAGCTAGAAAATTAATGAAGCCGTCGTATTTGTCTTCAATCTATGGTGGAGCCTTGCACGACAGTCCAATCTCAGAGCAGAATACGGAGTCGAGCACAGTGAAAGCCAATCTGAACCATTCAAGACCTACCTGGTGCAACGTCATAAGGAGGCCGGAGAACTAACCACGCATCACTATCAGCCAGGGGCTGAAAAGATAAGTTCCTTGAAAAAGGGAACTCACCATGTTAATGCCCTATCTTTAGTCATCCATGATGAAAAACACTTGATGTGAGACACATATTACATACTTCTTCTTCTTCCATCCTTAGCCATCAACCGGCAAAGCAGTATGTGGCCAGTACGCCTAGTGGCGTCTTAGGGCAACAACAAATTGATCAATCTATCGCTGTTTCCACCACGCCTAGTGGCGTCTTTGTGGAACAAAAACAGATCAAACAATCTATCATTGTTTCCGTAATCAGATTGGTTGGCAAGCAGGTGATCATCCCACTGTGCAAAGTTTTTACGGGATGGGGTAAACAGCCCCATGCCCATACCCTCCTTAGTCGCTTTTTACGACATGCGTGGTAGGGTGCAGTGTTACTATTCTTTGCTCCCCTTTCGGGCCCCGGTAACACACGGGTGATATTACATACAGCAGACACTAATTCCATGGACAATACTATCATTCACCATCTATTCATTTAAATTTTAATAAACCTATTGGGTGTATATAATGTACCCCATGCCTTGTTTCTTCTATTAGATGTTACATATTGTCTGATGTTTATCTTCCTTAATAAGGGAAGGGGGGGGGGGGGGGGGCCCTCGTAAAAATATAAAATATTATCCCTGCAATAACTAAGAATAGTAATAATAGATAACGGAGAAGGGGACGACGGTAGCGAGAGACCAAATATCTCCTTTCAAACTTTCAAGACCTGTCAAGTCAGGAGAATTTACCCTCTTTGTCTCCCTTCAGCTGTGGAGAAACCCAACAGGATTTCTTGAGCCAAATCTTCCTCGGGGTGATCCTGGAGAACTTTACTTTCACATCTATTATTTCCTCTAAATAAATTCTTATCTTTCCTACGCTATGCCACACGTATGATGCAAAAATTTTCTCTAATCGTGATGACATAATTACCTACATTGATGATATTTGCCTTTTCCATCAATCTTGGGAAGAACATGTTCTTGGAATTCAATCTTTATTACCTACTCTTCGTCTCCATCATCTTACTGCTAGACCTTCGAAAACTAAAATAGGATTCACTGAAATTTCTTTTCTTGGTCACAAAGTAGGAGGCGGTTTTCTTAAGCCTGAAGATTCCACTATCTTTAGGATCCTGAATCTAGAAATTCTTAAGACAAAAAAAAAACAGGTTCGCAGTCTTTTAAGTCTTGTCGGATTCTATAGGAAATTCTTGCCTAACGTTTCAGAAATTACTTCAGTTCTGTTTTCATTATTAAGAAAGGACTCCCCAAATAAGATTGTTTGGTCCCATTCATGCAATGCATCCTTAAATTTATTAAAGGCTAACTTTTCCAAATCACCAATTTTAAGATTGCCTGATACTCGATTTCCTTTTATCCTTAGAGTCGACGCCTCTGGATCGGGAATCGATGGTACACTTATGCAGGAATTCGATTATTGTCTACATCCAATTCTGTATGTCAGTCGAAAATTGACACCCACGGAACAAAAATATCATATTGTGGAGCGTGAGCTTCTGGCTGTTGTATATTGTTTTTAAAAACTCCAGAGATATCTCACTGGAGCAAAATTTGTCTTGGAGACAGATCAGAGAGCCCTGTCCTATCTGAAAACTTCAAAATTTCGTAATGAGAGGACTGCCAGAGCATCACTTGCGCTCCAACCCTACGAATATGACATTCGTGCCATCAAGGGCAGTCAAAACGTTCTTGCAGATGTATTGTCACGTTGTGTCAAAGACTCTCTGTCACCTAACAACACGGCAAATGCAGGTACCTTGTGAGGTTACGGCTAACCTATTGACTGACTTCTTCACGTGTTGACCCGTGGAACATTGCACTTTTAGGAACTTTTTTGGCTGGCAGTGCTGATGCTGACGGGAATTTCCAGATTTATTGCTGCTGTCCAAGTATGGAATGTACAATGACTCGGTGAGGAATGCCAACGCTGAGAACTAACTTGAATTTTCTCATCTGAAATTGAAGGAAATCTCTCAATGACTTTTTGACAGTACTTACAGTTATTGATCGGTTCACTCGGCACCTGATGATGATGAATGCTGATATCGCCAATTTCGAGTTGTAATTCTTTTTACTCGGCGCATTACGTGGATGTCTTGTACCTTCTTAACAGTGGTAATACTCGGTTTATGGGCAAACACACATCTTGGTTTATTCTATTATTGGGAACGGCGTCTACAGATTAAGGGATGTAACCCCAGGATGCTTCGCATGGTCAAGGGGAATTACCAAGAATACTCCTATCATGCCTTTTTCGGTTCGCTATCCGTTTGGACTTTGGACATTCGTACTTAAGGTGAACATACTATAATATGGCAGTGAATCATGGACATTAACTTTGTGCTTATTTGGAAATATTTTCCTGGACTTTGGTTATTTAATATTCCATTGGTGTGTGTAGCACTATTACACTACGCATTTTAACTACAGTGCTTTAGTTGGCTGTTAATTAATTCGCGGGATGAGATTCAGTCTTTGATATAAGACATTAATACCCTTTTACTAATTATTGAGTGAACATGTTGAGAGTTCTCAATACTATTGTCTATTCGTACCATACATAAGGGTATTCTTACCTGATTGGTCTCACACTTCATTGGGTGCAAGTTAATATTTTTATTTTGGCGCACAATACACTTTTTCTGACAAGTACTTAAGATGTACACACGACTTTAATCTTTTAGCGTACGATGTTGCATTCATTCACTTTACTAATATGATTGTCTGCCTCATTTCATCTATTTACGCTGTTGCATTTTTGTTTATTCTTTAATACTTTGCATTATTGCTGTTGATCATTAAGTTAATTAATTGACAACTGATACTGGACTTGACTGATATGTTTTATTGGACGGTGTGAGGTATGTGAGTGGATGTATTGCTACCATCATTTTTTAATATGTTGGGTACTTTTAGTTATGGCCACCTCAATTGCTGTTAAAAAGGATTTTGTTCGTAGTAGACTTTGGCTCTGGTTTTAACCATTGACCACACAATTTAACAAATTGCCTACCCTATGGCAGAAACCTGGGTGCTATGCTATTTCGTGCTTACAGTGAAATTTGATGATACCATATTTCACTCTGGCGATGTTATACTCACACCACGGGAATAATGAAAACCATTATTTTTGCGGGGGCGGGGGGGGGGGGGGGGGAAATGTTATGATTAAAATTCATAACGAGTGTGTCGATATCATTAGGTAGCTCGACAGGGCTCCTTGTTTGTTTATTTTATACGGAGTCATTTATTAATACAGGAAGTGACGTCATGCCTTTATGGTGATTTTGGCAGACGTGAAACTAAGAACGCAGAACTGCAGCGATCGTCTGCAGGGCCTACTATGATTTGTGTCATGGCGAGTGGACGCGTATTTTTGAGCTCCTGAAAATATATTAATAGTGTACATCCCTATGTTATTCCATCACTAGTACATCAAGATCTTCTTGTGAGGTGTATCTAGTATCTTCATTTAAAGGGAGTATGGATTCTCAATGTCGAGTATGCATGGATATTAATAAATAATGTTGAAATTGAAAAGACAGCGTTCTAGATATGAACAGACTGTACAGAGTTTTATCGACGACTGCATCTAATATGCCATTTGCATGTTGAAATCAAATGTATCTCAATTTGGAGCAACGTGAGTAAATATGTCTACTGTCCACGTCGTCCATTGTGGCTCAAGTAAGGTTGTTTGATGTCGGCTGGTTGCGGGGTCTGATGTGTTTGCTACCCTAGACGTGAACTTGTCCTACAGGAACCGTTCTGTCATATAATAATAACATTATAAAGAAAAAAGACACGCAAAAGACAAGAATTACAAACAGGTCAAAGAAATACGAGGATGAGAAACATATACAAAAAAGAGCATTACAGCAGATGAAAAAGTAAACAACACAAGTGATGAGCGAAAAAAGAACAATAATAACGCAAGAAAATCGCAAAACCAGAAAGAAATATCGAAACAAGAAAGTAAATAATCAACGAAACGCAAAAGGAATCAACAAAATTGCTAAAACCAGTCTGATCTAAGTAGTTATATCCGAGTAATAAAACAGAAGAGCGCTAGTCTGGTAACGTCTATGGAAGTGACGTATAAGATAGCGGCAATTAAAAAGACACAAAAGGATACGATACGAAACAGTACTATAAAAACTATAAAAAGATAGATCGTAAAATCAACGACGGAAGAAATAAAGAAGAGCCACTAGATTTCATGCAAAGTGATGCTGGACATTGGGAGATAGATAACCCATTTGAAAAATCAGACGATTCTCCGACGCAAGAACGGAGGGCAGTAACATTAATATCAGAATTACCTGAATGGTCAGATCTATTAAAATGAAGAGCCACCGGTGTAGGTTTGCCGTGATAAATGTCATTTAAGTTTGATAGCACTACTGTGAGATAACTTATTTGTCAGCGCACAGGAATGACATAATCATTTCCTGCACACCTTGTGGCAAAGGAGGAAAGTAGATGTTACATCGGACACATATTGTCGAATGAGTTTACAGATGTGTTTGTGAGTTTGCATACAAGGCATCGGATGTTTTATTTCCATATATGGGAGAGGTGACCTTTTGCATCACGCACATTATTTCGGGCGGAAATAATTTTGAAATTACTCCACAAAACGCGCATGTTTGAAACGATTGGAGCCATGCTCAGTTCGTAACAAACGAATGCGGCGGAAGACAGTAAATATAATCTGACACCTTTTGCAAGTCTAGTTCACAGTGAGAATCGCTTGCCAAGACTACAACCAGACTGCCAGAGTTAAAATCAGATTTCATATATATCAGACCGAACATAAAGAACCCAGGAAAACCATTTTAATAAGGAAACCAGTATCTGAGGAAACTAAACGCACGGAGTCAAAGTGGGAATTCAGTGTTAAAATAACGACCCCTAAGAACACGTGTACGAGGCCTATTCCAGTGTCTTTATTCCTCTGAGCAAACAGTCTGTGAGCCAAGATTGGCGTAAGTTGTGCATTTTACATTTTATATTTTTCATTACTAACATGTGAACTAATATGTATATATTGCCATGTGAATATTAATATGTAAAAATAGATAGTGGATGTCCAAGTCATTTGAGGCTTGCAACCTCAGCACATAGAATGATGATTTCATGAATCACCACTGCACGGGCTGGCGACTGCTTTATTGCTAGTTTCTTAAAGAGATCTAAAAGCATAGGTAGTCCCATGTTCCATAGGGAGCAGGGAGGGAAAGATGACAGAAATGATGTATATTCTAATTATAATATTTACATTTATAACCCAGTGAAAATGTCGATGAAAACATAGTCACTATAAAATTAATGAAAGTTTTCAAGCTTTTCAACCAGTGTAGATGTAAATGAAAACATATTCAATCTATGTTGTGAACATTTTCAACCTGTGTAAATGTAACTGAAAACATATTCAATCTTTATTGTGAACATTTTTCAACCAGTGTAGATGTAAAAATGTAAACAAATTCTATCTATACTATTAACCTTTTCATTTGAATGTAAATTAAATATAAATCTATTCAATTTAAATGTAAAGAAAGTTTTCTCTCGAGGGATTAAGCTTAATTCTCATAGAGGGTATATTCTGAGGTAGAGAGGTGGAATAGGAAGATGGGAACACATAAGTATGTGTCGGGAAACGCAATACTCAGGAGAGCGTTTTGTTTCTACTCTTTTACCATACTAGTTGGTGGTACCAGTGCGGGTACTAATCACTGCAACGAAGTGATGGTAGAAATGGACTGACGTAGAACTAGACACCATCATCAGAGGGTCTTAGAGACGCGGGGCCAGCTTTGCAGTTACTCCTTGATCTTACTTGGATCGTGCTGCGCCTCTAATCTTGACCAGAGACGTGAGAACTCCAGTGACCTATCTGCACAGAACCCAAAAACCCAGCTGGAGCAGAACCTACCATTTGCAGCTAAATCAAACATAAAAGCTGCCAAGTGACTTCTTACATAAAACCTCCAGTACATTACAACAGTGATGATAACTTTCTGGGAAAGATTATCCAATTTTATTTAAAACTGTTAAAACTTAAGTGATTATTAAATTTTGTTATTTGTAAATATACAAATTTAACGTCGATTTAATCATTTTGGATGTACTGCATGTTTGTTTCAGTCAATTTACTAAATAAACTCTAAACAGAGCTATACCTGTATAATAAGAATTCCACTGAGTAAATTAGAGTGGGGGCTTGAAGGAGCTGAAATTAATCATTGCTTAATTTTTCATAAAAGGCGGCGGATTAGATGCAAGTTAACAATTGCCCTGCCCAATGCAGCATTGTTGTTGACTTTTGAAATATCTTATGAAAACTACCTTGAGATAGAAGATTCATTATCCTTCTATCTACAACTCTGCCAAGAGTAATCTTGTGTGAAGGTAGACACCTTTGAAGACTCATATTAGATACTCTTGAGTTTTGGCCACTGTTGGACCACTACTGCAAAGCAGGGGAGGTAATTCTGTGACAGCACATAATCGGCATATTTTCTGTCAAAATTGAACGCGTCGTGCTTCCTCCAAACGAGGCAAAACTCTTAATTTTAAACATGCCTATTTGTATTTATGTTCTTAACTGCTACAATACAACAATCGAGTTCTCTCTGTAATGTGTATTATTTCTTGCCAACTCTGTAATGTGTATTATGTCTTGCCAACTCTGTAATGTGTATTATTCCTTGCCAAATACGTAGGCCTATACAAGAGCAAAAATAATTGCAGGTAACGTGCAGAAATGAAATGGGCCTAAAAGAAAAAATCTAATTAACTCTTTACATTTTAATTTAAGATCATAAATTTGTAATTATCAAAGTTCACAGAACTAACAAAAAAAGTGACGAATTTGGTCACGCTGTAACACGTTTTTGATAAACAATCAAATGTTATAACTAATCGTCTTGCTGTTTTCCTTCCTCGAATTGCAAACATGGATTCTTTTCAATTTATACTTTCAGAACTGATCGTACTGGGGAAAAATACGGATTGTTCGTTCCCCTGATAAGACTGTTCTCATTAATGCCAGAGTGGATAAGAAATTAAAGTCCGGAGGCAACACGACAGAATAGGGACTAACTATTGTAAACAGATACGCTATTTAGTCATAATTTAAGAAACCAGTTTAGCACATCATATCATACTGTATCTTTCCACATCTTTATAGGCCTCAACAATAACCTCCATCTTTCTGTTTCCAGAACCCCTGCATTGCTAGTTTAGTAACCAATCAATAATTAATTATGCCATGCAGCAAACATGAACTTACAACCGATCATTAATTTGTCTTTCTCATATCGTCATTCGACATTATCGATGTTTGCTAGCATCAACAACTCATCAGTGATCGAAGAGTGCCTATTACATAGACAGACTCTCCATTAAAAATAAATAAATAACTACACAAATAAAATTCTCCCTGGTTTTGGCAACGAAGATCTCTTACAACCTAGGTCTTTTTCCTGGTTTCTTTGAAGTGTGTTTACCTTCTTTTGACGAGGCAGGTTGCTTCCAACCAAATTCAGAAGTAAAGGGGAAAACTAGGGATTTACTTTTATTAACGTTCACACACACACACACACACACACACACACACACACACACACACACACACACGCACGCACGCACGCACGCACGCACGCACGCACGCACGCACGCACGCACGCACGCACGCACGCACGCACACACACACACACACACACACACACACACACACAAAGCAAACAAACGAACAAACAAATGTTGCTAACTTTCTATTTCACATTATACAAGTGAATGGCCAGAATCATTAATGAGTAATTCGCCATATCTTTGACAAAGTATCTAAATTGTGAACGGTATAACGAATTAATGGTTAACAGTAACTGACAATCCACTTCTGTTTTATGCAATAGGATGTATAGGACATTTTTTTCTGTTTTAAATGCATTTAGTAACACTATTGATAACAGGTCCATAAAAATTGGTTTTTCCCTTACTAAACATTACTGGAGTTTAACAAGTTAATATAAAGCTCCCAAAAAGTTGGTTATGACTAAAACAATAGATTCACTGACCTAGTTGTTTGAAGAAACGTACTGACGTAATCGGCACATCTCGATTCGCTCGCCCCTTCAAAAACAAAAACGCAATCTTTATCTGCTCACCCCTTCAAATACAAAAAACGCAATCCGTATTCACAGTTCATTACTTCCCTCATGTTAGGGTGCCCACATCGTTATTAACAAAACAAGAGAACATTTTCTGACTTTTATTTTTACTTGAAAAGAAGACAATACACGCCAAAAAGTGGGACAAAATAGGAAGACTTATAAATTTCATTCTATTAATGCACGATTGTAATGAACAGAGCTAGTTTTATAAAGGTTAGAACAAATAGAAATAAAATGTCCTTTAAAATGTATGTTTTTAAATCATTTTAAACTCAGAAATTAACTTTCCATTGTGTTAATCAGTTTTGATAACATTAATAATATTATTATTATCATTATTAATGTTATTGCTATTTGTTGTTGTTGTTGTTGCGGACATTGTCTTCTACAATAGTTCAGTATTTCATTTTACAGAATCGTGGAAATGACGGTTACACACTTTAAAAAAATTATAACCCGGACGCAAAATTCCGTTGGTAGAATCCACATAGAAACAGTTTCTGTATTTTGTCCAGTGACTTCCCATCAATGAAATAAGACTGTCCATGTGTGTGTTGTGGTATCATTAGAAGTTCTGAATGAAATTCAATTTTTACTGATTGTTTTAAAAAATTTGATTCATTTCACATGTGCCAACAACTGCATGAATCTTTCATCATTTTTCAACAAACATATTCGAAATCTTCAAGGGCACAGACTCTTGACACAAGCGCTGCTTAAGAATGTTTATCACAGATTGAAGACAATTTAGAACAACTCAACTACATTCATTTTTATTCGTTCAATATTTATTTGTCAAAATACTCTTTATAGAGAGCCGGCGTAGCACAGTGGTTAGTGCACTGGCTTCCTAGCTCGGTGGTCCATGGTTCAATCCCCAGTTCAGGTGGGATTTTTTAGACCGCAAACGACTCCGGGGGTCAACCCAGCCTCATGAATTGGGTACCAGAGCAACTCTGGGAAGGTTAAGGCAGCCAGCTTGATGCTGACCACATCACCCTTAGTGTGCCGATGGTCATGAAAATATGGGCCTAATACCGTATTCCCAATGTGCCTCAATGGGCGTGTAGCAGGATCCTCTTTCCTTACTCTTTAAAGAATTTTCTTGCATAAGACTTAACCTAATCAATCTCCGAAAAAAGTAGGACTAAATGTACTTTTCAAAAAAGCCGCCCGGACGCTTAGTTTTCAGGTGGAAAAGAGGACAAATCCTGGGAACAGAGGTCACCCTACCTTATTTTAGCACTCTTACTTCAGTGGAGTAATTTCCACCTTATTTTAGCACTCTTACTTCAGTGATTTCCACCTTATTTTAGCACTCTTACTTCAGTGGAGTAATTTCCACCTTATTTTAGCACTCTTCCTTTAGTGATTTCCACCTTATTTTAGCACTCTTACTTCAGTGGAGTAATTTCCACCTTATTTTAGCACTCTTACTTTAGTGGTGTCAGACTGTAGCGGCCAGACCGTTCCTCTGACGTCCAGGCCGGGTCTTGCTCCATGATCAACAGCTCGATCTACAATTGCCCAACCTCGTGCCACCAAAAGTTATTTCGGGAGGTACGCTCCTATGGTCAGTAATGACTGGAAGGGAAGATAGATAGACTTTAGTGGAGTAATTTCCACCTTATTTTAGCACTCTTACTTTAGTGGAGTAATTTCCACCTTATTTTAGCACTCTTACTTTAGTGGAGTAATTTCCACCTTATTTTAGCACTCTACTTCAGTGAAGTAATTTCCACCTTATTTTATCACTCTTACTTTAGTGATTTCCCCCATATTTTAGCACTCTTTCTTCAGTGGAGTAATTTCCACATTATTTTAGCACTCTTGCTTTAATGGAGTAATTTCCACCTTATTTTAGCACTCTTACTTCAGTTGAGTAATTTCCACCTTATTTTAGCACTCTTACTTTAGTGGAGTAATTTCCACCTTATTTTAGCACTGATGCCTCGAGGGTTAACGAGTCCGTCGCCAATCAGGATTCTCCTTCCACTTCCATTGTAATTGGCAATTTCCAGAGTTCCCTTCACAGCATCAGTCCAGTAGATGTGCTTAGATACCCAGTCCACTGACAAACCGTTGCACTCCTCCACTCCTGATGATAAACGGGAATTAAGACATTTCAGACCTACACAATGGTAATCATGACACGAATTGTGGTGTTTAGGGTAATGATAACTACCAAGGTAATAATGATAATAATGTTGTTGACGGAATACAGGCATACCGTTCTGTCATCTCTACAAGAGTGATTATACTCACTGTCGTGGAACGACTCTCCCCGACTTCTTTTCTTCTGTCTATTATTTTTTTTCCCTCTACAAATTTCTCCTATCATTTGACAAGAAACCTAAAGTCTCTCTCTCTCTCTCGCTAGTCTTAGATTTAACAGTATTTTACTAGCTCAGGTTTCTCACGGTCCAAGTAATAAATTATTCACTTCGCCAGCGAAAGTCATTCTACTTGAAAAGGTGAAAAAAAACAGGCTACGAACAGGAAGTCGACCGTCTTTGTTTGTTCATGAACTGGACGCATGTAAAACAGCCGGCAACGATGAACGCTAGGGCGAGTTGAAATGAAGGTAACTTGATACCTCTGGGACCAAACTAGAATTTGCAACAAAGCCACCCACCCCTGCCCGGAACAGATCCAGGAATTTTGGGAGGGAATTTTAAGCATTAGAACGCTAACCATCATTCGAAGGAGAGGGAATCTATGGGCCCTAGACTGGGCATTTCTGGTTGCAAATATCCTTGGTGAATTCGTTGAGCGAATCCACCCAGGTTGCGGTTACACAGTACTAAACCCAGGTTGCGGTTACACAGTACTAAACCCAGGTTGCGGTTACAAAGTACAAACTCAGGTTGCGGTTACACAGTACTAAACCCAGGTTGCGGTTACCCAGTACTAAACCCAGGTTGCGGTTACAAAGTACAAACTCAGGTTGCGGTTACCAGATACCTAAACCAGGTCCAGGGTACAAGTCCATGGTACCAAAGATTACCCTTACCTACCATACCCTATCAAATAGGTTATCATACCCAACCATATCCTATCACCCAGTAACCATACCACACATCCCATAAACAGAAGAGGCATTCAGCAGAGGTGACTTACCCCATCCTTATCTGTGATGTGCACTGAGTCCAGGGAAGCAAACTCTGACACCCTCTGAACCCATTAACTGTTATGAGACCAACCTGCTGGGGCAGACCAAACCAAGAGAGTCCGAACCAACATCATCTCCGCAGCTACTACATTCCTTGAGGAGATGAGTATTAACACCTACCAGCAACGCTACCATAGAAAAGATCTCTGGTCCAAGTGATGACCAAACTAGTTGTTTTTTTAAAACAGTAGAGCTAAACTTTTTTTCTTCATATTTATATGTATATAAAGAAATGTAAGATTCCATACCCTTTTATCCAACTTTACATAACAGAGTCTGTTGTTACTTTTCTTGTTAACTTTATTGGGTTGTATTTTATTTAAATATAAATCTACACCCTGGGGGCTCAGCCATAATTCAATTAATTTCTATTGGGTCGGGATATTTTAATTGTGGCTGGACACCAAATCTCTTTCTCAACCTGGTGTTCTTTACACAGTCCTTTTGTAGGATCCCTGAGGAAGAATTTATCGTCCAGAAAATATCCTGTTTAGTTGCTAGAATTCTCTTTTAAGTAAATTTCTAGTACACTATTTCCCGAGGAGAGGCAGTTTCTTCAAACTCGGAAGCTATCAATAAGACATTATTATCTTTATTCTTCCATTCCATTCAAGCTGTCCTATCTCCTCAAAACACCTCGCGACACTCACAGCGGGGGAATTACATTCATACGACGGTCAGTCAAGACATAAACAGCGAAATACATGTACATGACAAACAGTGCAGACAAAAGCATCTAAATACATATACATGACAGCCAGTGTGCACATGAGCTGAGAATCACCGTTTATATGACTGTCAGTGAAGACATACGCAGAGAAATACACGTACATGACGATTAGTGTACACATGAGCGGAGAATAATCATTTATATGACGGTCAGTGTACACCCTATCTGAGAAAAAAATGTATATAACGGTCAGTGTACACATGCGCTGAGAAAACATTTATATGACGGTTAGTGTACACATGAGCTGAGTAGATATATATGATGGCCAGTACACATGTGAGCAGAGAAATACATTTACATGGTGGTCAGCATAAACGAGCTGAGAGAACATTTATGCCACAGTCATTGTACACATATGCTGAGAAAATATGTATCTGACCGTCGGTGTACACATAAGCTGTGAAAACATTGACGTGACGATCGGTGTACACACGAGCTGAGAGAACGTTTAAGTGACCGTCAGTGTACACATGAGCTGAGAGAACATTTAGAAGACCGTCAGTGTACACATGAGCGGAGAGAACGTTTATGTGACCGTCAGTGTACACATAGCTGAGAGAACGTTTATGTGACCGTCAGTGTACACATGAGCTGAAAGAACATTTAGAAGACCGTCAGTGTACACAGGAACAGAAAGAACATTTATGTGAAATCCAGCACCTCTGATTCATGCTATACAGAGCTTTTACAAGTCTTGCAGAAATTATGTGAGGACAGCAAACCATAAGTCAGAAGAGTTCAGGACCATCACTGGTGTAAGACAAGGTGATATCCTGTCACCTTATCTTTTCATACTCCTCATGGACGATGTCATCAAGGCATTGTAAGGAGAGAACAAGAAAGTATTCAGTTGGGTACTGGAAGATGAGACAGGTCTGTATTTCAGAGCTGGCATCTGCTGATGATGTTGCACTGATTGCTAAATCAGAGGCACATCTCCAATCCAACCTGCAAGTCTGGAAGGAAGAGCTGGAGAAGAGAGGGATGGTCATAAGCAGCTCTAAAACAAAATCCATGGTGATATCACGAGACACAAGAAGAAATCAGATTAAGCTGGGAGACCAGGTCCTGGAGCAGGTCGACCACTTTAAATACCTCGGAGCTATTATAGACCGGAAGGGAGGCATCAAAGAAGAGTTGGCCACTCGAAACGCAGCAGCTGGGAGACTTTTTCAGGCCATAAATCGAGGATTCCTCAGCAAGAGAGAGGTTGGTAAGAAAACGAAGATGGCTGTATACCGCCCCACCTATGTCCCAGTCTTGACATATGGATGCGAGTCATGGGCAATGACTACAACCCACAAAAGCCAGATCCAAACCTCAGAAATGAGGTATCTGAGGAAGGTGGTTGAAGTAACAAGAAGAGACATGGTCCGCAACCAGACGGTACGTCAAGGCCTAAAATCCCACCCCCTGCAGACCCAAGTAGAACAGTCCCAACTAAGATGGTTTGGCCATGTCTGCAGAATGAGAGAAGATCGGCTACCACGACAAGCATGGGAAACAAAGAGCCAGGGATCCAAACCTGGGGTACGGACCCAGAGTCCGCTGGGAGGACAACATTAGACAATCTTTGAAGGACCGAGGACTGGAATGGAACCAGGCCAGGAGGAAGACAGCCGATAAGATAGTCTGGCGCTCTCTCTTCCAAACCTCTACACCTCACGGTAGAAGAGGAACGACTAAGTAAGTAAGTTATTAAACAAACAATAGTAGATCCACATCCTTGTTTTATTACTATCCGTGTAATTTAGATGAGGGAGTTTGTATGTGGGCTCCTATACGATAAAAGACATTTCCTAGGCCCATTACAGTAACGTCAGTAGTATATAAGATGTATAGAAGTTACGCCGATAGCGGCAGTGATGCCACTTTATAATAGCCTACTCTCCACAAAAGAAAATATCTTGTGCCCAGCTGACAGCATGTTTTCTAAAGTGCATATAGAGTGACTTTGTGTCGGACATCTTATAGGAGACCGCGGTTTGTGGACATCACGCTGGAGAGCCAAGGAAGAGAGATAACTAAACAGACATCTCATTTACAGAACTTAAGACAAAGCGACAACTCTAAGATAGAAAGTGGGAGAGCTAGTGATACATGTTACTTCCGCAAATTTCTGTCGCTATGGCAACAGAATACTAATACTCCTTTAAAATAATAAGCCATTGTGATCTTGGCTAACCTGAAAAAAAAAAAAAAAAAAAAACTGTCCATGCCCGGCAGTAGACAATGATCTAAAAGTGATCCTGGTCCCATATTTCTAAAAGAAAAACACGTGGTTGATTATTTTATTTACGGCTAAAGTAGCGTTTATACCCGTAAATAATGTACTTATTGTGTTATGAATTGTGTTGGTGGCTATATATATATATATATATATATATATATATATATATATATATATATATATATATATATATATATATATATATATATATATATATATATATATATATATATATATATATATATATATATATATATATATATATATATATATATATATATATATATATATATATATATATATATATATATATATATGCTGGAGGCCACAGCGATGTGGTTTTACAATAAAATGTTAAGAATACAATGAGCAGCTAACAAGAATATTGAGGGTGCCCAGAAAAAGCCAGTGCGCAAAGAAAGCTTATGACTCACTTTAGTAAGAAACGATAACCGCTTACTTTGGACATGTAATGATAATAAAACTGAAATATGTTGTGACAAAAGGAAAGATTGAAGTAACAAAAAAGATAAAGGACGGCAAAAAGAAAAGATACTGGACAATTTGACATCGTGCCATGGACAGAAGGCAACAACAGAACTGATAAAAAACTACCGGAGACAGGAAGTTGCGAGACGTGACAACATACGCCACCAGGCTTAATAATTGAAGAAAATATACAAGAACGTACATTCCAATTACTGCCATCAATGGTACCTATACCATGTAGCGGTATGGCAGCTTGTGTACCCTGACAATCCCCAGAGCTATGCAAGTGGGAGTTTTACTCCTGGTGGGTTCAACTAAGCTGGACTGGTCTACGTGGGTAGGGGTCAGACAAATGCTGGTACCCTGGTACTCCAGGTTGGAGGTTTTAGCACAGGGCCAACACCCCTGTCTATGTTGAAAATAGCACATGTTACGGAAACGGCAACAAATGGAAAAACTTTGATGCGGGACGGACATCCGGAGTCTCAGGCTCGTATGGCTGCCAGTGGTGAAAGCCGAAAGGAAGCCATTGGCATGAAAACGGATGCCCTGACCGCAAAACACGAAACCAGAATTGGATTTTGGAACGTCAGAACTATGAATGATGCAGGAAAGCTGAGACAAATCACAGCAGAGATGAGGAACTACAAATTACATATCCGGGGAATAAGCGAGAGCAGATGGACAGAGACGGGGAGAACAGCTACAGGGGAAACAGTCCTTTATTCTGGTAGAGAGGATGGTCAGCACAACGAAGGTGTAGCCATTATTCTGAAGAAAGGAATGGAAAGGTATTTACTGGAATGGAAACCCATCAACAACAGACTGATAAGAACAAGACTGAGAGGGAGATTCACCAACACCACAATTATACAATGCTATGCACCAACAAACGACAGCGATGAAGAGATCAAGGGCGAGTTCTATCAACAGGAACAAAAGGAAATGGAAACTGCACCCAGGTACGATCTTATTATAGTAATGGGAGACCTAAATGCGAAACTTGGAACACACAATAATTATAACGAAAGAGTAATGGGGAAATGCGGCAGTGGAACAGTAAATGAGAATGGGGACAAATTAATAAGCTTCTGCAGTTTTAACAACCTGGTCATTTGAGGAACACTTTTTCAACACAAAGAAGTGCACAAGTTAACATGGGAATCACCAAACGGACGAGACAGAAACCAGATAGATCACATATTGATCAATGGCAGATGGAGACACGCACTACAAGACGTGAAAGTAAGAAGAGGTGCAGATGTGGGAAGTGATCATCACCTAGTAGTAGCAAGACTGAAGGTGAAACTCAGAGCTGCTGGACCAGTTGCAGTCAAACAGAAAAGATATAACATCACGTAACTTAAGGACCCGCTCACCAGAAAAGCTTTCGTGGTCGACGTAAAGAGACGATATCAGATTACCAAAAGCCAGAAAAGAACAGAGACCGATGATGTCGACCAGAAATTCAACACCATCTCAACAATATACGAGGGTTGCTCAGAAAGTAATGCCCCACATTTTTTTGTCTAGGAAACTACTTATTCATAATGTATTAAATCACGCACAGTATAACTGGATGTATCCTTTGCACATGCTATTTTTCCACATAATCTCCGTCCATTTCTACGGCCTTACGCCAGCGTGAAACAAGGGCATGCATGCCATCCCTGTACCAGCTCGTTTCCTGTTCACGTAGCCATGTCCTCACTGCACGAATCACGCTCTCGTCATCTTCAAACCTTGTCCCGCGTAGTGCATCCTTCAGTGGCCCAAAAAGATGAAAATCGGAGGGCGCCAGATCAGGACTATAGGGGGGATAGGGGAGCACAGTCCAACCAAATTTGGCGATTGCCTCCTGATTTTTCAGACTTGTGTGAGGGCGGGCATTATCGTGCTGGATCAAAATGTCTGCTGCATTCCTGTTAGGCCGCACTCGCCGGTAGCGCTGTTTGAGTTTGTTGAGGGTTTTGATGTACGCGTCTGATTTGATTGTCTCACCTCTGGGCATCACATCCACAAGAATCACTCCATCGTCCCAAAAGACGGTGATCATGACCTTTCCGGCGGAGGGAGTTGTCTTGAATTTCTGTTTTCGTGGTGATTGCGGATGATGCCACTCCATTGACTGCTTTTTCGTCTCCGGCTCAAAATGGTGGGCCCAGGTTTCGTCACCTGTGACGATCCGGGACAAAAAAGCCTCCCCCTTAGCAACAAAACGCTCCGACAATTCAGAACAGATGGTTTTCCTTTGACGTCTGTGGTCAGTTGTGAGACTTCGAGGAACCTATCTTGCGCATACCTTCGAATATCCGAGAGCGTCGAAAATTGCCATCGCACTTCCATTGCTGACTAAAAGCTGCCGGGCCAACTGTCGACTTGTGATGCGATGATCCTCACGAATAATGGCATCGGCGCGCTGCAACATGTCTGGGCTGGTAGCTGTGGCAGGACGCCCAGACCGCGACCGATCATGCAGCTCCGTCTCTCCACTTCCTGAAGCCTTAACTCTCTGAACCCAGCGTCCAACGGTGCTCCTATCGACTGCACAACTTCTACACACAGCACACAAACGTTTGTGAATGTTCCCCACACTTTCTTTCTCCGCCACCAAGAACTCAATTACAGCTCGTTGTTTGTAACGCGTGTCGTACACAGACGCCATTTTCACAGACTACTACAGCGGCGCTATCTGTTGAACAACCGTGCAATTAAGCACATGTACGCGGGAAACATCATTGTTGCTAGCTGTACATTTTCGCTTTGCTATCTTTATTCTGGGATGAGAGGAAAAAAATGTGGGGCATTACTTTCTGAGCAACCCTCGTACAAGGAAAGCTGCAAGTCATGCTTGGGATTCCAGGAAAGAAAGAGCCAAGACTGAATAACACCAGAAAGCTAAACACCACAGAGAAGATAAAGGAAATGAAAAGAAAGAAAACAGAAGCTAAGTCTCCCAGGTTAAAGGCAATATATAGTGAACAGTACAGTCAGCTGGACAAGGAAGTAAAACATCAAACCCGAGCTAACAAAAGGACATTTCTGGATGACCTTGCAAGACAGGCAGAAGAGGCAGCACCGAGAAATGAACAAAGCACAGTTTATAAAATAACTAAAACTATCAGTGGAAACCGAGGTGCAAACAACATAACGTTAGTAAGAGACAAGCAAAGAAATCTCATCACCACAGCACAGGGGCAGGAAACAAGATGGGCAGAGCACTTCAGAGAAACACTGAATAAGGAACCACCAGAGACTCAGCTGAATGTTCCTGAGGCTGAAAGTGACTTAGACGTAAATACAGACATTCCACGAAAAGAAGAAATCATCACAGCTATCAAAGGGTTAAAAAAAATGGAAAGGCGCCTGGTCACGACAATCTAAATGCTGAGTTATTCAAGGCAGACCCTGAACTAGCAGCAGAACTATTAGAACCACTATTTGCACAAGTCTGGGAAACTGAGACAACACCAACAGAGTGGAGTAAAGGAATAATTGTCAAATTTCCCAAGAAGGGCGACCTTGCAGACTGCAACAACTGGAGAGGAATTACTCTCCTCTCAGTTCCCAGTAAAATACTAGGCAGGATAATCATCCAGAGAATTTCAAAAGCAGTTGACCCTAAACTGAGGAAAGAACAAGCGGGCTTTAGAAAGAACAGAAGATGTGCAGATTATATATTCACTTTGTGATTTTGAAAAGGTTTTCGACAGCATACACAGGGACAGCCTATGGAAATACTGACGGCTTATGGAATTCACAGCCGCATTGTTTCCATCATAAAAAGCCTCTATTCTAACTTTATATGCAGTGTTGGATTGAGTAATGTAACTTTCGAAGTGAAAATAGGAGTACGACAGGGATGCCCCTTATAAACAACATAATTTTTGACAGCCATAGATTTGGTGATGCGCCAGACAACAGTGGGCAGTCCAAGAGGAATTAGATGGACACCGTTTTATACACTGGAAGACCTGGAATATGCAGATGACATTGCACTACTCGCGCATTCACATCAACACATTCAAGAAAAAACCGATAGACTGAATAAGTATGGCCAGCAGGTTGGCCTGAATATCAATCTGAAGAAGACAGAGGTCATGACACTAAATGTGGGCAATCCTGAGCCAATAACAGCAAGGAACCAGAAGTTAGAACAGACAGACACATTTACTTACGTAGGATGCATAGTAACACCTGACGGCGGAACAAGCAAGGACATTAACAACAGAATGAATAAAGCGAGAACAGCCTTTGCTAGTCTCAACAACATTTGGAAGTTTACCCAGTACAGCACAAACACCAAATTAAGACTGTATGAGAGCTGTGTACTTTCTGTGCTTCTCTATGGCGCGGAATGCTGGAGAGTAACAGAGAAGGAAATGTCGAAACTGTCCTCCTTCCACACAATCTTCCTAAGGAAAATTCTCCGAATCTTTTGGCCAAACACCATCAGCAAACAAGAACTACTTATTCGGAGTAACCAGGAGGACATGCACACCATCATAGCTGGGAGACGCTGCAGTTGGGTTGGCCACGTCCTTAAAGGGACCCTGATACCATCACAAGAACAGCTATGCTATGGACCCCCGAGGGAAAGCGAAAGAGAGGCCGACCGAAAACAACTTGGCGGAGAACTGTGGAAGCCGAGATGCAAAGAATGAACCAGAGTTGGGGCACTGTACGAAGGATGGCCGCCGACCGAGCAAAGTGGAATCAATTTGTTGCTGCCCTACAACACGCCACCAGGCGTGATGACCACTGACTGCTTTGGCGGTTGGTGGTTATGGATCAAAGAAGACATTCCAATTAACAGCTAGGTAATAATTTGTTTAAATATGGATCAAAGAAGACATTCCAATTAACAGCTAGGTAATAATTTGTTTAAAACATAATTGTTTGGGTCGCTCTCTTGTCCACTACGGCCGTATCCTGTGACAGTTGTTGTACTGACTTTACTACGTGTTTCAGTGGTCTGCACCCTCTTCTTTCTCTGCTATGTAGCAGATATTTTGTATTTTCAAACATTCTTACAATTCTCTCAGCAATAATTCGTTTTGTCTGTTTACCTGACCATCCCTGCTGAGAGAGTAGACAGGTGATGCAATATTGAACGACAGCAATGTTGGTTAATCTCGGGTGTGGCCGACATCAGACTACACTACAGATTAACACTAAAGTCGCCCAGCGCATTTGTTTAATCGCTGATAAGGCCAGGGTGCGTTCTTCGCCAAAATGGTAATACGCTGAAAGTTTGATAGCTACTACGGGGAGATAACTTATTTATCAGCGCAGAGGAATGACATAATTGTTTCCTGCACACCTTGAGGAAAGTAAGATGTAATTGAAAGCATTTGCAGAGAAGGCAACGGATGTTTTATTGTCATATATGGGAGAGGTGACCTTTTGCACAACGCACAGAATTTCAGGCGGAAATAATTTTGAATTTACCCCACCTAAACACACATGTTTGAAACGATTGGAGCCTCGCTTAGCATCGTAACAAACAAATGAGGGGGAGGACAGACAATATAACCTGACCTTTTTGCAGTTTTAAAACACTGTGACAATCGCTTGCCAGGACGACAATCAGATTTATTTCATATATATCAGGCCGGATTTTGTGGAACATCTTGAAGGACTTAAAGAGCCCTGGAAAACCATTTTAATAAGGAAAACCGGGATCTGAGGAAACTGATAACACGGAGTCATAGTGGGAATTCAGTGTTAACATAACAACACCCCAAAAACGTGTAAAAAGGCATCTGCTTTTGCCTTAGCTTTATTCCTCTGAGCAAACAGTCTGTGAGCCAAAATTGGCGTAAGTTGTGCATTTTACATTTTATATTTTTCATTACTAACTTGTGAACTAATATGTATATATTGTCACGTGAATATTAATATGTGAAAATTGCTAGTGCATGTTCAAGTCATTTGAGGCTTGCAACCTCAGCACATAGAACGATGATTTCATGAACCACAACTGCCAGGGCTGGTGACTGCCTTATTGCTAGTTTGTTAAAGATAACTAAATGCATAGGTAGTCCCAAGTTCCATAGGGAGCAGGGAGGGAAAGATGAAAGAAATGATGTACATTCTAATTATGATATTTACATTTTCAAACCAATGTAAATGTCTATGGAAACATATTCACTTTAAAAATAATGAAAGTTTTCAAGCTTTTCAACCACTGCAGATGTAAATGAAAACATATTCAATCTATATTGTGAACATTTCTTAACCAGTGTAGATGTAACTGAAAACATATTCAATCTATTGTGAACATTTTACAACCAATGTAGATGTAAAAATGTAAACATATTCTATCTATACTATTAACCTTTTCATTTGAGAAGATAATTCAGTTTTTTGTACTGTTAAAACTTAGTTGATTATTAAATTGGTTATTTGTAAATACACAAATTTAACGTCGGTTTAATCATTTTGGATGTACTGCATGTTTGTCTCAGTCAATTTACTAAATACACTCTAAACAGAGCTATACCATAATAAGAATTCCACTGAGTAAATCAGGGTGGGGGGCTTGAACAAGCTGAAATTAATAACTGCTTAATTTTCATAAAAGGCGGTGGATCATATATAAGTTAACAATTGCTCCGCCCAACGCAGCATTGTTCTTGACTTCAGAAAAATCTCATGGAAACTCACTTGAGATAGAAGCATCATTATCCTTCTATCTACAACTCTGCCAAGAGTAATCTTGTGCGAAGGTAGACACCTTTGAAGACCCATATTAGATACTCTTGAGTTTTGGCCACTGTTGGACTACTACTGCAAAGTAGGGGAGGCAATTCTGTGACAGTAAAATGGGTCGTGACGCTACTAGCTGTCCAACCCGAAACCCGGTTAAAACTATCAGAGAGAAGATAATGGATTGTCTGACACCATGGCATGGATAAGAAATCAACAGCAAAGACTGGATTGTAAAGAGACTGGGGGCTCACGTTTGTCGGCATTACACTTCAAGAAAAATAATTAGAAAGATAGTAATTTAGTCTGACTCAGTCACTTTAGTGGTTCCCCAAACGCCTTTCAGTGACTGACGAAATTCGTACACATACTTAACTGATGCAAAAATAAACATTGTCGTCCTCCAGGCCTTCTTTTCATTATACAATATCTCTGTTTAAGTAAGTAAAAATAGATCTTCTTCTTCTTCTTCCTCGTTCGTCCTGAAAAGGACGTTGGTTGCGTTGTGTCTGTTTACAGCTGAGCTGCGATATCTGCGCCTTTCGGCCTGCACATCCGACTTCAGCACAGCATTTTTTTGGGATCGGGTTTGCCTTCCCTCTTCGATCCCTACTCTCTCAGCCAGACTGCAGTGATGCAGCCTGTTTCCAGGACCAGCACGTGGAGGTGGAGTAGGGTCTTGGTCAGCTCTGGTTCGCTTACCCTGACGCAAGCAGTCAAGCTATGGGTCGCTGTCTGCATTCTCTATTGCTGCGTCTTTGGGTCTATAAAAATAGATCCATAGCAGATACTGTCGTAGGTGAGTGAAGTGTTAGAGACTTGACTATGCTAGGTTCAGCTTCGAGAGGTGGGGTGACCAGTTCCCTTCCTCGCTGCCTTTGCCTGCCTTAACTCAAGAGCAGAGACAGGTACCGACTAACAGCTCGGTAGACTGGAGTGTGACACCTCCATGTTTCGAACCCATTACCTTTGCCGCCAGATGCAAACGCTCTAACCACTCGCCAATCGGACGCGGTCCTTATCGTACTTTTTCACTTCATCGACTAAGGGTATCCTGTCACTCAGCCCGGTCGATCTGATCATTTGACCTGTTTTATGACCTGTCGACTTGTTCGGTTAAATCGTCAGACTCATTGTGTTGCCAGACGGTTTAAGCTGTTCGTCCATGAACTAGATTTCATAAGGCTTCCGGACACACTGGTTGATTGAGCAAACAACTGTGAAACGCGTCAGATAGTTTAAAACAGCCAGCGAGTGGTGACAGAAACCTATTGGACGAATGGGATATCTGGACCACAGAAGGAATTTTTAGATAAGGTGTTAGTTCGCAAACAGGACTTACACAAATACCCGACCCATTGTCACGCTATGTCTAGACACGAACAACCGGAAAGGCTGGGAGAAACTGGGATGTCGGAAGATAACAATCTTGATAACGATTAAGGCATGGAAAGTGATATAATCGTTTGCGCTCAGACTTTGTTGTAATAAACAACTATGAGAAAGTAACTCTTAGGTAGCAATGGACCAGACGTAATAATTATGATAGATCGGTGATGTAGTGATTTTGGTAAACATGACAAGTAACACAGAAGTGGCAAGATCTTATATGGTCATGGAGTATGAAAATAACATTTAAGGGGAATATCTTATGTTGTCATGTAGCAATGTTCAACTGGAGGGTGGGAAAACCCCTACCAAAATAAGACGCCTACTAGTGGTTGGTTTGGCATTGAAATGCTAAACTAAAATACTTCTGATGGGATCTATATCCAACAAAACTTGACGGAGAGACATGTGCGTGAGAGTAAAAATTTCGCTTATAACCTAGAGCATTTTGAAACTTAAGCGCTGACTTCCACCTTCTTCAAGGAGAAATCATAGACAGTCGGGAACATGTAATAATTACGACGCCAGTATAGGACAGGCCAGAGGACTGGAAGTGAATTCTAAGATTAGAAAGAAGTAACTCCAGAGTCCTCACTTTGCTCCCCAAGTTCTAGTATCATACTTCAAGTGCACGCAGTTAGACACATAACCCACATGAAGGTAAATAGCCTCTTAAACAGTTTTAGGAGTCAGAGTGGCTAAGAGGTATGGCGTCCGCCTCGAATTCTACTGGTACCAGGTATGATTCCAAGAAGAGGGAATATAACTTATGGAAAATAATTTTCAGAACCAGTGGTTCTAATGACGTCATACTTCTCTTTCCCCCCCCAACCCCGGGTCTCCTAGGTGGTGAGATCAGATGCCTAGCCTTCTCGGATAAGGGCGAAACAATAGAAGGTCCCGTATGATAGTTGGGAATGTTAAAAATCCGACGGCAGTTGTAAATCGTTTAGAGTAGGCTTTAAGGCTTCTGCCTTGGCAAAATGAAAAAACAGTTGAAATCCACCCACCACAAAAATATTTTTAGAATTTGTGATTCCTACATACACACATTGGGATTCTCGTCGGTGCTACGGAGTTCGTGCACTGTGCTGAGATCCTCCTTGTGTGATCTAAGGGAGGAGATCGGAGCACTGATGGAGTTGTCCTTATGCAATGAAGACAGTCTTTAAAAACAAACCAAACCAAACAGCTGCCCGACACATTATTGCCGTTCTCTTTGCAAAAAGGCTGTAATTCGCTCGATATCGGGGTACGTTGTAATATGTACATTTTATCATTTGATATTTTGCATTCAACACACATAAATGGCTTGTGGATGTACAGTTGTATATATGAGCTGGCAACCTCATCACGTAAAGTAATTTGCCCCATGAACCACCAACGCAAGAGCTGATGACTGCTCCTTGCAGGTTTCCTCACACGGAACCAATAACAGAGATAGCCCAAGGTTCCGCAGAGAGCAGGGAGTGCATGATGATATCAAAGTGTACATATTTATTATACTAACATTTTTTTAAGTTTGATATGTATATTTATATATGTAAATACTGTTTCAATTATTGTCTTCTGCTGTCCAAAAACACTTTCATCCGACTCAATGGGTCCACATTTAATGCTCAGATATAGGGGCAACATTCTGAGGGAGATTAAATGGTGGATGGAAGCGGAGGTCGCCTGATGTTCATATCAGAAGATCTGATACTTAAAAAGAGGCATTTGTTTATTCTCAGTTTGTGGTACAAGTTGCCAGCAGTTGGCGCTAAACGCCTACTTCAGACGGGTCTTGAAGACGCTTGACTTGACAACCTTAGTAGTTACTCCGGCCTTGCTGCGAGAGACGTGCTGCTGCCACAGTATTTGACTCCTGCAGAGATGGAACTGTCCAAAATACCTCCGTGAACCAGCAGTGACTAAATCCGAAATAACATTCTCAACACCTGGCCAAATAAGTATAAAAGTACTGGCCCAGTATATGAACTCTGTACATTTTCCACCCAAATCATCCTGTGATAACAGTTAATTGTTTGTTTTCCTTGTCAAAGTATTTATTATACCTTGCTAAACCATTAACTGATTATTAAACTTGTTTATATGTAAATATAAATCTATAGTTAAATTAATCATTATTGAGAGAATTTGCACCCGTATGTCTCAGGTTTGTTAAATACACAGAGCTAGTAAATTAATAGTTGCGGAGTCACCTTCAGCTGGGGGCTCGGAAATATGAGTCGAAACCTTTCCTCACAGAAGGGGTGAAAAATAATAATTTTGTAACGGCGAAGATGGTCTCAGTTGTTGTACTTGCCATTCTGTAAAATTCCAGTGAGATTTCCTTAAATAGAAGCTTAATTCTTCTATTTATATCTTGAGCGAAGGTTGATACCTTTTAAAACCCACAGCCTTTATTCGAAGTTTGCCATTGTTGACAATCCCGCCACATAACCACCACTGCAGCTGGCCCCCCTTGCAAGAAATCTGCAACAAGCATTCTTACTTACTTACTTACTTAGTCGTTCCCCTTCTACCGTGAGGTGTAGAGGTTTGGAAGAGAGCGCCAGAATATCCTATCGGATGTCTTCCTCCTGCCTTGGTTCCATTCTAGTCCTCGGTACTTCAAAGATTGTCTCATGTTGTCCTTCCAGCGGACTCTGGGTCGTCCTGGGGGTCTGGATCCCTGACTCTTAGTTTCCCATGCTTGTCGTTGTAGCCGATCTTCTCCCATTCTGCTGACATGGCCAAACCTTCTTAGTTGGGACTGTTCTACTTGGGTCTGCAGGGGGTGGGTTTTTAGGCTTCGACGTATCGTCTGGTTGCGGACCATGTCTCTTCTTGTTACTTCAACCACCCCCCTCAGATACCTCATTTCTGAGGTTTGGATCTGGCTTTTGTGAGTTGTAGTCATTGCCCATGACTCGCAACCATACGTCATGACTGGGACATAGGTGGAGCGGTATACAGCCATCTTCGTTTTCTTACCAACCTCTCTCTTGCTGAGGAATCCTCGATTTATGGCCTGAAAAAGTCTCCCAGCTGCTGCTTTTCGAGTGGCCAACTCTTCTTTGATGCCTCCCTTCCGGTCTATAACAGCTCCGACGTATTTAAGTGCAATCTCCCAATCAGTGTTATGATGGCAATCTCCCAATCCTTTTGGTATCTTCTTGTTGCACCACGCTGCCTGTAGGACCATTAAGAGTAATAGGTCGCCTGTTGCTCCCATGTACTTAACAATTTCTGGTGTTATACCATCATGCCCTGCTGCTTTGCCCATCTTGATTTTCTCCAGTGCTGCCTTCAGTTCTTCGATCTTTATGTCATCATCACTACCATTCGTTTCCTCTTATGTGCTAGTTGTTATCATTTCTGATGCTTGACCTTGCTCACCATCAAGGAGTTCTGAGAAATATTCTTTCCATCTTTCTATTACTTCCTTCGGAGCAGTAAGCAATTTGCCTTGCTTGTCCTTTATAAATTTGAGAGGGCATTGTTTTTCCTTCCTCATATTCTTTAGGGTCTTATAGAACAATTTATGGTTTTCTTGCGCATCTTTTTCTAACTTTTCTTCAACTTCTTCCCAGGACTTTTGTTTTGCTGCTAGCACCTTGTTCTTTGCTTCTGTTCTGAGTGTCACATATTCTCTATATTTCTCTGTTTTTCCTGCTGTGTTTTTTGCTCCTGAGTTTTGTTTCCATGCAACAAGCATTCCCATGCTCTTGTATCGGTGATGTCTGTAGCAATCTGATTTGACATGATGAGGTTGCCAGCCTGATACAAAACTTTATATATAATCATACAATATGTTTACACGCATACACGCACATAGAAATGCGAGGCATGACCAATGGTACCAGCCACAACATAAAAATGTGAGGCCATAGACCATAGACCAAGCACAACGATAGAAATGTTGAGGCATGAACCATGGACCAGCCACACAAAAACATAGAAATGTGGAGGCATGACCCATGTGACCATCACACAATATGAAAAATGTGATGCAATGACCATGGAACCGAGCCACACATAGAAAATGGTTTCCTCTGATTATTTCCCCTGCTATGGATGATGATAAACGAGCAGACTGGAGGTACGTACATAGTTTGTACAAGGAATATTGAATATCAATATCAGTTTTCTATTTGATTACATGCTGAATATTCCATCACGGCGTTGCTCTAAATCTCATAACATGGGAGGATGGCAGGGTTGTTGAAGTGGGGCATGGAGAGAGAAGAGGGGTAGGGAAGGGACAGAGGGAGACAAATAAAAAAATACTGTTGTAATAGTATTACCATCCCCCTTTCCAAAACGTAAATAAATAAATGAATAAAAATTAAAAAAATAAAATAATTCTCTTCGATGACGGCGAATATCTGCCTGAATGGCGAGAGGTTACTTGTCAGCGTACAGGGAAAATAGGATACTCACGTAAAATCAGTCTCAGGTTAGACATACTAACCTGAGATTTCGCGTCGAGTAATAGCAGGCGTACGTCAAAAAAAAAAAAACCAAAAAAAAAAAAAAAACAATTAAAATAAAATAAAACACAGCAAAGCAAAACAAACTAAAATATAATAAATTAAATGTGAATTGAGCAATATTTAGAGACTCCGTGAAAAGGAGACAGAAATAAAAATGTGCATCAACAGAAAGATGAAGATAAAAAGGAACGGAAGAAGATGCATATAGATTCTATGTTATAGAAGAAGATGCATATAGATTCTATGTTATAGAAGACAGAATTTGATTTAAAGACCAACAGACAAAGGAAATTAAATTTAAATGCGTTGTGGACCATACTGATAAATAGCAGTCTAAATAATCTATAGTAATCTGTTTTTTAAAACGATGTAAAAGGGCCAAAACCACTTGTGTCACGGGACAATTTGTGACGACCACATGTCCTCCTGTTGTAATGCACTGTATAGTTTCCCCATCATCAGTTTGGATATAAGATGCCTGATAATCTCAACCTACATAAACACTTACATTTGAGACATAAACTGTTATTAAAATCTATTTCTGAGATCAGCTAAAACAAATTTCAAATCTAATTTCTTTCTTCTTCTTCTTTTAACCACAAGTCTTCAGAAAACTTTACTAAAAAAATGTCCATTTAACTCTCACTTGACACCAAATGTTCATTCTAAATTTACAAAATGAGAACACAACGTGTGTTCTGTTCGCTGGAAGATATAAAGGGTAGATACTAGATTCCAGATAAGCTGACATGAAAGCATATAACCTGGTGGGCCGTCATGTTAATGTTCTTATCTGTGTCGCTAAGACACTGGTGTGGAAATCTGGTGAGTTCTAGATGCTCCACGCACAGTCTTTCTGCTTTTACCATTTAATACTAGGTTACATATAAGTTTGAGCGATAATGTCAGAGGATTGCCGTCACCTGTACCTCAGTAGCAGGCACATCATTTTTTTATGTTTCCTTGACAGCAGAGAAAGATAATGTGCCGACCACTGAAAATTCACGTAATCAGTACGCACAACAATCAAGTTAAGTTTTTTTTTTTTTTTTTAATAAAGTTTTGCCTTGTTTTTGCGAGGCGCGTCCCGTTCAACCTAGTCGGTTATATTAGGGCGCATGTCCAAACATAAAAGACCCTTAGGTCTGAAGTATATAATTAAATCACGTTAAGTCTTTTCTACTTCATCCAACAGGAAAGGACAGAAGGTCATTCATCATCCTGGTCGTCGCTAACCTCCACTATCTTTTCAGATAATGAGACCTCTGTTGTAAAGTTATCAGTTTATTTTCCTCTCCGCCTACATGCAGAGTAAATATGAAATGTCTAACAAGGCAAAATGCTTGTTACGGGATGTGCAAACTGCAAAACAACAAATATGACACTGGGCGTTTATAGCAGCTTAGCTTTTTATTTCCTGTGGTAGCAGAGATTCGTAAAGCATTTACCATTTACCGCCCACAAAATATCGTTGTCGTAAAAGATATAATGTGAAACACAGAATGTCTTTAATAGAATTGGGAAAAACGCACATAAAACTGATCATGTATATAGATAGGGTTAGGGATATACGAGTACATACAAACTTTCGTCAAAAGTCAGGATGAATAATTTATTTATGATCATGTAGCATAAAATTTATGTTTGGGGACAGAGCCTTTCATGGAGATTTCTCACGGTAGTATGAGGTCTCATAATGGCGGTCTCTTCTCTCTTCCCCCCCCCCCCCCCACCCCCCCCCCCAAGCGTGCAGGACTGTATATACTTTTACGAGCTCAGTTTCACGCTATTGAGCTGGATCATACCTTAACTGCCGCACGTGATATTCACTGAACCATTTGTCATATAATTTTTGGGTCGATTTTTTGTCCTCTCCGACCATATTCAGTTATATTTGTTGTGCGTACTGATTACGTGAATTTTCAGTGGTCGGCACATTATCTTTTTCTGCTGTCAAGCAGATATTTGGTATTTTCAAATCATCGTACACTCCCTACAGTAATAGGTCGTCATGTTTGTTTGCCCGCTTGACCTTATTTAGAGTAGGCGGATGATGGAACATTAATCGACAATCCTGTGATATATATTCTCGTATACCAGTATTTCACACGAAAAATTGCCCAGCGAATTTGTTTAATCGCTGATAAGGCGAGTGTGACTTTCTCGTCCAGATGGTAATACGACGAATTGTGTTTACCTGGGAGTGCCAGGCGATAGATTATCGACCTGCTGGCAAGCATTCGGCAGACTTGACATGACATAATCGCTTCCTGTACGACTCATTATGAAAATATTACTTTAGATAAAAATAAAGAGTTGTATTTGTAAATAGTACGGAAATCTCACTTCCATATTTGGAAGACATGACCTTTGCATTAACACACATAAATTTCCTAGTGAAAATATTTTGAATTATCCCACACACAAAAATAGGTTTTGAAACGAGTGGAGGGCATTCGAAACATAGGAAGAACGATATTCCTGATTGGACCCTACCTAAATCGTAACACAGTACTGCGGGGGGAGCGAACGTAATATAACCTGACACTTTTGTTAGTTTAGAACACTGTGAAAATTCACCTCGCGCCAAGAAGACAGCCAGACCTTGCCAGAGCTAAGAATAGCAGCCGATTTCATTTACCAGACCGGACCTTGTTTGAGCATCCTGAGGGCTTAGAGCCCAGGAAAACTCTACCATTTTAACACGGAAAACCGGAATATGAGGAGACTGTAACACAAAGTCAAAGTGGGAACTTATTGTTAAAATAACAATACCCCAGTCCACGTGCAAGGGGCATCATCAAGCTACCTTAAACTATTTCTCTGAACCAGCAGTCTGTGAGCCTAGAGAATGGCGTAAGTTGTACATTTTAAATTCTATATTTTTCATTATTAACATGTGAACTAATATGTATATACTGACATGTAAATATTAATATGTGAAAGTTGCTAGTAGATGTACAAGTCAACTGAGGCTGGCAACTTCAGCATATAGAATGAAGATTTCATGAACCTCCACTGCCAGGGCTGGTGACTGCTTTCTTGCGAGTTTCTTACAGAGAACCAAAAACATAGGTAGTCCCAAGTTCCATACCAGTGTAGATGTAAATGTAAAAATATTCAATCTATACTGTTAGCATTTTCAAACATGGTAGATGTAAAGCGAAGCATATTCTATTTATATTATTAACTTTTTCAATCAATGTAAAGGTAAATATAAATCTATTCAACCTAAATGTAATGAATGTTTTTCTGCTCAATGCGATTAATATTAATTCTCAGAGAGGGTAAAAGTTCTGAGGTAGACGGGATGGTGAAATGAAAAGAGGGGGGCACATGAGAGTATGTGGCCTTCGTGCGTTTGGCTTACCACGCCATGTTTATTACTATCACATCACTTACTGATTATTCTGGCACGATGGCCTTTACAAAAGTCATTCGATGTTTATTGAATTATTTAATCTCTTTGAACACTTAGGTCCTGAAAAAAAACACTTTCTTTATCAATAAATCTAAATGGCAACGGCCACACTTTACAATACACTGCAGGGTGGATAACCCACATTAAGTAGAAACACTACCGATGGGCACGGAGGCCATAACGCAGACTTTACTATACATAAGTTAGTGGCCAAGCCACATATTCTAAAACATGTTCGTTAGGCACGAAGGCCACAGACAGACTCTTTGTAACTATGTATTTTCGCGTCATCATTCTAAAAGCGATACGTCTAAGTGTGCCTTTAGTTGGGATGCTACATGGTGCAATCAATCATCCCGACCAAAAATAAACCAGCCACGACAATTACCCACCATGGAGCAGTCCTCAACAGTATCGTCATCCGTGACAGACTTCTCGGCTTTGTCTCCGTATCGGAGTATCTTGCATACACTTTCTTGATTCCGATATTCTTGTCTCAAGCTTGCATTTGTTCAATTCTGTTCTACTGATGAGTCTTACAGCGCTATACAATTTCATATTATTCATGCTTTTGCGCACCATTATCTCAATGTGCAACGTGCATATAACTCTGCACCACGCACTTCGTAGTTCCGTTCTTGTGTGCGTTTTTCCATTCTTTACCGGATGTTTTGTATTTATATACTTCTATGGTTTATATTTTTTTACGATTTCCTATCCTTCTTTGCTCTATATGTCAGCTGTTTCGGCATTTCTTTATTTTCTGTTATCCTGTCTGTTATGACATTCGTTATCTTTTATATCAATATTTATCATATTGATACTTGTAACATCTTTTCATTCCTGACTTCGCTACCCTATCTGCTCCTTTATACTCACTGAGTTGTACGGGTAGTACTCGAACAATCAATTGGACAGGTGAGTGTGACGTATAATGGAGAGAGAGCCTACAGTAATCTGACAATCTTTTGTAATCTTATAGCGTTCTATGATTTGCTAGCAAAACAATACATTTTTTCTACCTCCGTTTATTTACACAAGCGTACTTTTCGTCCCACCTCTTTTTCTGTGAACACGAGCTAACGCAATGTTTACAAACTTTCGTGACCTGCCAGTCATAACAGGTAGCGAATCAGGTTTGTTTACCTAAGTCTTCTCACGTGAATAACATAGAATGTTTGAAGTTCGCACTCAGGGGGTCAGAAACCACCTGGGCACTTTGATCTCAGAAGCGGGCATTCGTACATAGAAAATCTTAGAGAACCCCGTTACGGATATAAGTCTTTTGATGGGGGTCGAACGCCCGAGAAAGGCCGACCGTAAACTTTCATCTGGGGAACTCTGTTCTGATTCTCAGTTACTCACACAATAGTGCGAAAAGTAACATCATCTACAGATCAGAGAAACATAATGATATACAAACTGTGTTTTCTTAAACCTGCTATTAGTTGTCTCTCAGAGTGTTTGGATAGTCTAAGCAGGTAGTTCTAGAACCATTGTGGAAAATGTGTTAATAGCATTCGTGGGGATTTTCATTCTGATTTTCTGGTAATAGAAATTAGTGCTTACGTGTTTAAAAGTGTTAACCTTTTACCATTATAATTCACGTAGATGTTCTAGCGTTAAAACTAGTGAAATTAAACAACGCGTAGCTATTTCATACCAGATGTTCAGTTATAATGTTAATTTTCTCCACACGCTTTCTTACGCAAGAAGAGACGGTTAGCTGACGGGTTTAAATGCTAGGCGCGACTGATTGTGACAGAAAAGAATTCCCGTTTTATTTTATTGTGCGTATTTATTATAAGTGCCTATTATTTAATATCATACGACTAAACTATCAGACGCCGACCAATTTAATAGCTATTAAAGACAGGCGATACTTTGTGTAAGTGCGCATATAGATCATTAAATAATACTTGACATTGTACGCTGATCGTTTAGCGCGGGCAAGGGGCGGGGAGAGTTGCATCCCTCCATCCGACCTGAAAACTCAGCGCTAGCGACGGGCGATAGGGTAGGTTAAAGACACCGTGTGCCTTTTAAATTTAATCAGGACTGACGGAGTGGATAAGAGATCGTCTTGTCCCCGTCTGTGGGCATATACGAGGGACGGTCAAAAAGTAATGCCTCGTAATTTTTAATTTCATTCAATAGGCAAGAAAACAGATAAAATTCACATTGAAATGTAGCCCCAAGTCTGAACTTCAAAAATGTATTTCTCAATGTAATCTCCGTTATTTGTTACAGTTTTTGTCCATCTTCTCACAAGAGCATGTATCCCCGCACGGTAAAAATTTGTGTCCTTTTTCCTAAACCACTGGCGTACGGCGCGTTTAAGGGTCTCGGTGTCCTCAAAGTGATGTCCGCGAAGATCTTCTTTCAGTGGTCCAAACAGATGGAAGTCAGAAGGTGCAAGATCGGGACTTTAAGGAGGATGTGGTAATAATGTCCAGCCAAATTCTGCAATCGCATAAATGGTGCGTCTAGCGGTGTATGGCGTGGCATTATCGTGCAACAGTAGTGCAGTTCTCTGATCTTTTAATGGGTAAAGTCGCCGAATAACCCAGGTCTTTAATGATGTTCTGGACACTGCCTTTACTAATGGACAACATGGAAGAAAGTTCATCCAGTGTTACCCGACGGTCACCACGAATGATGCCATCAACTCGATGAATGTTGTGTGGAGTCACTGCGGTAGACGGACGGCCAGTCCGCTTTGCATCAGCCATTGAGGATTGACCTACTTCAGCTTCGTCACAACGATGTACCCAACGTCGGACAGTGCTAACATCCACTGTTGAATCTCCATAAACATTCTTCAAACGTTCGTGGATGCGAATTGGGGTCTCGCCTTCAGCATTGAGGAATCCTATGACATAACGTTGTTTTAACCGAATGTCTTTGGCAGCCATTTTAAAACGGTTACAGTGGTGCCACCTGTTACTGAAACAGGTTGGTAATGCTATACAGTGCAGAAGAGTGTTTGAGGAATCCTGCTAAATTTACAAATTGTACCCCGATGCAGTATTTACATACATAAAAAATAGGAGGCATTACTTTTTGACCTTCCCTCGTATGTAGCTATATAGAATAGTAGCATTTTTCCATAAATGTTTCTTATATATTCCTAGCAGACCTGATCAAGAGCGTCCAGCGGTCTTTTTCTTTTTTACTGGTTGGTTAATGTTGTCTTTCTTAGCTTGTGCGTCACTGTGATAAACGAGTGCAAAGGCCTTATATCTCTATCTTTTCCTACATCTCTCGTATTGTATTTGTGTTCTTTCACCCCACATTTGCTATCCCATATTTGCTATTTCATCGTTGTGATTACTCGCGACCGGTATCTAGAGAACCACATTTGTTCTTTCATCGGGGGAAATAAAGTCCTTTGATTGAGTCCCCATACCTGACATTATCGTTTGAAGCCCACATTGCATCGTGATAAATCTGGTGAAAACACATCTGGTCATCCCAATCAGACATCTGGGCATGCTGTAATTGCTGTGGACCATTGTTATCTTTGCGGCTAGCGACGGGTCACCACATGGGACGCCCAGATTGGCCAGGTGAAAATGTCTCATGCTGTAATGGTGTTATCTTTGGTCGGCCGCTGTTCAGACAAGCGTTGGGTTACCACATTGGACGCCCAGCTTTGCCAGGTGAAAAATAAACAATCAGAGAGTAAGGTGACAGCAATTTGACAGCACTTTTGCATTAGCCCGCCAATTATCTCCATACCTGTTTGTCAAACCACACCCACGTTTGGACTGACAGGGGACAAGAGCGATCCTGTGAATGAGTGACCAGGGGGGCTATTAAGGATTGGTTGGTATGGGCGGAGCTGGATGTCAGGGATCCAAAAAACCCACATTGGACTTCCAGAAACATAATCTATTGCGTAGCTTGCTAGAGGAAGGAGTCAGTTTTTACATTGTGAGGAAGAGATTAAACCCAAAAACGCCTAGCCTAAATACACGTGTTTATTCAGAGTGGATATAATTCAGTTCTGTGGTGAATTGTGTTCTTAAAGGATTTTGCGAAGGGAAAAGAAGGTTAGTAGATCTTATACAGATTATTAATACATTGTCTTAATTTTTGTTTATTTTAACCGCACAGCTAAAATGTGCGAAAAATAGAGTTTCAAATAATTCTTTGCATAACTAATTAATAAAATCAGAAGATTTTCCTAGAAGATGATAGGATGATAGGAGGTAATTAATAGTTCATACTTCACCTTCATCATCATCACAGTCTCCCATGCGCACACACTCTCATGCACAAGATATTTAACATCATTAGAATTGAATTCAGAGAGAGATGAATAATGAGCAGTAGTATAAATGAAAGTCAACCAGTGATGTTAAATGTGAAAAACTTAGAAAACTGTTGTGTGTCTTCAGTTCATCAGAAGTCTGAGTCTACACGCAACGTGTCTGACGTCTAACCAGAAATAAGTTATCAAAAACGGACATTTGGCTAGCAGAATTCGCCATAGGACATCTTTCATTCCTCAATTAAAAAGGAATATTGTCTCACCCACAAGTCAGAAGGTTGACGCAGCATTTTTCGTCACCCATATACTGCTTGCTCACAAGTTCAATACATCGTTATCACAAGTTCAATACAGAGTCATCATAAATTCAAATCACTCGAAGATCATTATTATCTGAAGTCAAGCTAAAGAGCTCAAAAGTGGAATCATATTTATACCAAGTGCAACACACTCTAAAGCGCATTCTATGAAGCAGACTCTAAAGTATATTTTATGAATCACGACTACATACGCAAGGTTATGAGTCTACATATCACTAACATTTCGTGAAGATATCCAGTCTGGCCAGTACCCTCGGGAGATTAGACAACAGACCTTTTGTTTATATGACAGCTATTAACTGTTGATCAACACTACAGAGATATACTCAAATAGTGAAGGAATATATACATATCTCGTCAACGTTCTCAGTCCGATAACAGTTTTCATCAGAACGTCCTCGGCTTAGAGATACCCCACTCGACATAACGTATAATAACTTGGGACAGTGTATGCATACATGTGAATCGTCATATCAATGCGAAGCATTTAGAGACACATGGACTGTGTAGAGTACTCACCATTTTGGTAACACGTATCATATCACATCATCATCATTTCGCTTTGCACCAGTTCATTCTTAATTAACTACTACTTAATTAACTGCAATTTTATTATCTCATCTGTGTGTTTTGTGTGAATCGTCTTTTACCATCACCCTCTTACCATTACTAACCCTATATGTGTGGATATTTAATTAATAAACCCAATAATCATTTGATCATTATCTAGTTTGTTAATGTATCACTCGTGCTGTCGGTGTTACATATTCACTTATAGGAACATGTCTCTACTCAGATGAGGTTGGGGGCTTTTTCTTTACGGGATCTAAGGGCAGAAGCTAAGGTCGTGGGGAAGCAGAACTCTTTCCATAATTAATTAGAAACACTGTCCAGTGGAAAGCATTCGCATTCCCGTCTTCCTGTCCCTATCTCGAATAGGTCTTTATTCTTTCTTAACTAGCCAATTTCTAGAGACCTTATACCTAATATCTCATAGACTACTCCTGGCAAAAACTACTGTCGTAGTTGCCCCAGTACATACCACACGACAGTCACCAATCTCATTGGTGAGCAAGTATTTGTCAACGATACATGAGAAACATTTTAACTTGTAAATTTAACTGGACTTACTATACCCAGCAATACGTTTTCAATTTTATCAGCCCAATGGGGTGGGAAAAAAATAACACTTATTCCCGACTTCTGACAGTCGTATTCAAGCGAAGCATCCAGAAATTTACGCTGTTTCAGAATCTCTAACATAGAGTGTCCAATAGGATTATCAATCATCATCATATGTAACATTTCTAGCAACCAGAGGTTTCCCAATACTGGAAGTATTTTCCTCTTTTAACTGTGAACTCCAAGATCACGTTTTTCCACATCAACTATTGGCGGTGACATTTTATCCATCCAGGAAAAAACCCACACCAGATTCGGCGTTCACCTCACTAGTCTTTATTTGTAGAGTATGGACTGGGGCCAATTTGGGAATTAAACCTGACTTTTTTATATTCAGGATAATTGTATTTCCAAGGGATATCACCAAGAGTAGGTATGAGTGACTGAGTGGCCACTGTATGAAAGAGAGTGTGAATATTTTTCTTTGTGACAGGGACTTTACCAAAATTTGATTTTGCTTAAACTTGTTAACTTTACTGGGTAGCCTATAGTAGGAACCTGTTTACTTTACTGTCTACTCTGTAACATAGTGCAAACCTTCGACCTTTGGGTTATTAACGTTTTGGGTTCTTTTTTTTCTCCAGAGGGGGAGGGCACATTTATTCTGCTATTTTCATATGTATGTAAATCTTATTTTATTTGATCTTTCTTTAGACATTTGATGTTGTCAAGTTTAAATGATAATAAACAACAAAAGAAACTTAACTTTGTGTGTTGGTCAGACCCATACCCAATTAACCGTAGTTTTTCACGTTTGTGTGTCTTGTTGTCACATAGCTGTGTGTGTGTAATTAAACTTATATTTATATGTATGAGGAGGGCAAGGTTGTCTTGTACTAAATTATAGTCGTATAGATAGGCTGGAATAGAGAAACTTACTCATTCCATAGACATATTTTGTTTCTTAAACTATCACCCATGAAATCTATTTCTCACACCTTTTTTCACGTACTTATCACCATCCACTCTACTCAGACGGGACAAAAATAACTCACAACCTATCCGTACGACAGTGAGTGCGATCAATCTTTAAACAAAATCAAGCGCTTGTTTTCACAATCACCTGTTTTATTATTACTTAATATCCGGCGCTCATGTGTCCTCAGAACTGACACTTCTCAGTACGGCATCGGGGGCTGCCTGATGCAATGGAAAAACGAGATGCCGCATCCGTGTTTTTATGTAAGTCGCAAGCTCACTCCAGCTGAGACCAAGTACGCCACTGGAGAGCGAGAAATGCTGGCTGTGGTTTGGTGTCTTTGCAAACTGTCGAGGTATCTCATCGGCACACACTTTTTCCTGCAGACAGATCACAGCCCGCTGTCTTACAGCACAATGAGATCGCTCAAAAATCCGAGAATTCATCGATGGTATCTCGTGCTTCAAGAATACTTCTTAGACATCGTCCCAATTGCTGGAGTGGACAACGTTCTTGCTCACATTTTATCGCGGAACGTGATTAACATTTAGTTACTTTTATTATATGTCCATTCACATAGTTAACTTGGGACAACTTTCACAGTTTTAGTGACACTTTAAACAGCAGTTGTTCTGTGGTTTTTTCTGCTTGAACATTCTCTTCGCTTGTGGTATTGTTCTGCATTTATCTATTTGCTTTGGTTTATATATAGTGTGCATATAAATTTGGTGTCGATTTTGTTATCTCCACCGTCCTCGAGCGCGATCCAGGTATTACGCTCGGGAACGATGGATTAGATGTTGTGGACTGCTCCGTAGTGGGTAATCATCGTGGCTGGTTTATTTTCGGTCGGGATGATTGCACCATGTAGCATTCCAATAAAGGCACACTTAGACGTATCACGAATAGAATGATTACACGAAGATATACTACTCGTCAAAAGTCAAGGGCCACTTAGAAAAACCTTGGTTGAAACCATAAAACAAATCTGATATAAACGTAATTAGTAACAGTCGAAACGGTATTTATTGAATACCAAATTGACATGTCACGTAAAGAAATGGAAACACACATTCAAACGCAATGAAGCTGTGAAGTGTGTCACCCACCTTTTCAAACGTCACACAATAGATATTGGACAAATAGACATTTCAAAATCGGTTATGACCACCGTTTGCAGCAAGGCATTCACGACAGCGTAGACGCATCGAGTCCACAAGGGTCCGAAGAGTATCCCGAGGAACAGCTTGCCATTCCTGAAGCAGAAGTGCAGTCAGCTGTGCAACATCCATTGGCAGGGGGTGATTTGTTGACAATCTTCGACCAAGGACATCCCAGAGGTGCTCAATCGGAGAAAGGTCAGGTGAATGAGCTGGCCACGCCATCCTGATGACCCCATGTTGCTGAATGAACTCCTTCACCACACGAGCTCGATGGGGTCGAGCGTTATCATCTTGGAGGATGTCATTACCACCTATGGCCTCCAGAGCAGGCTGAACAATTGGTCTCAAGATTTCGTTCTGGTATCTTGGGCCGGTCAGGTTGCCTTGGATGATGTAGAGTGGGGTCCTGCTGTGTCTGTAGAAGCCTCCCCAGACAATGACAGAACCCCTACCATAACGATCCACCTCTCGAATTGTGTCATCAGTAAATCGCTCTCCTGGTCGTCTCCAAACTCGAATCCTGCCATCATTGAATGACACAGTGAAGCGAGATTCATCAGTGAAGAGAACTTGACTCCATTGTTGCCTTGTCCATCGGATGTGTTCGCGACACCAAGCAACACGGGCTCTGCGATGAGCAGGAGTAAGAGGGATTATGACTGCAGGACGTCGAGCAGCCAGTCCAAATTCATGTAAACGTCTGCGAATGGTGCTTTGACTGACATTAACATTTACAGTTTGTCTCAGCTGGCATCTTAGAGTGGAACAAGTCACTGTTCGATGGCGCAGGGCTGACAACAAGAGGTACCGGTCTTCATATCTATTGGGGCATCTAGGGCGACCTGGCCAGTGGCGATCCTCCACACTTCCTGTGGCCTGAAATCTCTCCAAAATTCTTTGGGTAGTAGAGTGTGACACTGCAAGCCGTCTAGCAACCTCACGGACAGATAAACCACATTCAACCCACGCTATAGCCCTCATTCTTTGTAAGGTGTCAAGACTTCTTCTCGGTGGCATGGTTTTTGCAAGTGATGAAACTACCCTAAGTCTGCTGATTTTTAAACAAATTAAGAGTGAACTCTGTTCACGAAAAGTCGCCATTGCACGTGGAATGTCAATCAGCACGATTACTTCACCTGTTTGGTTGTACGGAAGTTTGAAAAAACAGATTAAAAATGTGAATTTATGGTCAGCAAACCAAATTGCACGTGATCACCATGGTTGTCGGTGAGTTGTTTTTATGCTTAACGTGCATAGAGGACTGTCAGAGGAAGATATTGCACCCATTTTTACTAAAAACTTCCTTCATTTAATCATTCTATGCGCTTATATAAAAGTGTATTGAAAATAATAGGGTGGCCCTTGACTTTTGACGAGTAGTATACATAGTTACAAAGAGTCTGTCTGTGGCCTTCGTGCCTAACGAACGTGTTTTAGAGTATGTGGCTTGGCCACTAACTTATGTGTAGCAAAGTCTGCGTTATGGCCTTCGTGCCCATCGGTAGTGTTTCTACTTAATGTGGGTTATCCACCCTGAAGTGTATTGTAAAGTGTGGCCGTCGCCATTTAGATTTATTGATAAAGAAAGTGTTTTTCAGGACCTAAGTGTCCAAAGAGATTAAATAATTCGATAAACATCGAATGACTTTTGTAAAAGCCATCGTGCCAGAATAATCAGTAAGTGAAGTGATAGTAATAAATATGGCGTGGTAAGTTAAACGGAAAATAAATTGAGTCTAGCAAAGCTATGATGAATTATACCGACATAAATACAAATTTGTAACGTTATAATTGAATAATTTTCGACGTGATGGCAGATAAAGATATAGACACGATGAAGTCTGATAATTGCAGTTAATGCATAATGATCTGTGCAAAATTTAAGAACTTGATCAGAGTCTAATGATTAAAATAACAGTGTGAAGTTACATTGTTTTACCATGGAAAATTGTATTCACTAATAAATATTAACAGTCGTCTGTGAGGGCGTTAACTTCTTGATGAAATTTGCACATTGCAAGCCTTGATGGATTTTGACCGTTATCCTTTAACCTTGGTGTTGCTGTTTTGACATTCGACACGGCATGTTATCTAAATAGCACAAAAACCCTACAATCACTTGGTACAAGATTATAAGAAAAATAGAATTGTTGAAATAACAATCAGAACATAAAATAACCTAACAATAGAATAATGGAAATAACAATCAGAACATAAAATAACCTAACACTAGAATAATGGAAATAACAGTCAGAACATATAATAACCTAACACTAAAACTTAAAGAAAGATAGAATAGACTTGTTTAATGAACAATGATAACGGCGAAGAGGCAAATCAACAAAACAGGTTTTCCAACATTCAGAACCCAAGCTTCTAACAACCGAGCTTCTAACAGAGGGTATAAGTGGCCTGAAGTCGACGCTAGACACCATCATCAGACGGGTCTTAGAGACGCGGGACCAGCTTGATAGTTTCTCCATGACACTTCTTGGAAAATGCTTCAACTTTCAAACTTGATCAGTGACGAATGTGATCCTGTCATCTATCTACAAAGAACCAAACATCAGCTGGAACAGAACAGACAAACTCTTTGGCAGCTATGTAGAAACATTAAAGATGCCATGTGAACTATCGCCAATTTTTAACGCCATAACATCACCCAGTGATGATAATATTTTTTATATGGAATTATTCATTTTTATAACTGTTAAAACCTAATTGATTATTACATTTGTTACTTGTATAAAGACAAATCTAAAATTGATTTAATCATTTTGAATGTATTACATCCGTATGTCTCAGACAATTTCTTAAAATACACTTAAACAGAGCTATACAATAATATAATAAGAGGAATTTCGCTGAATTAACTCCGCTGAGAGCTTGAACAAGCAAACGAATTTTCAGAAAACCATATCCTTCACAAAAGTTGACGACAGATACTAGAGTTAACATTTGCTTAGCCTCGTGCAGCATTCTTCTCGCTTTTCTGTATATAATGTGATTACTACCTTGAGGTAGAAGCTTCATTATCCTTCTACCTACAACTCTACCAAGAGTAATCGTGTGCGAAGGTAGACACCTTTGAAGACCCACATTAGTTACTCTTGAGTTTTGGCCACTGTTGGACCACTACTGCAGAGCTAAGGGGAGGCAACCCGTGACATCATTCTATTGTAAGAACGCCCAAAACGACAACCCCCAAATTGCCGCAAAGGTCATAGAGTGAATAACTCTTATCCCTGGGGATCGGAAACAACAAACAACAACAATAAAAACATTATACGCTTATGCTTTTCAAGTCTTATTGTAGTGATTTTTTTTCTTTATTCACTATGTTTTGTAGAACAAACAAACAAATAAACAAACAAACAAATAATATAGACATACAGGAAAACTATCAGTTTCATAAAAGTAAATACTTAATTTTTTTTGTTTTTTTTTTAAACTGGGAAATACCCTGTTTCACTTTTCTTTTACAATTTAATGTTTTTTGAGTTTTTTTTTGTAAATATAAATTTCGGCACCTCCCCGAAGTGGCGCCCGATGCAGCCGCACCGCCCAAGAGCTAGCCCTGTTTGGGAATAGATGTTTTATAAGTCACAGTGACAATCTTCCACGCCTGCACTTTCAATAAACGGCTAAATATGAGCACAGAAAAAAGTCATCGCTATGTTTGGTTTCATTTTGGTGAAATGTAAAACGGTATTTGGTGGACAGACTAAAACTGGATGTTTATTATTATTACAGACACGCACAGCAAAAAATGTACTCAGTATGCATTGTATTGTTAACATTATACAAAATAAAATACTGCAATTGAACGCAACACCAGGTAATTAAATCTTGTAGTAATTTTGAAACATGCGGCTTTTCTTACTTTAGCTCTTCAAAATAACTGTATACATGAATTTTGACCTTAGCTTATTGTTAACGATCTGGTCAAATATGACCAATGTTCCTCAAGCTAGAGGTGCACTGGAATTATAAGGATGTATTTACACTCTTATATACGCGTGAAGAAGCTCAACTGCAGAAAGCGCGCGTGTTCGAGAGAGAGAGAGAGAGAGAGAGAGAGAGAGAGAGAGAGCGAGAAAGAGCGAGGAGAGAGTGAGTGAGTGACACAGAGAGTGGGATGAGTGGCCGAGAGATAGAGAGAGAGTGACAGAGAGATTGGGGAGAGTGACAGAGAGAGTGACAGAGAGAGGAGTGACAGAGAGAGCGGGTGGACAGAGAGAGAATTAAGGAGAAAGAGTGATCGGCAATGCCAGTTTATACTGACACAAAATTTAATATGCTTATAACAATTGTACTGGTTTACAAGAAAAAAGGTAGATACATAGCAGATACTGCCGTAGGAGAGTAAAGTGTTAGACTTCAGCATTCCTCGCTGTCTTTTCCTTCCCTAACACAAATAGCAGAGCCAGGTACTCACTTACAGCTGGGTAGACTGAAGCGTGTCGGTACCGTGATTCGAACCCAGCACCTTGGCCGCCATAGACCAGCGCTCTAACCACTCTGTCAAATGGACACTCTCAGTTTACGCTAGCACGTGATCAAATATATTTCATTTCTGGAACTGAGAAAGCTGTTGACGATGTAGAAGGAACCACGCGAAAACCTCAGGCCGTACAGCTCTCTACCATGAAAATAAAATGGAGATTTCCGTTATTGTGTAATAAAAACAGCAATGAAATATTAGGGCACTGGAGACACATCGACGTAAAGTTTTTCCTTTGCAGACAACCGAGAACGCCGTTAAAGCATCAATAATTGTGGACAGTCTATCAACATTCCCACTAATATCAATTTCTACTAAGACATAAATCAACATTATTTCTAGAGAACACATTCCCTCCAGTGCATCAGGATCTGTGGTTTACCTCGATGTTTAATAGTAAAGAACAACCTCCGAGGAAGCTACTCGTATTTATTATTTATTGGCAGACCAAGGGTATAGTGGGCAATATTATTTCTTTTATTCTTCTATTTTATTTGAGATTTCTATCAGTTATGGCAGTAATACACAACAGAAATAAACATGGTTTGGACTAAAACAAGAATAAAAAGAACATTTGTGCAGGCGATTTGACTGCAGACTTGTAGCAGATGTCGATTACATTCGATTGATTTTTCTGTGCAAATTTAGAAGTAGGAGCCTGGACTGGTTTCCTGTTGTTTGTAAGAAATGAAAGTTGAACACTGCTGCCCCCCCCCCCCCCCCCCCCCCCCCCCCCGCCCCTCCTACCCAAGTCTACAATCGGAAGTGTGAAGCACGCAGCAGTTATATTTATACTAGAAATAACCCGTCAGTAACAACGGAAGTAAATCAAAAACTGTAATATACTTTTAAAATAATTTTTAATTCAATATAAAAGTTTTTTGATGACAACATTGTTTGTGAAAATTTGTTTCAAAGAATGTTCCCTGATAAAAAGTGTTTTTAACAAAAACTTTCAAGTTTTCATGATTTGTTCCTCTGGTGAGTGCGACATAAAGCTGGACGTGTCCGAAAACAGGTTCAGGAAGGAAACCTCCTATGTGATCAAAAGATTGTCCTTGCGCCTTATTGATCGTCATTGCAAATGCTAAAATCACTAGAAATTGACGACGTCGCATCCTAAATGGCAAACTGCGCTCGCTCGATTCTAAGTCAATGCGAGGAATTAAGACTCGTTCTCCCTTATTACTGCCAGTGATAATTTCTGCATCAATGGAATTCCGATGCAAGACTTTTATGACGAAACGCGTGCCAATTTAATAGTCAGTTTTTTTGCGTTCAGATTTCGCAATAGCATGATAACGCAGCAACCTTTAATTTCAGCAAATGCGGTGGCATTCCTGATGGGCACGGCTCGTTAAGGAACTCGGTTGGGAAATCAATATGTCGTCGTATTGCTGCTTTTTCTAGAGTCTCCCTTACTCCTTGTGATTGACGCGATCGTCTCTTCCTCTTAGCACCTGCAGCTCGTTTTGCAGCCATCTTATCATTTTGATCCATAATAATAAGTCTGCAATACTTTAAATTAAAATTTTGTCTTGAAGAAACAATCAAAAACTTACATTTTAAGATTATTTTTAACAAAATGATGAGTTAAATCCGTTTCCGGAATGAAACTGGGTTCTGCAATCAAAAACGTACATTTTATTCATATATCACTGTCACGCACTTTGTGTTGCACAATTCACCGACTTTTCTTCGTCGAGTGTTACTATTGTCGGGAGAGTACATATAAGGGAAACAATGTAATTAATGTCTAACTTTCAACCACAGTTGCATCCCTTAAATGTGACCGACGTACAAACGGCGAGAATTATGGGTTTTGATTATATATCTGGCTATAATTTATTTAACAAGTAAGCAGTAAAATGAAGAAATAGGTAACTGTCAAGCTTAAGGGTTTGACATTAATTACTTCTATTAATTTACACATGAATACCATTTCTAAATAATTCACTTTTGGGGTCCTGTTCTTTATTCGTGCCGCCATCTTCGATACGGGTATCTTCTATTTTACAGGACGAGCTCTTTGCAAATCTTCGGAGAAGCTGAAAAATGGTAACGAATATTGATTGGCGGCGAATCAGAAGGACTTGGCTCTCTCAGAACTCCAAGCCCTCAGAGTGACCACTCTAACATATTAAAAAAAAAAAAAACGGTGTAGCGAAAAAAAAATAAAGTCTAGACAAGACACAGCGGAAAAAATACTTAAACATTACAACTTTTTACTAAGTTTGTATACCAAAGTGGGCACTTTTGTGTGTGCATATTTGCTATGTTCCTCTAAGCGAGTACTTCTTAACCACGAATGCATGCACCCCCTGGCGGTGAGACATGCCATATATTTTAGTAGGTGAATCATCATAAACATTATATAATAAACATAACTCAAATGTATTTGTACATAATTAGAACAGTGACAGCGTGAATTCAATACTGAAACTTAGTTATAAGTTTTGTAAACAACATTTTCTCATAACATATTTTTGTCTCTTCTTCGCATTTCTGGCATATTTTACGAGCTAGAAAATAACGAGATGGAGGCTTCTTAGGATGTTTTAAATGCGTGCGAGGCTTCTTAGGATGTTTTAAATGCGTGCGAAGCTTCTTAGGATGTTTTAAATGCGTGCGAGGTTTCTTATGATGTTTTAAAAGGGTGCGAGGCTTTTTGGATGTTTTAAAAGGGTGCGAGCCTTCTTAGATTGTTTTAAAAGGGTGCGAGGCTTCGTAAGATGTTTTTAAAGGGTGCGAGACTTCTTATGATATTTTAAATGGGTGCGAGGCTTCTTAGGATGTTTTAAAAGGGTGCGAGGCTTCTTAGTTTGTTTTAAAAGGGTGCGAGGCTTTGTTTTAAAAGGATGCGAGGCTTCTTAGATTGTTTTAAATGGGTGCGAGGCTTTTTAAGATGTTTTAAATTGGTGCGAGGCTTCTTAGGATGCTTTAAATGGGTGCGAGGCTTTTTAAGATGTTTTTAATGGGTGCAAGGCTTCTTAAGGAGTACGACATATAAGTTCCTTCCTTAAGTAAACATAGTGTCACTTGGTAATAATAATAATATAGCAGCTCCTTCGTAATGAAATGAGAACATTGAGTATTAATACATAAAAATATAAGAGAAATTCAAATCACGAAAGGTCGATAATAATACTAGAATAATAATTCACAAGCAGCTTAATGGCACACAATTTTGCTAATTAGATATGGATGAAATATCATGCTCTTCAGCTTGTTTCATCTTCACAGCAGAAAGTGAAACACGGACTTGCCTCTCGCTCTAAAGCGGAGATCTGACGCCAGAGACAAGCTTAGAATTAGAAGTAGCACATGAAAGTAAAATATAGAGAAAAAAATGCCTTGTTTCATTAATACGACTTATCTGAAGTAACTTTAAAGGTACATTGTCGAAATTTCAGAAACACAACACGTCAAACCGGCAATATTCATTCACTAGTTGCTGCGAGCAAGACTTCGTTAAGGGTGGCTTATTCATTTCATACTCTCTCTCTCTCTCTCTCTCTCTCTCTCTCTCTTTATCTCTCTCTCACACGCACGCACACACACACACACACACACATGCCACACCCACACAGAAGAAATAAACTGGCTGACAGATAAACGGATGAATAGAAGAATGGGACCTAAATATCTGATACAATCAGGGCTGGATTTAGACATGGTGAGGCCCTAAGCTATAGGAGCTGTGGAGGCCATATTTGGCAATTGGCAACAGAAATTTTTACTGAAAAAAATTTAAAAGGAACTAGCTAGGCAATTTCTTTGAAATAAAACATACTAATGTTTCATTTAGGCATTTCATGTATGATGTCCAGCGGCACTATCATTTTAAGAGGAAATTAACATTATAGACTTACTCCTTCTATAACAACTAGTGTAAAAGTCCGTCATAAGACGGGAATTAAATTCAAAAGCACCAATCCCTAACGGCAATTTTACTTATTCAAAAGTATTTCTAAAAAACCACTGTGCATCACCACAGTACACGAACTACACAGCACCAGCGAGGATCCCAATGTGTGTATACCGGATCGCACATTCTATAAATATTTTTGTGCACACAGTCATTTGCGCATTCTTCTTTGGTAAGTGTTACTATTTTCGGGAGAGTACATATAAGGGAAACAATACAATTAATGTCTTACTTTCAACCAAAGTTGCATCCCTTAGCGTAACCCACTGACAGAAAAAACTGGGATTTTATATATAGGATGTTTATAACTTGTTGGTCCGCTAAGCTCCCCACATCGCTACACCACTGTTAGAGAGGCCCTAAGCTGTAGCTTGTTTATGCCTAAATTCGGCTCTGGATACAATGTTTAGTCACATCGATCCCTGGCATCATCCCAACCTTCAGTCTTACCGCAGTTTACTATCACCCTTAGCAGACCAATGCCAAGATTCTCATTAAAAAAAACAGATTCCAGAATAATCTATTAAAAAAAACTAAAAAATACCAAGATGTGGAGAAAAAAAAGTGGGGAGAGAGTTGGGGGGGGGGGGGTGTAGCACGGCGTGGTCACACTGGAAGCAAGTATTAAGAAATTGCATCGATTTGAGCATTCAATAACTCAGTAAGGGTGTGTACGAGTTATTTTCTGTTTGCAAGCAAAAGCGAGCCCAATCATGTTTCTGAAGAGTAGACACGCCGCCTACTCTGATGATTAGAACTGACTGGACAAGCTAGAATTTCGTGTACCGATACAATAGTTTTGCTTGTTAACTTCTTTTGTATGTGTATTTTTTGTTGTTGTTGCGGTTTTCGGTTTCGAAAATATCAACTCCTTTATGCTTCCTCAATAACCTAGCATGAGGGGACTGTGCTGCAAGGGATAAAAATGCGTACAGAAAATGCGGGTATTGGTAGACACGTTTTTATTTTTACAATAGAAGAGTGACAGTTTTCGTTTTTTTTAAATAGTTATGCCTCGTTTTGGCGAGACACACCGTTCAACCTATACACACGGTCATATGTTATATTAGGGCGCATGTCCAGATATAAAGAACCTTGCAGCCTGGAAAATATCACATAATAATTTTAGTGCACCCACAGTGCTTGCAGTGCACATGGTTCCGCCACTTATCACTTGGCTGAACTTTGAAACGTGCACTGAAGAAGCTGGTACAAAACTGATTGCCTGGGCTAAATAAGTTCAAGAGCTGTCTTTTAGTTTCAGTATGAAAGAAATGAAGTGTCTGTTTGAAGGCGGAGGCTGTCTGTTTGACGGATGAAAATGTCAATCCAGTGTCTGAAGAGTCATCTGGGTTTTAAACGTCTTACCAGGGTGGCCCGTCTTAGAAGATGTGTGATCAGAAACACTGCTTTCTGAGAAAAAGTCAAATGTGGCTATGTTTGGAATATACAGAGACGCATATGCAAAAGTGTTTGGAGAACTGGTCAGATAGTACCAACAGACTAACAGATAAGTGTCATCATCATCACTACTACCACCACAACCACCATCATCATCATCTCCACCTGATGTTGTTAACGTGTACCAATATTTGAATCTTTGGACTTGCTTGATTTGTCCTATTCATTTTGATGGTGGATTCTTGAAAAATCATTTTCATCCAAATAACTATAACTTCTGTCATTTTTCTATTTAGGCTACGGCCATTTATCTGTCATCGTCGTATCAATCACTTTTTTTTTAATTAATGCTGTATCAACAGCATAAGTCAAGGTGCTCATTTTATGATCCCCAAATAAATACAAGGCGCTGGCGATGGACAATACACACACACACACAGATGAAATCTGTTGATAGCAATACGAAGTAAATCCTTGTCCTGGTGTCCCTGGGGTAAGACAATCAGAGGTAAACACACGGAGAAGAGAACTGGAGACAGAAATAAAAGAACTGAGGACAACGTGGAAAGATCTTGAGCTGTTGGGACATTACAGGAGGATTTGGCGTGCGTTTGTCGAATGTCAGACTCTTTGGTGTGCGGAAGGATAACTCATGAAGAACTGATTTTCCTGACTTAGAATTTCCTCTGTAGATCTCATTTTATTTTTCAAGCACAGAAGGAACGGACTAATGACAGTACACATCCTACTGAACATCCATTTTATGTGCTGAAACTGTCCAATTAGACTGCCAGTTCCTATAACTGTTGTTTGTTGCCACTACATGTTCTCTGTTATTCTGAGGTCTTTCGCGGGTTTTCTCCCTTGATCTACCATAGTTGATCCACGAATTCCCCGACAGTTGGGGTAAAAGGATGAGTGTTTATTTAGCTAAACATTAATCTTGGCAGTCATTCAAATAGGAGGATTGTGGTCCTATTTCAGGGGGGCTCACCGGGGTTTTAGGATGGCAAGTAGAACAAGTGCGTTACTAAGTTTGTTGTAAAATTACTATTCTCCGCCCACTTCTGACAGGAAAGTAACTGTGTCTCGGTGTAACACTTGACTCGTATTTATTGAGCACGCAACAGAAGGTAATTCAGCAAAGTATTAATCTGTTTAGCTCTGTATATAAGTTTTTAAAAAAAATAATAAATATGCCTATAACCATCATTTTCAATCAACAGGGTTATCATTTCTAACTTAGGATTTGTATTTACAAACATATAACAAGTATATTTATTATGCAGTATTTCATCAGCAAGATACAAATGAAATCGATGCTTTACCAACACAAAAACAGTTTAGTCTTGTATATATTCTTGTGAGAGATGTCAACTTGTTATCGTCGAATGCAGTGATTTTTTTGGGGGGAGGGGGGGGGGGGGGGGGGGGGGGGGGGGGGGGGGGGGGGGGGGAGGGGGGTAGGGGGGGGGGGGGGGGGGGGGGGGGGGGGGGTGGGGGGGTAGAAGGGAAGAAAAAGAGGGGAGGGAGGGGGGGGAGGGGAAAGAAGGGGGGGGGGGGGGGAGGGGGGGCGGGGGTGGGGGGGGAAAGGGGAGGGGAGGGGGGGGGGGGGGGGGGGGGGGGGAAGGAAGGTTGGGGAGGGGGGGGAGGGGGGGGGGAGGGGTAGGGGGGGGGGGGGGGGGGGGGGGGGGAAGTAGGGGGGGGAGGGAGGGGCGGGAGGTCGAGGAGAAGGGGGGGGTGGGGAAGAATAATCTTTTTTGTTAAATCCATTAATTGAAGCCTTTGCAGGTAACCGCCAGTAGTGAGTTGTCTTTGGATGCAGGTTCTCTGTAAAAACTTGACTTTTCCTTTTCAAGTCAGGAGTCGAATGGCTTTTGGGAATCACGTTCGTTGCGTTGAAAGGGTAAATTCCACAAGTGTCGCCGCTTTGAGTGTCCTATAGACCCGTCTCTTATATGTAGTGTCCAGAGCAGTGTACTAGTCACAGTACCATAAAATGAGAGAAATATAAAATTGAATCTCCTGTAAATCTGTTGTCTCCTGATGTAAGCATGGGGCTACCTCTGCTATTAATTCCTTCCAAGAAAACTCGCACGAAGCAGTATCTTTCTCTTGCATTGGTGGTTTATGTGGCAATTTATTTTACAAGATGAGGCTGCCAACCTCATACACAACTTTACAGACATACCCTTGTATACACTTCATTCACGTAAAACGCACATTTAAAAATAAGCAAATATAAATGTTTCAAACTTATCCTTTCGTTTATGAATGGGTAAGCAGACTTTTTTGCACACATTGGCTGATAGCACTTCACTTCAGCCGTAAAGGTGCTGTCTTACCGGTTGAGCTACTGATAATTGCTACGTTACAATTCCTATTTGGGGAAGATTTCTAGGGGTTGGGATTCTAAAGGCTTTTTTATAATTTTTTAACACTTTTCATTTCATAAAAAGTTAACTCTAGCCCTAACCACTCACTAGCAAAATATATATGTCGCCTTCTAACATCTGCTCCTCTCTGATGAAAAATAGAAACTGTCCTGAGTCTCAAGATACTCAGGTCTTACAGTTAAAACTTCGCCCGCATAAAATTTAATCTCCCTACTTTATTTTTGTTAAAACCAATCACAGTTTATACTAAATTAATATGAAACAAATATAAAGGTATGTTATCAGGCACTCGCAGGAAATAAAGAAGTAGAACACCAGACAACAGAAAAACAACAGACATGAGTGGCTTACCAAGGATTTGAACACTGGACCTTCCGTGCGACAACCCCGCCTAGCCATGCAAGCGAATCACACTATCCGCTCTGCCATCTACGCATCATCAAAAATGATGTTTCAATGGCAGGTCAATAGTGCGAACCACAATACACGACACCAGAAGTCCTCCATGGGCAGTTCAGCCTATTAATGACGCAATCACTTCTGTTGTATTTCTATCAAGCAGTATAGGCCGAATCCAACAAGACCCTTAGGACCTTAATACTGTGTCCAGTAAATGATAGTAGACTAGAACAGTGAGAACAGGATAGTGGGTAGGTTTGGTATTGTACAAACATTTATTACAAATAAGGGAGGGAAACCTGAGGCCTGTAAACAGTAAATTAATATGAAACAAATGTAAAGGTATGTTATCAGGCACTCGCAGGAAATAAAGAAGTAGAACACCAGACAACAGAAAAACAACAGACATGAGTGGCTTGCCATTGAAACATCATTTTTGATGATGCGTAGATGGCAGAGCGGATAGTGTGATTCGCTTGCATGGCTAGGCGGGGTTGTCGCACGGAAGGTCCAGTGTTCAAATCCTGGGTAAGCCACTCATGTCTGTTGTTTTTCTGTTGTCTGGTGTTCTACTTCTTTATTTCCTGCGAGTGCCTGATAACATACCTTTATATTTGTTTCATATTAATTTACTGTTTACAGGCCTCAGGTTTCCCTCCCTTATTTGTAATAAATGTTTGTACAATACCAACCTACCCACTATCCTGTTCTCACTGTTCTAGTCTACTATCATTTACTGGACACAGTATTAAGGTCCTAAGGGTCTTGTTGGATTCGGCCTATACTGCTTGATAGAAATACAACAGAAGTGATTGCGTCATTAATAGGCTGAACTGCCCATGGAGGACTTCTGGTGTCGTGTATTGTGGTTCGCACTATTGACCTGCCATTGAAACATCATTTTTGATGATGCGTAGATGGCAGAGCGGATAGTGTGATTCGCTTGCATGGCTAGGCGGGGTTGTCGCACGGAAGGTCCAGTGTTCAAATCCTGGGTAAGCCACTCATGTCTGTTGTTTTTCTGTTGTCTGGTGTTCTACTTCTTTATTTCCTGCGAGTGCCTGATAACATACCTTTATATTTGTTTCATATTTTCCACCTACGCATCGTTATAATTATTGACATCGCCATATATGGTAGTGTAACTAATTCTTCAATATTGATGTCTCTGTTTATTAGGATGAGAGACCTCGCCGGGACTAATTTTGTCATTCGGCCTTGCCCTAATTCTTCAATACTGTAATAATCAGGCCAGACATAGGATGGTTCATAGTGAATATCACTTCCTAAAGATAATAACACCCTATCTTTAAACGGCCACCGACAACCAAGCTGACCGGAAACTAATACGTAATCTAAATATCTCTGCCAGACAGCCTAATTCGTATCTCTAAAAATACGTCAATAGCCCTTCTTGTGTGAACAAAAGTATGTCGATGTTGGTTTTAATCCCTGACCTTATTGTTTAACACCTAGCTAAGCGTGGACTGTCCACAATAAAAAAGATACGCATGTCAGGTTTCGCTTCAGCTTCTGAGAGATGGGATAGTTCGGGGAGTGCACACCCGACGAAAAGGTAATTATCGGCAACAGTACTTATTTAGAGGTGTCTAGAAAAAGATGGAGAGAAAAAAATGAACTGAATGAAAAGAACTACCGTCACAAGTCTTTGGCATCAAGGTTTAAGATTTCGGCAAATTAGCTAATTTATAAAATATAAGACCAATAAGATGACCAAAGTCTGCACCATTAATATTACCAATAAAGTTGACAAGCTCTATATTACAAATCTGTCTGTAATTATTTGGTCACTTGACCATCCAGGGGCCGATCGTCATGATGTCGTAGATACTGAGAGATAATGGCTAATTCAATCTTCGATGATCTCAGCCAGCACGAGCGTTCTAACGTAAGTCATTGTTAAGTTTCGAGTCTCAGCTAGTATCAACATTCTAGTATCAACCGTCGTACACGTCATGGTCTCAGCTATTTTCAACATTCTAGCCGCAACCGTTTTAAATTTTCTAGTTTCAGCTATTGTCAAGATTCTAGCCTCAACCATCGTAAACTGGTACGCCTGAGCTATTATCGACATTTCAGCCGCAACCATCGCAAACTGGCTGGCCTCAGCTAATGATTTAAACATCTATATTATCAATCAGAATCTACAACAACAAAAAAAAACTTACTCCATAGATAGTGTTACAGTATCAACAAACGTAAGAATCTCAAATGTGACTTAATATTTCTTGTAACAAGTTGGAATGCCGCAGTATGTAGTTTTTATTTTTATGTTTTTTTTTTTAATTAAAAAAATAAAAAAATAAAAAATTAATTCGTTTCCTGAATTCGGCCCAATAGTGTGGTGCTAATACAATATAATTATGAACATGCACTTTCAAAGAATTAGGCAACAAACACAGTAGTACCGGGTATACATTTTCTTAAAATAAAATGTCTAATTTTGGCGAGACGCGCCCCGTTCAACCTAGAAACAAGGTTCGTCGGTTACATTAGGGAATATGTCCAAATATAAAAGACCTTGTGGTTTGATAAATGAGTGCGTAACCAAAACTACAGATAATGGCACACTGGTAACAGAAGAGAACAGAAACATTCAAGGGCTGAGAAATTATGCTGATGATGTAAAATATTGGCCAGGTTCACTAACGCAGTCTACGACTTGCCCACCAGACAGCGTCAGAGTAGACTTTCTGCTCTCCCTTGGGAGTGGATTAGACTCCCTTGGGTCGTATCTCCTCCAGCTTTAAATCAATTTGACATCGGAATATTCCAGTAGGAAAAAGTCAATACTCACTAGACGGCTGTCTTGGGAAGTTACGGTGGTAGTCCGGTAGACAAATGGGGCGAATAAACGCTATGTGGTTCGATAAATTAGACGACAAGGGATAAGAAATGATAGAGAATGTAGGAGAACGAAAACATGAGTGTAGAGATGGCTTTTCTTTGTTCTATTCCTGTTTCATTTCGTGTCTGTGAGCTTCAGAGAATGTGTCTGCGTGTCTATGTGTATATATATATATATATATATGAGTGTGTGATTGTGCGGTAATGTGTTTGTGCACGTGAATGTGTAACTTCTAAGTTTGTGTAAATTTTCATGTCAGTGAGGGTGTGTGTTTTTCGATACATGTGCCTGTGTAAAGGCGTGTTTTCATGCATATGTATACGTGTGTATATGTACATTTTGGGCCTTAGTTTATTTTGTCGTTGTTGCGTACACCTATGTTAGTGTATATATACACTTTTAAGTATATATGACAATGCAAGATGTTGTGTTAGAACAAATAAAGGGAATACAGAATGGTTTACAGTAGAAACAGGGGTGAAACAAGGCTGTATTACACTTTTGGAAAGTATTGTGAGAAACTATACCCACAATCTGGGTAAAAGGACAAATGGAAAATTTTATTGTAGCGTCCACATCCCAAGAAGCAATCTGAAGTGTATGTGTAAATATTGGTTCCGTATAAATATGAATGGGTCTGAGACCTTTGATATACAGAAAGTTGAAAGTTTCTATCTGCTTTACGATTATCTAACATTTTCATTTTGTGTTATCTCATGTACGCACATGAGCAACATGTAACTTTATGTCTGCGTTGGCGGGTATGGTACTGACTCAGAACATCAGTTGGAGAAATTCAAGACTAATCGACAAATAAGAGGACTCTAGGCCGATGGTCATATATCGGTCATGTCCTAATACAGGCGTTGGCTGATAAGCGGAAAAAAGGACCAAAAGAAACACTCAAATAATAAGAGAAAAAGTTAAAAAAACTAAGAGGACACACGAACACACACATTATTAATTCTGTACAAGCTTTACACACACACATACATATATATGAATATATCTTTACGTTCATTTGTGCATGTACGCACATGTTTTAACTTTATGTCTGCGTTGGCGGGTATATGAGAGAATATAAATAGGTGTCCCAAATTAGTTAAAAATATATATATATATATATATATATATATATATATACGAGCGAGAGAGAGAGAGAGAGAGGGAGAGAAAGAGAGAGAGAAGAGAAAAGATATTGTAACCAGAGAAGCAACTGAACAATGGGCACAGAGCCCAAGATTTGTCCCCGATGTAATTACTCTCTGGGCAGCTGGCCATTCTATATTTTGATGGTAGATCTACTTGATATTGATTTCTGCAGCCTGGACTGGCTCATCTCAACAACCAATGGCAATATCCCATCTTAATCCACTGGGACCTGGCTAAACTGTGCTTGTGACGTAACTGATCAAAGCAAGAATTTCGTTCATTAAATAAGTATTGAGCTTCTCTGATGACATTTCTTATATATTTTTTTATACATTAATTCTTTTCACAGATATAAACTCTCTGAACATAATGTATGAAACCGCTAATACTGCTTACAAGTGTTTTTAATAGACTGAAGTGTCATAATTTGAATCTGAATCCCCAAAAACGATCATATTTTCCGCGCTCAAAATCTAGAGTAAAAGTCCAAAAATTGGGAACCAATCAGAAAGCTCCTTTTCTAATGTCTATAAAGATACCTTTCATTATAAGCAAAAAGGGCCTCATATGTGTTTTGGACGGGAAGGAGTTATTTTATTTCTCTAAGACTAGCAAAAAATACAAATAAAAACATAGTTATTATAACATCTGATATATTACTCTATCATCATCTCATCTCAACCCATAACCCGTCATGGGTCGTAGGGGTGCCATGGTGGAAGCATCAGCAGACAGGGTCCTCCACTGCTCTCTATTCTCAGCAATGCGTACAAGTGTGGAAAAACCATGTCCTGCCCATTCTTTGATGTTATCAGCCCAGGATTTTCTTTGCCTTCCTCTTCTCCGTTTACCTTCGACTGTTCCCTGGAGGATCGTTTTCGAAAGGGAGTCATGACGAGTTACATGCCCAAACCAGGCAAGCTTTCGACGTTTCACTATTGACAAAAGTGGTTCTTGGTGGCCTGCATAGGTGTTTATCTTCTCTCTGACATAGACATTTGTTTTGTGCTCTTTATAGCAAATGCGCAAAATTCTTCTATAACATTTATGCTCGAAAGCCTGAATCCTTCGCTCCGTATCTGCAGTGAGTGTCCAGCCCTCACACCCATACAAGAGAATAGATAATACAAGTGATTTGTATAATTTGATCTTCACAGGAAAACTGATGTTACTTTTCCAGATCACATTCAACCTTGTCATGGCAGCTGAGGCCATCTCAAGTCTTGTCTTGTCACTACATTTAGTGGACCCGAGATATTTAAAGGTGTTAACTTCTTCTAACGTTTGCCCATTTAACGTAATGTTGGTCGGAACATATTACTCTATAAATAGGTACAAATCCAGCCTCATAGAAATAAGTCAATTAAGAGAAAAATTTATGTCAGTAATATTCATACATCAGGGAAAACCCCGATTTAATTACAAAAAAAATTTAATTATATTGACATGCAAGGAAATAGCGCGAAGATAAACATATAGAAAGATAGAGATAAATTGGCCATTTTATTATCACCTTAAATAAGTAAAATCGGTCCAATAATAACTATAATATAAATAAAATAAGTTTATTCAGTTTGTACAAGCAAGTTATAAAACCGTTTCGGTAAGAATATTTACAATTTTCTTGACTACGCTCTGATTAGCCAGTCGTATCGCTATGAATAGCACTGGGAACCTCGAAAGCTTGCCACAAAATTTTTAAATTCAAACCAAGCGGTACGCATCAGACGGGAAATGCCACATCTTTTGCCGTTCTGAACTGAAAGCAAACCTAGAGAGCCGATTGACGGCCTGTCAGCTTGTGTTTGTATGACTGATGGTAAGAGAGACTTATCTAAAATATGTGTGTATGTATTATTAATCAATTGCCGGTGAATTTCAAACTATGTGTTCAGCATGTGTAGGAAGTGAAATCACAAATGTGTTGCTGCCATCTTGGCCTAGTTGAAAATGTGTGTAGTTTTAGTTTCAAATACGACAGGTCAGAAAAGGGGGAAACAGTATCAGATATTTGCAAATTATGGCACAATTGAGCATTGTAAGTCTGTTAGTGTGTTTGATTGCATATTTTCTCCTGCAGTTACACATTGATCATGTACATAGGATAGAAAGACAGGAATTGGTGACATGAAGTAATCAAGATGTCACTTACTGTTGTGTACTTAACCCAATTATGGTATGGAAGCCAAACATCGGGCAAAGGATTCTATCATGGAATTAGTACAGAAGAAGAATATTCACATGGAACTGGCGGTAGGAGGAGACGGTATATGTCCAGTGCAACCTGTTAGCACAATTACAGAAAGGGTAAGTTGTGATGTTGAGTGTGAGTGTGTGAACTGAAGCAGATACCTACATGGAATGTGATCATTCCTTTATTCCAGGTTATGTCTCACTAGTGCAAGGAAAGCACCTGTCATTTTGTGAGGAAGCCTGTGGACTACAGTTCTACATAAAACTCAGAACTACGCCCAGCTTCCAAGCTTTGAGATGAAAATTTGTGTGGTCAGGGAAGGTGGATAAGAAATCATCAGTTACCAGGATCCCAGATAAGTGAATATGGGTTCACTGCACAGCTCAATCCAGAGATCCAGAAAAAAGTTTCACACTAATAAACAATATCCCTTTATGAAGAAAACAATGACTAACAATACTTATGTGACTCTTACCAGCCAGAGAAAGTGAATAAATTAGTATTAGAGACTTTATGTGAAAATTAGTAATACTTCACCTTTTATTCAGGAGGGAAGATTCTTTTCAGTTTATTTATTTCTATGTGTATATATCCTTACAGTTCTCTTGAGTATTCCTGGCCGGAAAAGATTTTACGGTTCAGGACAAATAAAATTGTAAATATTTCATTCAGACTTGCTTGATAACTTTTATTAAGTTTAAAGTTCTGTATTTGAAATTTATCATAGATATAACATTAAAATACCCCTAGAAAACTAGTCACTCAAAACAAACATTAATCTGTGTGGGATCTTGGAAGGTAGCAGTTAGGGACTCAGAGTACATCATCATCATTTTCTCTGAGAACTTACATAGCTTGACCCCACTTTGATGTCTATACACCCTTGCTCTTTTCAGAGAAGGGGGTATTACTTATAAGACCAGTCTCTTATCTGGCACTATCCTGGTATCATCTGATACACCTATTTGTCCAGGATATCTCTAATTTTAATAAGATCTAAACCTCCCGCTACATGAAGTAATGTTAACTATATCATTTTAAATATTTCTAAGATTTAACAGAACTGAACACTGAGAAGGAACGGGCAACGTTAACGAAGCAGGTAGTCTTTTTCCGAGCTTTATAATGTTAGCAGACAAATACTATTAGTCCTTTAGAGCAGTGCTCCGCAACCTTTTCACTTCGCGGCACACTTAAAGTGCCTTTCAAAACTCCACGGCACACCAGGCTGTAGTAAAATCTGCGAGAATAATCGCTCATTTCAGTAAGAGTTTAGTCATAAAATGATAATAAATAAACCCGCCCTATTGTGTCTGACGGTGATCCTCTCACACGCCAGCATAGCGCTGAATTTTGTGCAGTGCTAAAGCCTATAGAACGATCCCACGGTAAAAATCTAACACGCGTTTTAGTTTCGGTTTCGAAAACGTACTACCAACATTTAACATTTTGCCAGATCTGCTGCATACACAATGCAGCCTAGACTTATAATTAACGATTTTGCGGAAGTGTGCCGCAAAATAACTATCTGAATTAACGTAAAATTTTGACTTTAATGCTGGTAATAAGTAATAATCCTTACAAATTTGGTAGTGTAACACGAGACACTCCCAATATTTAATGCCTATTCTTAACCCGCCATGCAAAACCCCGCTTCGCTTGACACATTCTGCCATGCATATATACACGCTGCGACAAAGCCAACAGAAGCAAACACGCAGACAATTTTTTTTCCTCTCGCGGTAATGTTTCTGACGTCACAAAAACAAGTTAGTTATTTGAAAATACATGCTGGCGAGATGAAAAAGAGGGAAAGATGGCCGTCTTGTGTAAAAATTTTATTTGACGATTGACTATGGAAAAAATTGAAAATCTAACCCAGTATGAATCTGACCATACAAATCATATGGTAGTATAGCTTAGAGTCCACTAAGCAAGAATGTGTTTTAAATAATATGATAGTCCCAGTATTAGCCAAGTTATTGAGAAAATACTAAATGTCTACGGACGCACGAACAGACAGACTGTTGTTCCTGCTTGTTTTTCATAACGTTAGTGGGGACACCGGCTTAGAAGGGAGGCATTGAGGTAAATTCAAATTCGCTTGGGTAACAAGAGTATAGGAGGAGAGGGGAGCGGTAGGAAAATTGTTACCAAAAACTAACATCGTTTTGTATTGGCATAACTAAAGCAGACTGGCCAATCGACTACCAGACGCAGAGTATGTTTGGAATTATTTTTGTTTTTCAAAAACTGCATTTGAATTCTGGTAGTCGCAAGCTTTCGATTGGCCAGTGCTACTAAATATTAGCAAAAAGCTTTCACTATTCATTGCCAGTTGAACTAAATTTTTTATTCAGATACGCTGAGAACAGCTGTGATAAATTTAAAAGTAAATTAAATAACTAAATAAGTATTTCACAGTCTGGACGGAGCAGAAGAAACGGAGGCCATTTCTTTACAAGTCAGCGTCATTTGTTTATATTTCTTGATTTGTGGTAAGAATGCTTTATGAATTTAATATGTTTAATCCCATTACCAAAGTTAGATACTGCTATTGGGAAAAAGTGAAGGACGTGCCGGGAGCAGACATTGTTGAGTCCTCACGTTGAAATGTATCTAACTGCTGTATGTTGTCATGATTATGTTTGAATATTATTGCATTACCTCACGGTGAGAGGCAGTCACTTCCTCTTTTTGAGGATGGCCTGGATCCTATTTGGTTCCCCCACTCCAGTTCAGCTCATGTATGGCTCCTCGAGTCTGCTTGTGTACGGCAGCGCCACCCCCCGGGCAACGGCTTTGACTGGCCGGCCAAACTACATGAGTAAATTGAAAAAGGGAGGTCCCCCTTAAACAGTACACACAACTGCTGGCCGAACGGGCGGATGATCAATAATATTTTGACAACGGCTTCTAGGGCAGGAGTTGGAAAGGCCTGGTATCGGGCTGAGGGCGCACCATGGACTGTAATGGTAAGCGGCCAGAACCATCCAGAAAGCAATGGCAAACTACTGGATGTACAATGCCAAGAAATCCATAATGGCTAATCTGAATACTACACAAAGATCAGGTGGTGAGGCCCCCAGGCCAGGCAGATCATATTTAACTGGGGAAGAGATCGTTGGCAGCGTCAGTACAGGTAATCGTGATGACGGCCAAAAGCCTGACTGTGTTACCACGGAAAACCATGTCATCGGTCTTAGAAAAATAATCAAAATAGGAACATGGAACGTCAGAAGCTTATACCAAGGAAAACAGTACATAGTGAAGAACGAGATGGAAAGACTAAACATCGATATCCTAGGCATCTCAGAGCACAGATGGTCGGGCCAGGGACACTTTTCGATTCCATCAGGAGGAACATTCATATACTCAGGCAAAGAGAGAGGAGGTCAGAGCGGCGTAGGCTTCTACCTGTCTAAAAGGACAGCTGCCTCACTATTAGGATATAATCCCATAAATGACCGCATTGTCACAATCAGACTGAAAGGAAAAAGAAAGAACATCACAATTATACAAACATATGCGCCAACAGCAGCTGCTGAAGAACAGGAAATTGAAGATTTTTACAATGAACTGCAAAATGCATTAGAGAAAGCAAATAAGCAAGATATTAGGATAATAATGGGAGATTTTAATGCCAAAGTTGGAAACGAAAGATTAGAACATGAAAAAAGAGTGAAAGGAAGTTATGGATTGGGCCAGAGAAATGAGAGAGGAGAACGCTAGACAACATTCTGCCTAGAAAACAACCTAGTCATCACGAATACTCTTTTTATGCAACACCCTAGAAGACTATATACATGGACGTCACCGGACGGAAAAAGCAAGAACCAAATAGATTATATCTTAATACAACAAAGGTGGCGATCTTGTATCTCATCCATCAAGACGTTCCCAGGAGCAGACTGTGACTCCGACCATGAACTTCTTGCTGCAAACTTCAAGATCAAATTGAAAAAAGTCGTTACAAGCGACAAAGTAATACGTTATGACACAAGCGCCATACCAGAAGAGTACAGTGTCGATATTCAGAACAAATTTGACATTCTTATGGCAGTACAGGAGGAAATGACACCAGATGAACTTGCTAATAACATCAGAGATGTATATATTACAAATGCACAGAGGTTAATTCCTAAAAGAAGCATAAAGAGACGAGAATACATCTCAGACGAAACACTGAAGTTGGTGGTAGAGAGAAGAAAAATGAAGTCCAAAAAAGATACAGAAAATCAGGAGTTGTACAAGGAATACACAAAGCAGATTAAAAAACGAGTCAGACAAGACAAACAACAATACATAAACGACACCTGCAGGAAAATAGAGGAAATGCGCGAACAGGGATTGAGTAAGAATATGTTTTCTGAAGTAAGAACATTGAAAAACAGCAACTTTAAATCATCACCTCGAGCAATAAACGACAAGAAAGGCGACACTCTAACAGAACGTAAAGATATTCTGAACAGATGGAAGGAGTACTGTCAAGAAATGTATACGGAAATAAACAAAGCGGCAGATAACAACGTCATGAATGAAGCGGAACATGAACCAGAACCTACCATAGAGGAAGTCCGGAATGCAATCAAACACTTAAAAAGTGGAAAATCTCCTGGTTGTGATGAAATAACAGCTGAAATGATACAGGCAGGAAGAGAAGGCAGCGCTCGTATATACCATGCATTATGCTGCAAGATCTGGCAAAGCGGAATTTGGCCCAAGGAATGGAAAAGATCAATTTACATACCCTTGCCAAAAAAGGGCAACCTGAAACTGTGCACAAACTACAGAACTATAGCTCTTATAAGCCATGCCAGCAAAATACTTTTACAAATCATAATGAAAAGGATGCAACAAAAGCTAGAAACAGAAATAAATGAAGTACAGGCGGGTTTTCGACCAGGTAGAGGCACTAGGGATCATATATTCAACATGAGGATCATCATAGAAAAGTGTAGAGAATTTAACGTTGACCTACATACTTGTTTCATTGATTATACAAAAGCTTTCGATTGTGTACAACATCAGCAGTTATGGGCTATTATGAAAAATATGGGATTTCCAAACCACCTTATACAACTCATCGCACTGCTGTACCAAGAACAACAGGCAGCCGTAAGAATAGAGGGGGAAACATCAGAATGGTTTGAAGTACAGAAAGGAGTAAGACAAGGCTGTACCCTTTCCCCTTACCTGTTTAACATTTATGCCGAGAATATCATGAGAAACGTAAGAGATGACCAAGAACACACAGAGTTTGACTCATTTAACATCGGCGGGTACCAGATCCCGGAAATCAGATATGCTGACGACACAGTCCTCCTATCGACCAACCCAGAAGGACTTGAACAATTACTTCTGTCCACCAAAAAACACAGCGAGGCCCAGAATCTATACCTAAACACCAAGAAGACCAAAGTATTGACAACAGACAAAGTAAAGACCAAACCAGAAATTGAAATTGATAACGAAGAACTGGAAAGTGTCAATGAATTCGAATACTTAGGATCAATCATTAACAGCTCTGGCGACTGTGCAGTAGAAATTAAAAGAAGACTTGCAATTGCTTCACATAAGCTAATACAGATGAAAAACCTATGGCAAGGCACAAGCAAAGAAACAAAGTTACAACTGATCAGAGCATGTATATTCCCAGTAGCAACATACGGCTGCGAGACTTGGACACTCAATAAAACAGTTGCAAAAAAGATTACATCATTCGAAATGAAATGCTACAGAAGGATGTTGAGAATACCCTGGACAGAAAAAAAGACCAACAGAGAAGTACTGCACTCACTAAATGTACAGGAACATTGGCTCCTAAATACCATCGCAATAAGGAAGCTGAAATTTTTCGGTCATATAAAAAGACATAATAGTCTGGAAAAAACAGTGATGGAAGGCATGGTCCCTGGAAAAAGGGGAAGGGGTCGACCTAGACGACGGTGGACCCAGGACATCACAGAGAGTCTGAACTTGTCTTTGGCTGATGCAGGTCGACTTGCCCAGAATCGTGATGCGTTCAGAGCAGCTGTAATGGAGACAACGTTCTGGAAAGAATACGTCACATGATGATTATTGCATTAGAAATATGTTAGTAAGCCTCTGTTTTCCATGAATACTGTTAAACATGCCTGAAGCATTCATATTTAAAAAGAAAAAGAAGAGAAAAATATATAAAAGGAAATGTGGTTACCCCACATTATATTATTGAGGAAAACTATGTAAATGTACAGTGGCGTATCTGCCATAGGGACCTGAGGTGTGGTCACAGCAAGGTGGGAGTCATGAAAAACTAGGGGCGAGTGCACCTGAAATGCACGCGAGGCTGACCCCATATCTCCGTAGGGAAATAAATAATACCAAAAGTGATCAGATATAAAAGGCCAGGGTGTCCTTTTGTTGCAGAGGTTTTGTTTCCTGTTGCCAGCTGGTAACAGGAAACCTGAGGAGTGACGATAACGCCAAGAAGTCTCCGACAATTCATGTAAGCTGTCAAGATATAACAGCAGGAGCTTGGGTGTGTGATGTGATATCGATATTTCTGCAACTACACACTATCTTATCATTCAACAAGAAACCCCAGGTGATATGTTAAGGACCTGGGTATATCTGACAGTTTCGTTTTAAATAAACACTGGTATTTCAAATCATACTCAGGAAGTTGATGGGGTATGATGATAATACAGCCCCTCATACACAGTGACTCTCCCTCTTAGATGAATAAAGTGTAAGCTGTGAACATTCCAACAGGAAAGACATATATTAACTTTATAGTTGTTGGGCAGATTGTCCACACAATTTTAGTTGATCTTTTATGTAAACTATCTTGTCCTCATTTTCAAAGACCTGTCCAAACGATATGACTGGACAGGCAAAATAAATTGTACAAAAAATTATCAAATTTAAAGATAAACTTAACCCCAGGTTTTTATTCACTTCCTCATAGAAACTTAAAGTGTTTTTGTGTTGTGTACCATCATTTCATTTCTCCCCTAGACACTAGGTACATCATACACCAGACACTAGAGCCAAAATAGTGACCGTGTGAGATCTAGGGAGGTAGCGTTAGGTTCCCCGCACATAATTCATCATCATCATTTATAGAGTCAGGGGCCTACATGTGCTTGACCTCACACGGTTAATACATACACGGATTTCATTCTTTTTAGGATACCATCATAACCTCTCCAGCAAAATCTAACTTTGCTACACAGGCAGACATCAGCGTCACACCAGTGCTTCAGAGCAGTCGTTCCCACCATGTGGTTCGGAGACAACTTATGGTCCGCGGCGCATCATTAGGTGGTCTGCGGCTGCGTTATCGATTTGGTATTAAGTGCTTTGATTTTGCTCTGTAATTATATTACTTCACATAAGGCAGCAAAGTGTAGCACAAAACATACTATGTTGTTCAAGAGGGCATCGCTTTGTCACTGACTGCTTACTGTATTTCAGTATTAATACTGTCACAGATCACCAGCTGTTTGGACTGTTTCATAAACGTTTTGTCATGAGACCAAACAGATCTTAGTGTCTGGCTGTTATCCAAACATTTCGTCATAAGACCAAACAAATCTGAGTGTCTGACTGTTTCCCAAACATTCCTTTACAAGACCAACAGATCTGGGTGTCTGGCTGTTTCCCAAACATTTCGTCAAGACCAAACATTTCGTCATCAGGCTAAACAGATCTGTGTGTAGCACTGTTTCAAAAAAATTTAGTTGTAAGACTAAACAGATCTAAACGTAGGACTGTTTCACAAACATTCCGTTACAAGGTTAAACAGATCTAAACGTAGGACTGTTTCATAAACATTCCGTTACAAGGTTAAACAGATCTAAACGTAGGACTGTTTCACAAACATTCCGTTACAAGGTTAAACAGATTTGTGGGTGACACTGCTTCACAAACATTTTTTCTTCTTCAAATCTTCCTATTCAGACAATCTGTTCTACTCTGCCCAATTCTGTGGGTCCATATTGCACCGTCCTGTTCTCCTCTTCATTTGTTTTTTTGTGTTTGTCTCTCTATTCTACCCGTGTGGTCTAGAACAGTGGTGGCCAAGCTAAGGTTGGCCGAAGGCCAGATTATGGTAAAGGGTAACACCCGAGGGCCAGACCTATAAAATCCTTAAAAAATAACGTTCTGAGATTTAGTTTTACATATACGAGTATAAAGAACCACGTACAGAAAGCAACGGCAAACTACTGTACTGCACATCTGCCAAGACATGTGTACCAGTCTTCGGACTGAAATTACTGTAAAAAAAATATAATGAATCTGTTGTTTTAATTTGTTTTGTAATTTGTAATATGACATGTAATTATTTATTTCAAACATACATTTGTGTGTTATTTCATTGTGAAGAGTGTGGCTTATCAAAACTTTTCACCAGTGATTTGAAGTCTACTTCCATTTGTGACGTAGCAATTCTGAGAACATGGGATAATACAGAGTCAGTTAATCTGTTTCTGGTCTTGGATTTGATAAGCTTCATGACAGAAAATGTCTCACAAAGATATGTGCTACCAAATATAGAGCACACTTTTAGGGCCCATTTTCTCAGAAGTGGGTAACGTTCCTTTGGTAGTAATTTCTACAAATCAGCTTCAGTTGCTTCTGTTGTGTTGATGAATGGGTCACATTGGAGTTCACATAACTGTAATTGTAGTTCTGCTGGCTGAGACTCCACTGTGCACTTGAATGGGTTGTTAAAAAGTTCCATTTGTGGACGAAACATCTCAAAATCTTGAAATCGACGATCAAACTCAGAAATCAGCTGTTTAATATCATCTGTGTACCTCCTGAAGTTAACACTCTCTTTCTCAGACAGCTGTTTACAACAAGGAAAATGAAACAGGTCATTCTTTTGCAAAGACAGACTAAATAGGCTCAGTTTCTTTTTGAAGCCATCAACATAGCCCATCATTTGAAAAATGGTTTGCCTTTTCCCTTGTAACTGCAAATTCAGTACATTCAAATGTTGTGTTATATCTGTGAGAAATGCCAAGTGCTGACTGAAATGAATATCTTTGAGTTTATTTTGAAGATCAATTGAACATGGTAAGTTGTCTCGCAGGAAGTCAAATATTTCATCCTTCAGTTCACAAAATCTTATTAAACATTTTCCTCGACTAAGCCATCTCACCTCAGCATGAAGCAGGAGATCACCGTAAACAGAATCCACTTCTTCTAAAAATGCAAGGAACTTCCTGTGAGTTAGAGAGCTGTGTCCTCCTCTGATCAAATTCGTTATTTTCACTACAGTAGCCATAGTGTCATTAGGTTTATGGATTTTGCACAAAGGGCCTCTTGGTGAACTATGCAATGTAATGTAGGCACGTCAATTTTATTTTGTTTCAAAAGTCCAATAAAACCAGTATTTTTCCCAACCATAGCCTTGCAACCATCGGTACACACAGCAGACAATTTTTCAAACCCACCATATTCTTCCATGGCATTTTGAACTGCAGACAATATGTCATCCCCTTTACTTGTACCATGCAAAGAGCAAACTTTCAGTAATTCTTCAGAAACAGTAAAGTCTTCCTGGATCACTTTAACAAAAATAAGAAGCTGGCTAGTGTCTGTGATGTCTGTACTTTCATCAATCGCCAGTGAAAAGTATGAACAATTTTCAATTAAAGATTTCAAGTTCTGGGACAAATGCAAACTAATATCTTCTGTTCTCCTAGCTACGGTTTGTTTTGAAAGAGGTACATTTTGAAATTCTTTTACTACCTTTTCTTCATTGAACGCTTCTGCCATTTGAAATGCACACTTTTTCACAAACTCTCCATCAGTAAACGGCTTTTTTGCTTTTGCAAGCTCATAACTAATCACATAGGACGCCATGAGCGATGATTCCTTAATCTTATTTACATGACTAAATATACTCTTTTGCTGATTCAGTTTTTTCTTGAGTTGTTCAATCACAAGCTTTCTCGACTCGCTGCTATGCTCGTCGTTGATTTTCTGATGATTTGTGATGTAGTGACGTTTCAAGTTATATTCCTTCACTACGGCTTACACGGGCGCAAACTAAGCACTGAGGTTTATTATCCTTATTGAGAATGAACAAATAATCGAACTCCCATTCTGGTTTAAATGCGCGATTTTCACTGTCCACTTTTCTATACTTAGAAAACATTTTTACAAATGCAAACTCTTATACATGAAAACGTGCACAACAGCTACAAGCCCAGAAGTGTCACTGGCTGATTTATACTTAACACACTTCACAAGACCAACTGTGCACCTCAGCTCCTTCCTATAGAAATGTACCTACCATCCACCCCCACTCCCACGATCACTTTCCCATACCGATGCTAAAGACAAAGCAACATCATTGGATCTCAGAGACTTCCGACCGCAGAAAAGATCTGTCATTGCTTTCAGTTTCTCATTATCAAAGTAGGTACCGACACTGTCTTCGCCTGTCCACGTGCACGATCAGAGATTTGACGTTATCATTTCCGTTTTGTCGGCACTATCTAGTAGAGCTCAATTGGTATGATAGAGAGAAAGAGAGAGAGAGAGAGAGAGAGAGAGAGAGAGAGAGAGAGAGAGAGTTAGTTAGTTAGTTAGTTGGTGGTGTTGTGGGAGGTGGGGAGATGTTAATCGTACATTTTGGGTCTTTTTGGTTTTGTTTCTGGTGCCTGTGCGTGCTATTTTGTAATATTTTTTTTAGCACAGTGGTCGGAGTATACAGTAATTTTCAATCAACAATAAGAGGCCGGCCAAAACAGGTTGGCGGGCCGGTCAAAACTTGTTGGCGGGCCGGATCTGGCCCGCGGGCCGTAGTTTGGCCACCTCTGGTCTAGAACAACGTCTATCGTGTTATGCTCACGGTAATCGCCTTCAGTGTCTTGTCCTCACATCTTGATTCCACAATTATTTTCCAGGTTCTTCCCCACAGCTCCCAGGACGGTGATCTTGTCATACCATTATGGCCTACCTATTTATCGCAAGCACACATTTGTGAACGTTTTAACTAATTTTGGCGATCTCTCTTTTTTTTTTTTTTTTTTTTTTTTGGTCCTTCTTGATTCTGTGTCAAAAATTAGAAGCAACTTGCGTTATTTTAAAATTCTGTGAGAAACACACACACACACACACACACACACACACACACACACACACACACACACACGCACACGCACACGCACACACACACACACACACACACACAGAGGGAGGGAGGGAGAGACAGATCTGATCTCTTTCGACTGCATTAAATCCGAGAAAATCTCTCTTGCATTATATATCATCAGATTTCACAAATATCACGTCCCTAAAATACTCCCGTCTAAGATTGTCTTCTAACTTTAATCCAGATGGTAGATGTATTAAATATAATTTGTATGACGCAACATTCTACACATCAGCTTCCCAATACCTGCGTTTCCACGGGAATACAGATCACACGTGTTAGCAGGACTCAGGGTGCCTGGCGCTGGGAGGGGGTGTACGAGAGGGAAGTTTGATACATTTTGAAGAGGGTACCCAATTTATGAATTATTTACTTGCTATTTCTCTTCCTCGATTAAAAAAAAAAAAAAAACCCTTTCCACTAGTTTTCGCGTATTTGTTTATTCGCCCTCGTGTAGAGCCAAGAAAAACCTTGACACTGTGAGTCGATCAGTTTTACTCCGATGCCGGAGATAGCTAACGTCCGCTTCACTGTAAACAGAACATTTTTACTGATCCCCGAGTCCAGTTAGATTGGCACTGCGTCTGCGCCGCGTACATCTGGACGTTTACGTCCGCGTAGGTTACCCTTGTGACCTTTGTCTGAAGTCGCCGCTTCGGTCCAGGAAATCGATAAACGCACGTGTTCATACATACAAATATACATACAACGTTTTGCCGGTTTTCAGCAAGTTTACCCAGTCACAGTAACACAAGACTACGGGAGTTTCCACCAGTCAGCTTTAGTGAAGTAACTACCTCTTCTTGGTAGGCTCTACTTCATTTTTATTTCGATTCATCTGCAAATATTTCTTATTTCTATCCGCCCCATCGTTAGGGGTTTCATTTTCTTCCATCTGTTGTATAACATACATCTATAGCACACCATTATATATAAATGTGCTGTACTTATCCTGGAGCTGAAACTAGATCTGCATTTTAAAAATCACATTAGTTAGTAGCAGTTAACAAGTTCAATTTAATCACATTAGTTAGTAGCAGTTAACACGTTCAGTTTAATCACATTAGTTAGTAGCAGTTAACAAGTTCAGTTTAATCACATTAGTTAGTAGCAGTTAACAAGTTCAGTTTAATCACATTAGTTAGTAGCAGTTAACAAGTTCAGTTTAATCACATTAGTTAGTAGCAGTTAACAAGTTCAGTTTAATCATATTAGTTAGTAGCAGTTAACAAGTTCAGTTTTATGACATTAGAATTTGGCTGTTGTTTTAGAATGTGAAGTTTTCAACATTAACAAGGTGTGTCTTTGTTTGTTTGTGTATGTTTGTAGAATGAAAACAAAACTGGAATAATGATAAACCACGACAATTGTGAGATAAAACGTCAGAACAACAGATAAGAAACAGGAGAAGAAAGCAGAGAAGACGAAGGGGATCAAAGACCATAACCATGACAACAATAAGCAAGGAATCGTCAGAACAAAAAGGGCGCGATCACAACCCTCAGTCTGTATCGCCGATCAAACACATGCCACGCCCCACATTCGTAAGGACCATCTGTTGACCTATATCTCTGTTTCACAACCAAACTTCTGCGAAACATTTCACGAAAGATCCGCGAAATATCGCAAAATACATAAAATATTGATTTAACTTGACAATTTCCAATTATCTGTCTATATCGCATAATTTTTTTTTCTACAATTGGCAATGCTCCTTATCTTTGTGAAAAAACTTTGTCATGCCTAACAAACACTAAAACCAAAGAAATAAATAGCCTGATCAATGTCAAGAAAGAACTACAACCCTGTTTGTCAAAAATACGATCAACTTTTGGTATTAAATTTACAATTTGTGAGCGTGTTTAAAAAAAAAAAAAAACAAGTAAAACTAACATAATTAAGAATATTATATAGACTTTTGGCTTGTGCAAAATAAAATTATTATTCTGTTCATAAACCTTTTTCATTATGTTTAACGTTATAATGGTCGCTTTAATGTAATTCTTGTAGGTCTCAAATGTAGTCTGGCAGATTTTGACCAGGGAGGCACAACAAATGTCGGTCAACAAAACATGCACAAAATATTTAAGAACGGCACGTTGTGTGGGTGACGTCTGCACGTTGTGTGGGTGACGTCTGCACGTTGTGTGGGTGACGTCTGCACGTTGTGTGGGTGACGTCTGCACTTCTCCGTTCTGTTAAAGACAAGGTAGTTCCATAGCGGATGCTGTCGTAGGGGAGTGAAGTGTTAGAGACTAAACTGCACTGTCCTCCTTTATAAGGTGAGGTGATCAATGCCCGCCCTCGCTGCCTTCACCTTTCTTAGCTCAAGAGAATTTAAGGTACCCATTACAGCTGAGTAGACTTGTACGTGATGCTACAAGGTTTCGAACCCGGAATCCGGTAACTTTGCCGCCAAGAGGCAAGTGATCTACCTGCTTAGCCAATAGGACGCTCAGCTATGCATAATTATTCTGTGTTAGCATGCTATTGTTTATGAAATTATTTCTCCAATATTCCTTCAGTGCTGTGAATTATACCTTTTATTTTATATGTGTACCTGTTCCAGATTTAGCTTGCAGTGCACACGTTTTTCATTTTTTAAATGTAATTTGAAGGACCAATATTAACTATTTATAATCTGATGCTGAATATATCACGATAAGCGTTGCAAAATTTATTAGTTATTTTTTTCGTTGGGTAAATATTGTATGTAAATAACATTTCAACACAGCGCGCATTTCAAACACTTTTCTTTCTTATTTCGCTCTGTTTTGTGAGAGCTTGCAAATAAATCTACAATGATAAGGGAGGTTTTGTGCCTCTGTTGATCTGGAAATAATTGGCGCGCTTACTTCCAATCATCAAAGGGGAATTTGCATACATATTGCTTTTCTCAAGGAATAGTTCTTGAGTGGACTAGCAGATATACCCGGCGTTGTCCGAGTGAAAACAAAAGTAACCGAACTTTTAACATATCACCTGGTTGCGGTACTTCTGAGCCATCATTATTATCAGAGCAACCAGGACTAACCCTCCACGGTTAATTCTCGGATGAACCCCATGAAAACTATACATCTCACCTTCAGCATATGTGCTCCAATCATGTTCTCCACTGTACCTCTCACGACCACTTCTAATTCAATCATGTCCTCCACCATACCTCTCACCTCCAGCACATCTACTCCAATCATGTCCTCCGTTGTACCTCTCTCACCTCCATCACATCCACTTCAGTCATTCCTCCATGATACCTCTCACTCCTAGCACACCCACTCCATTGTCCATCTTATCTACCTCACATTACTCCAGTCATGTCCTCTATTGTACCTCCCACCTCCAGCATATCTACTCCAGTCATGTCCTTCACTATACATTTCACTCCCAGGACATCTACCCCAATCATGTCCTCCCTTATAACTCTCACTCTGAGCATACATATTCCAATAATGTCCTCCAATATACCTTTCACCTCCAGCACATCTACTCCAATCATGTCCTCCACCAATCCTTTCACCTCTAGCACATCTAATCCAATCGTATCCTCCAATGTACCTCCTTCAGTTCGGTTAGTTTGAGGGAGACCAAGAGTATGCAGTTCCTCCCCTTCCATAGAAATAACCTTATCTTCTGTGACAATTAAAGCTGAATTGTAAATTTTATCACTGTAACCAATTTCTATTTCAGGGTACATTAACTGATCCTGATGTTTAAAATATGTAAGATCATCTCTGTATTTTATCTTTAGTGCTAGTGGGTCACCAACTCCACAAGTTTTAAGTAGAATGTCGTCTGATGGTTCTTGCTGTGTGCGATAACGAAGACACTAAAAGCAGACAAACCAAAAAAATGGCGACCTCTGATCTTGTTGAATCATTTTAAAAAAAATATGGAAAATCCATTGATACATTGACCCAACATTAATATTAAGGGAAACAATTTAATTAATGACTAATTTTCATTACCAAAAATACATTTTGTCCCCTGTTTCTGTACGGGACAAACCGACAGACGTTCAAAAATATAGATTAAGACATGTACCATTTTGCGATATCTAATTCTTCATCTCTGTTACTATTCACACTCGAGTCCTACCACCAAACATATAGTCCATTTACCATATTTAGACATGGATTTTTAGTATTCATGAACACCTACTTTCTGTTGAGCATTCGTCAAAGGACGATAATATCGTCTTTTATTTGAATGAATAATTTCTTTTTTTTTTAATCAGTCAAATCTGGCTTCCATTAGCCAATGCGATGTACTTGGCACACGTCTGCTCCCAATGTTTATTGACGGTAAGAGTGGAGCTAAAGACTAAGTAAAATAAATCTATGTGGACAAAGTGACAACTCTCTGAGAGCTACTGACTGAATCGACTACCTGACATAACGCATATGTCCGATATTTAAAGTATATTATTGGCCTTTTCCCCCCTCTTCATACCTGCTCAATTGCCGAAGTTGTGCTAATGACGTCAGAGTGCACACTACTATGGTATTGTGTCGCACTGTACATAACAGTCGTTAAACTGTCACGTGATACCACAAGTAACTATTTTACTGGTTAAACATATGCCCCTTTCGATCTTTCAGTTAGTCCGTACAAATAAAAGTCACAGTCACAAGGAGAAAGCTTGTCTGTCGATGTAACTCCTATATACAGTACAAAACTCCTAGATGGGCTCAAACTGCCACATTTTACACAGACAGTAAACCTTCTACCGACTTTCGTTGCGAATGTGAAAGAAATTGTTACAGAAACCTAGTGCTACAAGAATATATGAATCCTGTGATGTAAGCTTTCTGCAAGGCGATTCGCTGTAGAGGTTGTTCCATGCTTCGTAAAGAGTGAAAAGTGAAATGATGATCAGGATGATGGACAGGATGATGATAATAATGATGATAATGAAAGTTAACAGCTGCAGTACATGCTACCGATACCTACAGTGAGAATAAAACATTACTCGTACAGTTACAGTATTGATAACCACTGCGGATGGGATAAATAGACTTTTGTATAACTACAATACAGGTATCCACATTATTCTCATATCTACAGAATGCATGAATACATTATTCGTTGACCAGATGAGAGGCTGTCTCCGTATCGCGGCTGGTTGTAGCAGACCTCCAGCATTTGTTGTACCTTGCGTTGTTGGTATATTCTGACACTGTTTTCCATCCTACTGTTCCCACGTATTTCGCCGCAGTCAGGGGTGTTCTTTCTATTACAATTTTCAACAAGGTTTTATGCGCCTAGAATATTTGGTCTAGTCTTAATCACTTTCATGGCTTCTGTTTTTATTCTTTCTTATTATTCCATGACCTCTTTATTTATTTGCTTTCTTGTTACCATGAATACTTCACAATCTCCAGTATATTCACATATTGATTGGCCGTAATTGTTTCTTCCCCACAGCAGGCTTCATTTCTGTGTTTTTGTTTTGTTTGTTTTGTTTCTTTATTATTTGTTTTTGTTTAGATTTAAATGGCTGTCTCACGTTGTTGAAAGTATTCTTGACTACTGCATTAATTAATGTTTTTTTTTTAAAAAATAACTTTGTCTACATCTAACAACGACGCGATTGCACTCTCCACTGCAACCACTAATATAACCATAACACCCCATTCATTCCCATCATCCCTAGTGTTGCTACCACTACCAGTCAAATCACCACACCAGAAAAATTGTGCTGACTTCAAAATAAGTTGGCCTGACTGACTCTTATTTGTGCGATAATATTTGTAATTGTCACTGTGTATTTAACCGACAACTCTTTCAGATTTGACTCAAAGGAAAGAGGGGGAAGAACGGGGTCGTCGATAGTGACAGCAAGAATGAAAATAGATGAAGTCTACTGTAGAGATTATTTCTTATTTAGACATGAATTCTTGTGTAGATTATTTCTTATTTAGACATGAATTCTTGTGTAGATTATTTCTTATTTAGACATGAATTCTTGTGTAGATTATTTCTTATTTAGACATGAATTCTTGTGTAGATTATTTCTTATTTAGACATGAATTCTTGTGTAGATTATTTCTTATTTAGACATGAATTCTTGTGTAGATTATTTCTTATTTAGACATGAATTCTTGTGTAGATTAATTCTTCTGTAGTTCAATTCTTCTGGAGAGATGAATACTTGTGTAGCAAAGTGCGAAACTTTCACAGAGAGACGCAATGTTTCTATAAATAGGACAAATGGTGCTGCTAAATGTCTGGTATATTTGTGAGTGTTTGGTCTGGCTAAGAAACCCTGGTCTACCGTGCTGGCATCCTGCCTGATGACTCACTGAACTGAAAACTCGGGTACTAAGGTACTGTGACCCCAAGAGGAGGAGTAGAAGCAGAGTGGGAGTAAGTTACTTTTTTTTTTTTAATTGCAGAAACTGGAGAAAGATAAATGTAGAGATATGTTTGCTAACCTCTCACACAATTCCAATATTATCTCATTCTAATGTTATCCGCCTACTTAGTATGTAAGGTGTAATTATTACTCTTTCTATTGGTAGACATCATTAGTGACGCTGTAATACATTTCCAACAGCTGTGATACAGATCGGTTTTTGTCCGAACCCTCTTTTCCATGGAAGCATCTCTAAAATAATAAACGGAGGAATCCCTACCAGTGAAAACAGGTACACACACAAATTTGTTACAATCTTATTATTATAAGATTGTAAAGATTGATGAATGTCGCTTTCCTTTATTTTTAATTATCTAACGTTTCCTTTTTCATTTGTTCAAGTATCAGAGTGAAGTTTATTTAAGAATCAAAATAACATTCGCACCGAAAGTCGGTAGAAGCATTACTGTATGTGTGAAATGTGGCAGTTTGAGCCCATCTAGGAGTTTTGTTCTGTATATAGGAGTTATATCGACAGACAAGTTTTCTCCTTGGCGTTGATTGTGACTTTTATTTGTACGGACTTACTGAAAGATCGAAATGGGGCATAGGTTTAACCAGTAAAATAGTTACTTGTGGTATCACGTGACAGTGTAACGAATGTTATGTACTGTGCGACACAATACCATAGTAGTGTGCACTCCGACGTATCAGAAAAAAATCATATTTATTCACGCGGTATCGGTTACTCATACTGTAGCCGTACCAGTAATGTATTTATTCACGCGGTATCGGTTACTCATACTGTAGCCGTACCAGTAATGTATTTATTCACACGGTATCGGTTACTCATACTTTAGCTGTATCAGTAATGTATTTATTCACATATTATCGTTTACTCATACTATAGCTGTATCAGTAATGTATTTATTCACACGTTATCGGTTATTCATACTGTAGCTGTACCAGTAATGTATTTATTCACACGGTATCGGTTGCTCATACTGTAGCTGTACTAGTAATGTATTTATTCACACGGTATCGGTTACTCACACTGTAGCCGTACCAGTAATGGTGCTGCTAAATGTCTGGTATATTTGTGAGTGTTTGGTCTGGCTAAGAAACCCTGGTCTACCGTGCTGGCATCCTGCCTGATGACTCACTGAACTGAAAACTCGGGTACTAAGGTACTGTGACCCCAAGAGGAGGAGTGACAGTGTAACGTTATCGGTTACTCATGCTGTAGCTGTATCAGTAATGTATTTATTCACACGGTATCAGCCATGTATCAAGCCGCATAAACATCCCACACAAGCAGTTTCATAATAACTGCAAATCAAAAGCATAATTAAAAAAAAAAAACATCCTAACATATATAACGCAATAGCTTACGAGTTTTTATATAACAATATTGATGTATATAATTATATGGTAACAAATGGCGCATTTTTTGTTGTTGTTTCGTTTTCAATCTCACTTGTTTACTTATAACGTTTATTAATTGTTTGCATTATTTCTTTGAATTGCACCCATTGATGTCTTTATATTTCCTATGACTGGACGAAGATATCACTCTTGATACGTCTATGCATACTGTTCTTGTTGCTTAGTAAAAGTTTCTTTCACAATCGTGTGTACGTTGTGAACTTTACCCTTTCATCCCTAAGAGAATGTGAAGTATAAGAGCTGTAACTGGTGTTCGCCACTAAAGTGGGTTCCAGTCTAGAACATGTTTGGTTATTGGGCGTGTCTTAACTATCTCAATATTGCTCTCTATAATCTTCAGCTGTTCTCGTTTTTGTGTTGTTCTCTGCCACATGTCTGTGTTTGTTATTACATCTGGCTATCAGATAGCGTGGCTATGAAGGGGGTATCTGTTGGTGAATGTCTGGAGTTTAAGCGTGATAATCTTGGCAACATACTGTATTTCTGAGCCATAGAGTAGGACACTCTGGTATTGAACAGCCTATTGTGTTTTTATGAGAAAAAGCGTAGCTGCAGTTTGTTATTGGTCAGAGAGAGTTCATGACAAATCTTGTTTTATTTATCCTGTGTTGATCTCCTGGTTTGTTTCATGTTTTTTTGTCGCTGCTACTCGATAAACGCGATGATTTCTGCGAAACTTCTAACAGACTGCCGGAGTTAGATCTAGAACAGTTATCCCAACAATCAACTCTTCTTATTAAAGTGAAGGTAGAATTCCTAACTTTATCACCTCACTCTTACGATGTCCGTCTCCAGCTCAGTTCATTATTACTGTTACAGTAAAGCATTGGAAAAGTAAAATGACCATTCTAGATCATTAGATAATGAATAAGGTAACCTTATACTAATTTCCGCCACTCCATCGATTCAATGTATTCCTAGTTTTCCCCGTTATCTATACTTTATTTATTTAGTACCTATGGTAACTGCTGCCGTTTGACCTGCTAGCGAGCAAGCGTTCTAAACAATTTCCTTCCCTGTGCAGTGGTATAGCGTTTAGTATAAGGGTTTCATGACGTCATAGGCGGCTCTCCGCAATCTCTAAGGACGGGGCTAAAGGGTTGCTATTTGGCGTCGTGAATTAATGGTTATTACGTTTTGGTTGAACAGGAGGCAGTTGTAAACGCGACAGTGAGAAAGAAGGACGATTTCTTTTTTCTTTTTTTTAAATCTAGCGAGCTGACATCTTGCAGTTTGTCAACCTAAGGTTTCTGCGTGTCTTGAAAGACAGCAGTTGAGCTGTGTTTCCGTTGGAACGTTCTGTTTGGACATTCATCTGTACTGTTTTAAATAATTTGACCTCCAATTTGTACGAGGGAAGGTAAAAAAGTAATGCCTCCTATTTTTTATGTATGTAAATACTGCATCGGTGTGCAATTTGTAAATTTAGCAGGATTCCTCAAAAACTCTTCTGCCCTGTATAGCATTACCAACCTGTTTCAGTAACAGGTGGCACCACTGTAACAGTTTAAAAATGGCTGCCAAAGACGTTCGGTTAAAACAAAGTTATGTCATAGAATTCCTCAATGCTGAAGGCGAGACCCCAATTCGCATCCACGAACGTTTGAAGAATGTTTATGGAGATTCAACAGTGGATGTTAGCACTGTCCGACGTTGGGTACATCGTTGTGACGAAGCTGAAGTTGGTCACCTCAATAGCTGATGCAAAGCGGACTGGCCGTCCGTCTACCGCAGTGACTCCACACAACATTCATCGAGTTGATGGCATCATTCGTGGTGACCGTCGGGTAACACTGGATGAACTTTCTTCCATGTTGTCCATTAGTAAAGGCAGTGTCCAGAACATCATTAAAGACCTGGGTTATTTAAAAGTTTGTGCACGGTGGGTACCCAGAATGTTGACAGACAAACATAAAGAAACAAGGAAAACCATAGCCATCAACCTCCTGCACCGTTAGGAAACTGAAGGAGAAGAGTTTTTATCGAATATTGTGACAGGTGATGAGACTTGGGTTCATTTTTTTTAACCAGAATCCAAGAGGCAGTCAATGGAATGGCATCACACGACATCGGCGACAAGAAAGAAGTTCAAAAGTTCACCATCTGTAGGGAAAGTTATGGCCTCCGTGTTTTGGGATGAGAAGGGTGTGATTCTTCTCGACTTCTTGAACAGGGAAACACGGTGAATGCAGACCGTTACATTGAAACTTTGAAGAAGCTTAGAGGTCGTCTTCGGCGACTTTACCCAATAAAAGATCAGAGAACGGCACTACTGTAGCACGATAATGCCACGCCACACACCGCTAAACGCACCATTGATGCGATTGCAGAATTTGGCTGGACATTATTACCACATCCCCCTTACAGTCCCGATCTTGCACCTTCTGACTTCCATCTGTTTGGATCACTGAAAGAAGATCTTCGCGGACATCACTTTGAGGACACCGAGACCCTTAAACGCGCCTTACGCCAGTGGTTTAGGAAAAAGGACACAAATTTTTACCGTGCGGGGATACATGCCCTTGTGAGAAGATGGACAAAAACTGTAACAAATAACGGAGACTACATTGAGAAATAAATTTTTGAAGCTCAGACTTGGGGCTACATTTCAATGTGAATTTTATCTGTTTTCTTGCCTATTAAATGAAATTAAAAATTACGAGGCAATTACTTTTTGGCCGTCCCTCGTATAATATTTTTATAAAAAAAACCACTCTAAATGCTCTGAAATAATAGTTTAAAAAAAAAACAAAAAAAAAAAAACAACCAAAAAAAAACATTTTAGGAAGAATCCAAATCTGCCTAACAGGACCTTTCAACGCGAAATCCTAACTGAAGAATGAAATTATCCACTAAAGCAGGGGTTCTTAACTTTTCTCGTGACATAGTCTCCTTTGATTATCTGGTGAAGGTTATGGACCCCATTGATTGGTTGGTGAAATTTACGGACCCCTTTGATTGGATGGTGAAATTTACGGACCCCTTTGATTGTATGGAGAAAGTTACGGACCCCTTTGATTGTATGGAGAAGGTTACGGACCCCATTGATTGTATGGAGAAGGTTACGGACCCCATTGATTGTCTGGTTAAAGCTACGGACCCCTTTAATTATCTGGTGAAGGTTACGGACTCATAATTAAAACATTTGCATAAAAATAATTAATCATTTTATTACAAATAAATATCGTTAAGCTTATAAATGGTCAAACTGAAATACAAAAAACAGTCTGAAAAAAAGAGAATAATATATATGTCTTCAAATGCTAAAGTCTATGAGAATTTACAGAGTAAAAATTTTGGTGAAAAGAAAACTCAAATGTTAAGCTTATGTACACGGACCTTTAGAATCCATTCACAGGTCCCCAAGGGTTCAGCGAGCCACAGAGTAAGCAACCATCCACTGAAGGCTTACCAATTCCGAATAACCTATGATCACTTGCTTAATGAGGTGTCAGATATTACTTTAGTATTAAACAAAACGTGGCGGACGAGTGACAATCGCTGACCACTTCTTATTTGTTGTAATCTGTTGTAAGTAATATCAAGGTTTGCAAGAAACTGACGTCAGTTGAATGACGTTGGTTCCTGCTGTACCCTGGCCACGATACTTCTAAGGGAGTGCCCCCGCCTCACGCTCCTACGCTAAGGTGGTGGACTGTGAAGGGACTCCCCTGCAACATTAGTTGTTCGGAACGGTTGTCACTACTGCCAAGTAACAAAGTGAATAAAATATACCTCTGATAAGTTTAAACTACTGAAGTAAATCTCACAAGAAAGTCGGTCATATTATGATCTGTGTTTAAAACAAATGACTCGCTTTGAAGAAACATATTTAACCGGCACATCAACATTCAACATCCGACGCCCGCACCTTCACACACGAAAAAAAATCTATATTTGCTATTCATTATTTTCTTTACTTAAAAAATCCCTTACTTTAGCGAGTTATTTCCACCTGATTATACGTTTGTTTAGTTATTATACAAATTAAATAAGCGGTGTCAATGCTGGACTAAAGATTAAAATGTACTAACTAAGGCAGCTGTATTTAAAGTTTGAGCTCGCTACGATGAGTTAATCTCATAGATTTTGAGCGTCAAAGATCTGAAACGCGACAAATATACAATGCAATTTTAATGTTAAATAAAACGTTTCCAAAAAACAAGCGTTCCCAGCATAATACAACTGAGCGATGGTTTCATTGCACGAGCGAAGCGCAAAAAGAAACCGCTGAGTTGTTTATGTTGTGGAAGTATTTCTGGCTTATTAAACATCTATTACGTGTTTGAGATAACATAACCTCTTCTATGTGATGGCTGACATCAGGCAGTTATATATTACATAAATATTACAACTGGCCGTTTCAACAGCTATTTAGTACATGATCGAACACGACGTATCTGTTTAATCAATTTTTCTGTAACATTTTTTGTCCATTGACAACGTGGGGGTAAGTCTGGGATATAAATCATCATCATACTTTCTCTTTCTGCTCCTTATGGAGCATGGAACCACCACAGCACCTGTTCCCTTTGCAGGAAGCCTGCACCAAACAATCCGTGTACTGTTGCAGGGATGGTTTCTACAGCAATTTATTGTATACGTTGAGGTTGCCAGCCCCATGCACAAACTCATAATAGTCAACACTTACGACATGCATGAGGATGCAGTATTCCTATTCTTTTTTTTCTCTCCTCGACCCCCCCCCCCTCTCTCTCTCTCTCTCTCTCTCTCTCTCTCTCTTCCCCCCCCCCAATCCCTTTCCGGGAACTACATGAGGTACGTTATAGCAATACAAACAACAAAATGACGAGAAAGCAAGACAGACAGACCTAATAAGAAGACAGAAGCAATATATTTATAACCTTCTGTGCGTGTGTTTTTATCAGAAACTAATCTTCTCTACAAGGCACATTTATTTCTGCAGGTTTTTAGCAACGCTCACATTTACTTCCACTTTTTTGACATTTGACATCGAGTTCAAAGTTACAGATCAATCCAGTTAGACATCATGGAACTTTGAAGCTCCGACAAAATGTAGTTGTTAAACTCTAGTGCAAAAAGCAGTATTTCTGAATGGATAAATAATTAGGATACTAAGCTGTAAGTCTTCATCAACAACAGAATCGATACGAGGAGAATAAAACCTCCATTGATGACTCGTGGAGTTGTAAAACACAGACTCCGATCAATAGCATCATTAGAAAACTAATGGAAATAAATAGGACATTGCCTGCGCCGAGAACAAGCCGTAACCCAATAATTGCCAGACAAGCATTACGGTACAACCCGCGGGGCAAATGGTAAAGATGGAGAAAACAGACGACTTGACAGGGAAATCTGATTACTGCACACAGATCTGTGACTGGATGAACTGGCAGACAATTTTTTTTAAAAATCCTCACAGAGATACGTGAGAGACATGGAATGGAAGCCGTATGTTCCGCTGGTCTTAAAGAGAATTATTAGTAAGTATTGGGACGGGAAAATTCACATCACGTGAACAAGAATCGCACACAAAAGAAAGAATCAGACTGTTCCCGCTCAAACAGCAAAAGTGAGCTGTGTAGAAATAATAAACGAAGAGTTAGAAATATCTTGATCTTTTAAGCGAACTGCCTTTAAATGTTACAAAAACAAACTTTACAGACCAAACAGACATGCAGCCGCCGTATGCTCCTAAAAAGAAAATATGAAACAAGAAAAAAAATCTCCACGAATCAAACTTAGGAGGTCGCGTATGCCTAAGTTCCTAGACGTCGATGTAGATTATATACAAAAATCATTATGCTTTCGCAGACGTCAATTTGGCTCGGAATTTCCACTTGAAAACACCTGGTGTATTTTTCATTAATAGCAAAATCCAGACAGGATGATCTTCTACCAGCTGTAGATACCATGAATAATTATTCAGAAAGGCAGAAGACAGGAAATTTATGTCAGCTTGTTATATTCGCATTTGTGTGCTGCAGTGTATAATAAATTCAGAGATTTATGCACACATCTTCCGGTTAATTCTGTACAGTGCAACAATAAGCCTGATATGAACGCTCTGACAAGTATGAGGCCGTGAAAATAAAGCGTACACCTATGGTATATTTCCTGACGGACGTCTGACATATCTGACATGTCGTCATCATCGTCATAATTATTTCCCCTGTCGCTCCTTACAGGCATGGAGCCACCACTTGTACTAGACCCCTTGAAGGAAGCCAGCATCAAAGCATTCACAAGCTCGTGCAGTGGTTGTTTCTGTGGCAGTGTGTTATAAGATGAAGATGCCAGCCCTATGCACAACCTCATATCAGTCGCCTCTTACGACATGCCTGAGGATGCAGTAGTCCCATTCTTTCGTTGTCTCCTCAGAGCCCCCTCTCCCCGGGAACTACGAGGGGACACGTGATCATATATAGTGTAGGATAAATACTCCTAATGTACTACATTGATTCTCTCTCAATTTATGGTCCGACCAAATTATAATTACTGGATCACACTGTATAAATCATTGTCCAACCGTCTTTTATGTGTCGGACATACATAAGTAACTGTATGGATGAACTCATCTCTATAGGTTAAAACGGCTTGCACTCTAGCTAGCGTTCAGAAACTACAATGGTTTATTTTAATATGTCCTTCAATGTTTTCTCACTATTTTGTCCAATCAAAAATCAATCTCAATCACATCAACGGATTTCTTGTTTCACAAGAGAGGGAAAAAACTATTTAAATAAACAAACAAACAACAACATTCAGCTGACTCACTGTATAAACAAAACACGTTTTGGGTTCATCTTCTTTACCAAACTGAACCGTTTACCCAAGTGCGTTCTCTGAGTGCCCTTCCAGAACTGTCTACAATCTCTCGTTTGCCATTATTCATTCATATGCTCACTCTTTCACAACCTGATGCTGCTTAACAAGAAAAAAAACTGGAAAGAAGAAAAGAAAGTATAACTTTGTTATTCATTTTGCTGAATGTGATTTTCGTGTACCGTGTCCTGCACATAACGTGTACAACTTACCGAAAAATGCAAACTACTGTTCTAATCTTAGTGTGACTGGGGTGATATATCAGATATATTTATGGCACATAATCGTATGTATGCGCTTCTCTCTAAACACTGTTATCTAGTGAGTGAACGCTGAGAATAGCACCGATCTTCTAAATATATTTGCCATCTCTGGCGTATCAAATCTCGGTAACTAGGTACACCGAACAATAACTGATAGAGAGCTTTGAAACTGAAATTATAGGTTCGATAGTGAGAAAACAAGTGAATAATTGAGTAAACAAAAGAATGAGCAAACACATTAATTAAATAAGCGATAGATAACAATTCTGATATTGTGAATGCCTTACTCACCTGTAACAATCATATTGACGTCGCTACCATCAAGTCTAGAGCTAAATATAGCTCGCTGACCAGGTCCGGTGTCAGACCAGAACAGTAGTTCCTCATCTACGTCTGCAGCAAGACCCACAATTTTACCTCCACGCTGGAGAATAGAATATAAACCACAATGACAGATATGTTGGGTCGTCAGTATTCAGTTATCAATAGTTGGGTCGTCAGTATTCAGTTATCAATAGTTGGGTCGACAGTAATCAGTTATCAATAGTTGGGTCGTCAGTATTCAGTTATCAATAGTTGGGTCGTCAGTATTCAGTTATCAATAGTTGGGTCGTCAGTATTCAGTTATCAATAGTTGGGTCGTCAGTATTCAGTTATCAATAGTTGGGTCGTCAGTATTCAGTTATCAATTGTTGGGTTGACAGTATTCAGTTATCAATAGTTGGGTCGTCAGTATTCAGTTATCAATAGTTGGGTCGTCAGTATTCAGTTATCAATTGTTGGGTTGACAGTATTCAGTTATCAATAGTTGGGTCGTCAGTATTCAGTTATCAATAGTTGGGTCGTCAGTATTCAGTTATCAATAACAAACTGTATTTTACATAAATCATCATCATCATTTTTATTTCCGCTCCTTACGGAGCATGGAGCTACCACTACAGCTGATTCCGATGGAAGCCTGCACCAAGCAGTCACATGTTCTTGCAGCTGTGGTTTATGTTTGACTTGATGAGGTTGTCTGTCCTAGTGCCCTAGCTCATATTAGTCGCCTTGATTCTACACAGATACTACAATATATAGTTAAAATGTAGTCAGATACTACAATATATAGTTAAAATGTAGTTAGTAACCTCTACACCTCACGGTAGAAGGGGAACGACTAAGTAAGTAAGTATATTGTTGAAATTTAGCATTAAACGTAAGGCTAGCAGAGATGGACGTATGAGAGGATGAATTCGTCCTGTATACAACCAGCGAGCTACAGGAACGCTTAGCATTCATGCACCGAGATGTGCTGAGGGAGACTGAGCACCTATGGGTTTGCCCGGAGTTTAGTGATGTCCACTCTGTTCAACAATAACAATAGTGTTCTACCCATTTGAAGTATGTATTCAGTATTGTACGTTCAATGGCGAGGTGTTGTACTTTTAGTATTGGACTGAATATTACCAGTTCTTTTGTTTATTTTGTATACTCAGTAATTTATGTCAGCTCTCTTGAGGTACATTCTTCAGTATGTAGCTTCAAATTAAATGGGACACTTATGAAGGAAATTCACGGTGACACTCACATATGTGATTCGTTTAAAGTAATAACACACTAAAGATTAAACATGAAACACCGCATAGTTTTTGAAACTTGGTGTTTTCCCGATTGACAGAGACAGAGAAAGGGACAGAGAGACAAACAGACACAAAGAAAGATATACAGACAGACAAACATATAGTTGCTCACAAGGCAGAGTTAATAACAGATAGACATACAGACACACATCTGCACGCGGGCGAGCAGACGGGTGGGCAGACGGGTTGACAGACAGATAGACAGACAGACAGACAGACAGACAGACAGACAGACAGACAGATAGATAGATAGATAGATAGATAGATAGATAGATAGATAGATAGATAGATAGATAGATAGATAGATAGATAGATAGATAGATAGATAGATAGATAGATAGATAGATAGATAGATAGATAGATAGATAGACGAAAGCAGGTACACAGACGGAATGATATAAATTTTTCCCAACCAACACAGAATGAATATTTACAAGAATAATTAAAATATAACTGTTACTACAACAACCATGACCAGCACCAGTTTTGTCAACCATTAATTACATATGACATGAACATTGGTAAGGTAACCTTTCCGCGGCATTCAGGTAGCTCCCAGTGGAGGGTATTAGCACTGGCGCTCGGGGCGGCACTGTGGTTGAACATGTAGTTAGGCCTAAACCAAGATAATTGTTAAAGCTATTCGCCGCCCTCGTCAATTTGTAGTTTACAACCTGTTATCACAATTGTGACGAGATTAATTATGTGTATATGTATATATATAGACGTATAACATAGGGGCTCGTTGCAACATAGAGGTACATACAACTGCTCTCAATGAGGGAAGAACACAGTTCATTCCAATTCTGTTTATTTAACATAACGATATAGGCGAAATACAGCATGGGTATACATTAAAAAAACACATTCTATCAACACTACAAATCCTTACAACCGGCTATAATAATCGCGCCATCAAGAGAGGGTCAAAACTGAAAACAAAAACTAACGGCTGGAAAAACCTCCATATCTACGTGCTAACATTTGATAAGTTCGACTAAGAGAAACCAACCTGACAAAATAGCAGAACGTCGCTTAGACTACAACAGGAATACATCAAACAGACATCTGCTGATAGCGGAAACCGCCACATATCAAATGGCTCTACGGATCTGTCTCCCGGCTACGTCAACCGGCTTCAACAGCAGGCTTCTCCAAACTAACCTCTCGTCAGAACAGTGGTTCATGACACCATGATCACGTCATTTGATCTCGGGTTCGCAAGAACTGAATAGCTCTGACTAAAACTCTGAGCTGACAATAATAATACATCGGTTATACTCCCAGAGAAGCATACGCCTCTTACGGCTGCCATAGAACATACTGTGACAACATATTTACATTAAACCTCGCTGCCCTGTGTCGTTCATTCAAGGTCTTTCCACGCCCTTTCTTCATCCTTTTTATATCTCAATGTGTTTTTGGGTTTCCCTACATTCCTATCACCCCGGGGATCCATAACAAGGACTGTCTTGTAATGATATCGGTTGCTTTCTCAAAGTGTGTCCTACCGAATAATTCTCTTCACTTCTTATTCTTGGATTTGTCTCGTTCTCTCTATCAGTTCCAGACTTTTGTCCCTATCATACCATTTAAATCTTATTTTGTGGAAGCAGCGATTAATGAAAGTTTCTCACTTGTTATATTTTTCTCATTGTCTCAAAGTCACATAAGAGAATTACTTCGAAATCTGAATTGAAAATTCTTATCTTTTCTGATGTGATTTCTTATGATTTCCACATATTTCCAAACGCAATAAAACCCCATCTCGCCTACTGCATTATTACATTCCTCCAACTTTGTCTACGCTCCTATCAAGACATAGAGCTACATCTTGTAGAAATGTTTCTCCGAATGAAGTCCGGATATTATTTTACTGCATATATTCTCCTAATCTTTATCTTTTCTCTGTGGGCTTTCAGATCCAACTAATATGACTTCTCGTCCGGTATTCTCATTGTGTCTGACTCTCCCCTTGCCACTCGGTGACATTTTATTCAACTACTGCCACACTGCCTCTTGCTCTACTTAGGAGATAAGGTTGTATTACACTACATTGTATCCACATACAACAGTACGAGTACAAGTTAAAGAGTACAGGTACAGATAGGAAAGGAAATCTGATCCGTAAAGAAATTGTATATATATATATTATTACCAACAGAAAAAAACTCTGGTAACATAAGCATGAAATCAATCACGACAACAAAAAAACTTCAGTAATATGCAAATACCAAGTGTACGAGACACTCACACCAAAGGTTAGTAGAAAAAAAAAAAAAAAATATATATATATATATATATATATATATATATATATATATATATATATATATATATATATATATATATATATATATATATATATATATATATATATATATATATATATATATATATATATATATATGTGTGTGTGTGTGTGTGTATATGTATAGTAAGCCGATTATTCTTTTAATGAACTATATCAGACATCAAGTCCCACAATCTTTGGCTCTTATAACTGGTAGTAGCATACAATCACAATAAAACTGGCTATAGCTTTAAATCTCTGGTTGAATGATTGCTGTAATTACCACATTACAAAACAAAAAAAAAACCCTTTATGAAGGCTTACTCTGACTTATCACATATCCCAAGCACAGAATGTATACTAAGTACCAATTTCTAAACTTGCTTACCGCAACTGTCAGAATCTCCCACTCTTAAAATCAAGCAGGCAAGCTCGGGTTAAGTCTGCTACTATCTCCTGGCAACAATTTTAGGACTGAAGCAATGAGAGTTGTCGTAGATTTCCGATAGGAGAATTAAGACTAGGTTTGGTCCCTTCTGAATAGGTTTGAATAGGTGATAGACTCAGTGAGAGTTAGTGAAAGGTAATAGAATTTCCACACACGTGAGATGATAGCTTTGATATAGTGGCTGTCTCTGAAAGCGAAAAGAATTCTTCTCTCTCTCACCTATCTTCTACAACAGTTGTTACAGCGTCAGACAGACTACACCAATATACATATTACGTATATTTCTATCACTCACAGGCACGCACATACACGTGACGACAGGTAAACACACAGACGTGGGAAAACTATAAAAATGATATATATATTATCTAGAACGAGCTGACCAAACACGATTATTAAGTTCAAGAGCGATTTTATTATCAGGAAAAATCGGCTCACAACATCAAAGAAAGTACATCAAGGAAAATACATATACACATAGTCATAAAAAATCAAGGAAATGTTGCAAGGATGATAGCCCCGTTATAGTGTTAACTCTAGGGTTAGCCCGGCCCCGTTAAGAGAACAGATGATGGCGCCCGAGTCACAGATACATAGGGTTTGAGTCTAAGAGTTTTTCTTTGTTTTATCTCGTAATTATATGCACAGAGTTTGAAAAAAAAAATCTGATTTAACCTAAGACAAAAACACAAGAACTCTAGCCTTAGCAACAAATTATGCAGATTGAAAAAAAAAAATTAGGACAGCAACAGGGTGTCAAAGATAAAATAGTGAAAAATATCACTCAAACCAGCGTACACTCATTCATTCCGCCATGGCTTCTCATACTTGTACTCACGACTTTGCTTGCTGCCTCTTGGAACACATTGATTTTAGATTTTTCACACAGACTCAAAAAATGCAGTCTTCTGCCAAGAAGTCCCCAGTTCCAAAAGACGTATTTAACTTGGAGTCTCCGGGAACGACTACTTGGGTATGCAAATTTGTTCAAATGTCTGATTAAGTCACCTAACAATTATTCCAGGCGCGGGAGTTAGCAGAGCACAGTGTCAATAGCGTAGGTTTCTAAAAAATGATGAATGTCAGGTCGGTGCCTTCCCTCAGTATAGGATTCACTTTAGTCACACCACAGATTTGTCCACAAGATATAATCTAGTCGGGAAATGATTGTTAATATTCACGCCACCAGGCAGCAAATTATATAGAGTTTCTAGAAGAAATTAAGTGCTGGCTCCAAGGTCCAGTATTTGTCATTACAGTCTTTGAAAACCCGTTATAGGGATATTAGTATTTCTGTCTAACTTGCACCGTCAGATCAGTGTTACTTGAGAAAACCCACGTGGTTCAAAATAAGGACTGTCTATTTCTTCACAAGTATGGAAACTACTACTAGGTGCTGGTAAAGTTAGGGTCACCCCAAAACTTTCACTGTGTGGAGGGAAAATAACACATATAATATAATAAACAGAATCTGTACTGGTTAAAACTTACATTTAAACTTGCAAGCAGAGAGCTTTGCTTATCATTTAAACTTCCCGTGACGTAAGTTATATTTAAAAATCAGCAATCCTCATAAATTAAGAACACGTGCGTATTCCGTCACCATTCATGAGGCTGGATTCTAGAGTTTATACGTTAGTTTAGAAAAATACACTCGACTGAGTATTAGCAGTTAAATTAAATTTATAAATAGCTACAATTGCCGTTATAAGCTAGAAATTTTAATTTTATTCTGCTTTCCACTGAATGCTTCCCTAGAAAATATAATAGCCTACCACTTTATTTCTCTTCTGCGCTAAAGAAATTGATTAAAATGAATTAAGCGATTTAACACTTTAACACTCACAAAATCTATATATCTATCATATTAATTACCTCAACCACAGAATTACAGGTAGTCGCACAACTTAAGAATAAAAAATGCTGAAAATATTTCTGGAAGTCTAGAAGTTCGACAAATTGCCGAAACAAACTGAGATCTTCGCTAACAGCTATTCTGTTTTCGAGCGACCTATCTACTGTGGAGTCTATGAGCGAGAATGAAATTAAAGTTTCAAACTTGGCCAATATCTTAAAATCAGACAAAGGGCCCAAACTTACTTCGCCAAGCGAAATTATCTCCCCTACTCCCAACATTTACGTCCGCTTAACGCGTGTCGTAACTGTCACCTACTGACCACGATGTACGCGTGTCAGTTTCAAATCCCAGACAGCCTGACTCCATTGTAGGGCAGTTTTCACACTACAGCTGACCATGGCCCAAGTGAGCGCCGTGTCAGTTTGGGATTGCCAGACAAATGTCTGGATACTGACCGGTGCAGATGTAAAGTATCACACCCCACCGGGACTTATGCCGAGAAGAGACTCGCGCGCTCGGTGAGAATGTAGACGATTTGCTACGTCCTATGTTCAGCGAACCGACTTATCACGCCTTCTGACGCCCTGCAGCCCTGACATCTACGTAATATCGTCCTAGCGCGATTCTCAGTTTAAGAGAAAGGAAAACAGGTAAAGTTTGCGAATTATATGAAAATAATATTCGCAAAACGAATGGATGAAAAAATATACAGGAAAAAAAAATATACAGAGATAATAAAAGAGAGAGTTCGAGAGAAAGAATAGGAAAAAGATGTAGGAAATTAAATGAATATAAAACCTACGTGACAAGAGTCAGCCAAGACTGCCTATATATAGTGAGAATTTGACACAGGTGTTCAGCGTGATTTGAACACCTGCATAGGGGAGCAGAAAAAAAAACACGTAATAGTTACCCAGAGACTTCTCTAGGAGACCTGCTACAAAGCATGTGGCGCAACAGGGAAAATAGAATTACTGTTAGCGAGCCCCAGACTTTCCTGGCCATCAAAGCACAGGGAACTCTTTAGGAACAGTTTCCCGTGTCAGACCCGAGACTTGTTGCCGCTATTTCTCAAACTGAGTGTCGGGCTTCTGACTCGTGGTCAAACAAACTCTAAAAAAGATGCCCCTGTCCACGACAGTGAGTCCGGGACGCGTCAGTTATCTCCTACCTACATTACAGAAACAGGGGAGTGAACCTACCAACTTCCAGAATGACAAGTCAATTACCCCGCTTGTATCTACCGAAAAGAAAAGAAGTGAAATGGGCGTGACAAAATTCAGACAGAAATTAGGAAGGATGGTAGTTCAGTCTAAGTGGCCAGAATTTATAATCCATGTTGCCACAATCAGCACAATCTAAATTGTCGAGCTGTTTTGTCAGAGTTCAGTGAATTAAATTTCTGTTGGTTGATGCAGTTTGCATAATCAAACTATAGTCAGTAAGAAAAGAAATTGTGACAAGAGGCATCTATGCCACAAACCAGCTCCTATCTCAAACTTCCTTAAGTTGTCTTTTATGAAGAATACTGCAACTCATGTCCTCTTATGCTTTCCATATTAAGGTGGTTAGCTTATAGGTGACTTCAGAGCAAATGATCAGTTCCCAAAGTGATTATTTCTGGACATTGTTGTGGCCATGACATACTCCAGAATTCCCATGTAAAGTGGTGAAGTAAATTCCAATATATATATATATATGTATATATATGTATATATATGTATATATATGTATATATATATATATATATATATATATATATGTATATATATGTATATATATATATATATATATATATAGAGAGAGAGAGAGAGAGAGAGAGAGAGAGCGAGAGAGAGAGAGAGAAAGAGATAACCCTAGCGGTATATATCTCTCTGGGGCTTAAAGAAGTTCAATAATTCCATCAAGACATCTCATTGGAAGTAGATCTCAGCTCGTGGATAGAAGCCATTGTTTACTATAGATATTATTACTAAGGACTAAAGCAAAGGCAACTCCTGCGAGCTTGAATAAGATTGAAATAACTTGAGAAACCTTTAGATCCCCGCCACCACCTTAGAACTTAAGACAATAAAAGTAAATCAATAACCCCCGCCAGACTGTTATGTGTCGTGAAATATTCTAATCCACATATATAAATTAAAAGGTAAATGTAAAGCCTAACAAATAAATTCTATAAAAGGAAGAAGAATGGTAAAGAACAGTGCTGTCACAATGACAGTACTCGAAATCCCCTTTATTTTATGCTTCGTCTGCAAATTGTAGCGTTTCCACAACACATTAAAACGGGTATTGCATTTCTAAGAAAAACATTGAGAGGCACACTGCGTAATGACCTAAATTAATCCTAACATTAATTATACTACGTTACCAAAACGAACGAACAGATGGACTAAAGGATAGAGAGAAGGGAGAGGCAGAAAGCCGAACACGTGCAACACTAAACACGCGTCGCGCGATACACAATTGCTGCCATCACGCGTGTAAGGCCACATGCACTAACTTTATTTCAAATCGACAGTGATAAAATTCACTACCCTTCCCAGAGTAAGGTTTTTAAATCCTGAAAAACTCTTATTAGGAAAGATGACAATAGATGGGTTTACGTTTGAAAACATTACAGTACCCAGACAGCACATCTTCGAAACAGGAGGTAGAAGAAATTGCATATTTTGAACGCAGCCACGTAGCTCTTTTAAATTTGTATATTTGGGTTCCTTAGGGCTTGCTGACAAAGAATATGTAAAACGTTACGCAAATAGTCTAGGAATTACCAAATTATAACCAAAATAAAATAGTGGGGATGCCTGACAGCATGAAATCATTTCTGCTCATAAGATTTTTTTTAACGTGTTTGAAAAAACCTTACGTACGGAAATAGCCTACCATGTTAACTCCTAATTGATTGGAGCGCAACAATTATAAGACTAAACACGATTGGTCGGGCTATAAATACTATATTGCGTTGTTATGGGAAACGAATAGAAGGGGTATTTTTTTTGAAAAGATGTGTAGACGTGGTGTGATTGGTTAGAGCTGCGAATATACACAATTCAGAGCGTTAGTTCGAGACCACTAGTTCAAATAAGCTTGATGAAGCAACAGTGCGTTGAAGCCAGCTCATATTTTTGCTAAATAAAAGCCTGGAACATAAGCAGATGGGAATTTGTGCCAGTATTTGTGCCAGAATTCATTGCTAGTCAACGTATCTGTGTATTTCCATGAATTGTGGTAGGTTTGAAATATTCAATATCTTTTAATGAAAATTGAATGTAAATTGTTAATTTATGCCTGTATATATGTGTAGTTCAGTAGCAAACATGATGTAAAGCCTATAATGCTCCAGCCTGAACAGAAGGTGTCGGAGGAAAGTAAAACGGCATGGAATGGCCAAACAGTACACTGACACCTAGATTATTGATTAGACTGAAATAATGCTGGAATTGCAGAGGCGTAGTAACCATTAGGGAGGGAAATACTGGTAAAAAGTATTTCAGATGAAGCTGACAGTTGGCCTAACGCTCTGAACTCAATGTTTGTGATGTATTGTGCTCAGTGTAAAAAGAGAGTATCAATTAGTTATGAAGTAGAAGGTACATCCTTCTTGTTTTCAGGGACCGTGGTCTTACAGTTATTGAGCAGCACCTGGTCAGAGCTTTGCTGAATCCAGAGTCGGACAGCATACTCCTTGGTCCATTTAGCTATCAGTGAGGTGTCTCCAGAGCACAGGGGAGAAATCGAGCAGAGGATTCTTTTCCTGCCGCCATCACGCAAGATAAGCTGATGTGGCCAGCTGAGCTCAACATTATGTACCCCATCTTAAAATGACATTGTAAAAATAACATTAAGAGGGGAATTAAATTGTTTTAATATCAGGAACTGAGAACATCTCCAATACTAGTTCCAATAAAGACAAACTATTGAAGTCATGATGACAAATACCAACAGAGCTTGAACTAAACAAAACCAGTATTACCTCATATTACTACTACACAACTGACACACATAGGATACTTTTAATAATATATGTCACTACAATATTCATATTGATAAATTCTGTACATATAACTTGTAATTAAAATTGATTGTGATTCCTGGTTCCCTTTGTATTTGAATCAGGACACATATTCATTCATGACAGCAATGAATACATATTGTTATTTGAAAAGTTATCAGTGACTCCTTTAAGATATCCTTGTAGAGTGTTTTATGTATGTGAGTGTCACAGTGTTGTCAAGTGTAGTGGAATAAATTAAATTGTTTATCTGTCTGTTGTTGTTTTGACTTACACTTCATCATACACATACCCTAGACATATAACGTAGTCATCACACTATTCCAGAATAATTCTGACTGAGGTATACATATGTGGCAGCAAGTAAGGTTATATATAATACACTACTCTTATTAGATATATATACCTTCACAGCTGATCTCAGTCAGTACACTAAGTCCCCTATAAATATTTATAACATCCCACTTCACCACATTATGTCAGGAACACACAAATATCGGTGTGACTTTGATAACACCAGTCATATTATTCTAAGTCTTGTTTCATATTTACAAGTATTAAATGTATGTATTTATACAAGAAACAATAGAGTGCAACGACGGTAAAAGTTAATCTAAGTTAAATAACTTAAAACAAGTAGCCAACATTTAACCAAATACAGTATAAGTAGAAATTGGTTCAGATTATTATGAGTACGGCTTTTTCACACAAATGTCCTCTCTCGAGTTAGTGTAACATTCATTCATTCATAACCCTCCACTCCCAAAGGAGCATAGGCCTTCAACAAACACTTGCCAAGTCCTCTTGTCACGTGCCATCATCTCAAGTTCTTTCCACGTTCTCCCTATCACTTTCACCTCTGTTTCCAGCTCTCCTCCCCACGCGCCCCCCGGTCCACCTCCGCCTCTCCCGCCCTGGGGACCCCAGAACAAGGACTGCCTTGCAACGCAATCAACAGGTTCCCTCAGCGCGTGTCCCACATTAGGAAATGGATTTGAAATGAAGTTGGAGCTTCCAAACTTAACTGAAATTAATCTGGTAGGCCCTTCGTTGTTCGGCCGTCTAACGATGGAGTTAGACAACTGGTTTTGTGACTGTCTTTGCCATGCAGTAATCATATTTAGTGTGTTATCTTGATTTAGTGTGAGGGTTAATTATCTTCCGGCCTTACATCTTCCGTCTAGTGCACGTCGGCGCGAGACGCTTCCAACACATCTTCGCAATCAGGATAGAAAGGTTAAACAGCACTTTGTATGACCATCTAAGACTAGGGAATATACAAAACATACATTGGCGGTTAATTTTCCGTATTATGCTGGGAAAGATTTACGTAATGCGCGACTCCAAAGGCTTACTATTTCAGCGTAGCAGAGAATAACCGTTAGGATTTTTTCTGGCCTATACGATCAGTGGGTTTATTATCTAGATGTATTTGGGGACACAATGCGCCGTCCTACAAAGCTAGTCTGGTGATTATATAAAGTTTGCTCAATGCAAGCAGTGGCTGTTAAAGTTAAAGACAGAAAGTAAACAGTCACCGAGAAAAAATCAGTTGCGGACAAAGTCATTCAAAATGGTCAAAGCAGAAATAATAGAACGGTAATTACAAGAGAAAGATAATCTATCAAACATCTGTTTTTGTGTAAATAAATGCATGTATACATACATATATACATAAATAACAATTTACACCCCCCTGGCTTTTGTCACGCTCCACGACTTTTCCTGATCTTTCCTTTACCAGAACTATACTTGAATTATTTCTCAGTGGAACGTTTACAATATTTCTGTATAAATTGCATTAAAGTCATGTCAAAGATTCATTCGGACCGTGTTCATATGATCTTACATCCTTTTACCTTGGGGGTCTGGTAACTGTCTTATCATCCAGCTCGTCTCTACGCGTGGTGCATTTCGATGGCATTTACGATTCGTCACATCTAAAGCTGAAAGTTGAGAAAGCGTCTGCTTTCAAGGTCTCAAGATCTTTAATTGTAAACAGTGCTCTCTAAGCAGTTGTAAGATACAGAGACAGTGTATCTAGCGTGAGTTATTATCATATTCAAGGAGGGATTTGGTGGAGAAATCAAACTGAAATCTCCTCGTCGTTAAGTCTTCTAAGGTAGTAATGAATAGAGCATTGAGTGATTGCCAGTCTCGTTCAATGTTGAATATTAAAAAATAGAGAAGGGATTTGAGGTACGAATTACGTCTAGAAATAGGAGTCGGGAGTGAAATTAAGCCCCATGGTTTGAAGTAGATGGAGAATAAACATAGGAATAGAGGAAAACAATCACATGATTTTCTTCTTCTTCTTCCTCGTTCGTCCTGAAAAGGACGTTGGTTGCGTTGTGTCTGTTTACACCGGAGCTGCGATATCTGCGCCTTTCGGCCGACACATCCGACTTCAGCGCGGCATTTTTGGGGACCGGGTTTGCCTTCCCTCTTCGATCCCTACTCTCTCAGCCAGACTGCAGTGATGCAGCCTGTTTCCAGGACCACCACGTGGAGGTGGAGTAGGGTATTGGTCAGATCTGGTTCGCTGACCCTGACGCAAGCAATCAAGCTACGGGTCGCAGACTCCATTCTCTATTGCTGCATCTTTGGGTCCCTACATGATTTGATATGGTCAGTAGAAAAGAGGAAGTCAGTGGCGTGGTTTGATTTAAAAAGAATGGACAGCTTGATAAGATATAGAATAGACAGGGAAAAGAAGGAATAGAGGATGACAAAGAAGTGCTTTAGATATTGACAGAGAAATGACTGGAGGAATATAAAGAAAAGGGGAAAAAAAGGCATAGTTAATAAGACAGAGAATGGACAAGAACACATAAAAAAGAGGAAGGCAAAGATATAATTTAGTAAGACATAAAATGGACGGAATGAAAGTAAGAACAGAAAACGACAAAGTCATGGTTTGATAAGACACAGAGTGGACAAGAAGAAAGACGGAATAAAGGGAGACAAAGACAGTGCTATTGTATGAACACAGTTCTAAAAGTGGACAGAATAGACAATGGCCATTCTCAACATTATACCTTAAAAGAGAGAGAGAGAGAGAGAGAGAGAGAGAGAGAGGAGAGCGAGAAAACTGACAATAAAAGATATACCTGACAGATAATCATAACGACAAAAGCAAGAAATTGACAGCAACAAAATATTCATCTCCGGAACAAGTTTACCATGCGCATGCGCAGGAGTTTAGTTTGGTTTTGTTGGTCTCCGTATGTCGTAGACAACGGGATATAGCAAACATTGGCCACGAAAGCATAATAAATTGAGGCCCGTTTGGAGATCAGACGAGAGATTGAACGAGATGGTCCAGATATCGAAGGCATCCGATTTCTGATCGTCTGCTGTCTCTGTTTTTGTCTTACTGAGACACAGCAACTTCTGATTATCTATGGAGGCACTGGGTATCACTATCATAACACAACTACTTGTCTGGGGCGTTATTACATAACACAACGCTGTGTCTGGGGCGTTATTACATAACACAACTACTTGTCTGGGGCGTTATTACATAACACAACTACTTGTCTGGGGCGTTATTACATAACACAACGCTGTGTAACACAACTACTTGTCTGGGGCGTTATTACATAACACAACTACTTGTCTGGGGCGTTATTACATAACACAACTACTTGTCTGGGGCGTTATTACATAACACAACGCTGTGTCTACGGCGTTATTACATAACACAACTACTTGTCTGGGGCGTTATTACATAACACAACTACTTGTCTGGGGCGTTATTACATAACACAACTACTTGTCTGGGGCGTTATTACATAACACAACTACTTGTCTGGGGCGTTATTACATAACACAACGCTGTGTCTACGGCGTTATTACATAACACAACGCTGTGTCTACGGCGTTATTACATAACACAACTACTTGTCTGGGGCGTTATTACATAACACAACTACTTGTCTGGGGCGTTATTACATAACACAACGCTGTGTCTACGGCGTTATTACATAACACAACTACTTGTCTGGGGCGTTATTACATAACACAACTACTTGTCTGGGGCGTTATTACATAACACAACGCTGTGTCTACGGCGTTATTACATAACACAACTACTTGTCTGGGGCGTTATTACATAACACAACTACTTGTCTGGGGCGTTATTACATAACACAACGCTGTGTCTACGGCGTTATTACATAACACAACTACTTGTCTGGGGCGTTATTACATAACACAACGCTGTGTCTACGGCGTTATTACATAACACAACTACTTGTCTGGGGCGTTATTACATAACACAACGCTGTGTCTACGGCGTTATTACATAACACAACTACTTGTCTGGGGCGTTATTACATATTACATAACACAACTACTTGTCTGGGGCGTTATTACATAACACAACTACTTGTCTGGGGCGTTATTACATAACACAACTACTTGTCTGGGGCGTTATTACATAACACAACGCTGTGTCTACGGCGTTATTACATAACACAACGCTGTGTCTACGGCGTTATTACATAACACAACGCTGTGTCTACGGCGTTATTACATAACACAACGCTGTGTCTACGGCGTTATTACATAACACAACTACTTGTCTGGGGCGTTATTACATAACACAACTACTTGTCTGGGGCGTTATTACATAACACAACTACTTGTCTGGGGCGTTATTACATAACACAACGCTGTGTCTACGGCATATAAACGCCTAAACGCTGTTTCTACGGCAGGTTACGCATACATAAACATCAGACTACTGTGTCTACGGCGTTATTACATAACACAACGCTGTACTGGGGCGTTCTAACATGAACAGTCAACGCATGTGGCTCTACGGCGTTAGTTTACATAACACAAACGCTTTTGTCTATCGGCGTTATTACATAACACATACGCTGTCCCATACGGCGTTATTACTTGTAATGCGGGCGTTTTTAGCCATAATACGAGCAAACGCTGTGTCTACGGCGTTATTACATAACACAACGCTGTGTCTACTGGCGTTATTACATAAGTCGCCACAAAACTACTTGTCTGGGGCGTTATTACATAACACGAACTACTTCCATGTCTGGGGGCAGTTATTACATTAACACTAACGCTGTGTCTACGGCGTTATTACATAACTTCAACGCAAGTGTGTCTACGGCGTTATTACACTAACACAACGCTGTGTCTACGGGGCGTTATTACATAAACAACAGATGCGCTGTGTTAACGGCTGTCCACTACTGTGTGCTACTACAGGCGTTATTACATAACACTAAACTCCACTCTGTTCTATGCGTCATGTTAACATAACCCCTGCACAGCTAATGTCGTACTCGAGCGTTTATTACAATAAACGACCCCGAACCATTGCCGTTGCTGGTGTCTACGAGGCGTGTATTATACGTCCAACTACCAACATAACATATACACTCCACATAACGCGTGTATTATCTACGACAACCTGCTGAAGTGTCTACGGTCGTTATCTACTATATATAGACACACGTAACTCAACGCTCGCACTGTGTGTCTACGCCAAGCGTTAATACATACACTATAACGCCAACTGTGTCTGTACGGTCATGATATTAACACAATACCACGCTGTGTCGTACTGCGGTAGATAGGCTACCTTAACAGTGCGTCGATATGTAACTCGGAAGCTAGACCAAACTAGATCTGTGTCTACGGCTGGTTAATAATTACATTACACTAACAACACACGCTGTGTCATACACGTCGTACACTACCATCCATTAGTACAACCGTGAAATGCTACGCTGGTGTCCTTACGTCGTCCATTACACCTCGTCATGTGTCAACGTTGTGATACGCACGCTGTGTCTACGGCGATATTACCACATATAACAACATACGCTGTGATCCTACGGCGATGTACACGCGAGAATACTACATCCACAACACCCACACTGTGTACTTAGTGGCGTTATTACACTACAATGTCACTAGTATACAATCTGATGCACATATAGATCTGTCCACTGCAGGCTGTATCATGAGTATATTCCTGTTGTCTGACCCTAGACACTAGTAGCCATCCCACGCTTCGCCAATCTGAACCACACAACTATTCTAGAAGCGCCCCTGTAGATGATCGGATATCCCCACTCATCTCTCGCTCCAACAATACATTCAAAAAAAAAAACAAAAAAAAAAAAAACAGCAAACTCAAACCATCACCCTTCAAAAAACTACTGCTGTGTTCTACATTCGACATACGCGGCGTTATTACAATATCAGACGACATAACGCTGTGTCTACGCCACGGCGTTATTACACGATATTAACCAACAATCGCATGTATCTACTACGGCTATATTACATAACACGATAACGCTCACTAAAATGAAGTAACGCCTCGGGTATTACATAACACGTTGCTGTAGCTAAGGCGTATTACATAAACACAACACTACTGTGTCTACGACCGGCGTTATAATCCGACATAAACGAGCAACGCTGGTGTCTACGGCGTTATTATGCATACCAAGCACACCAACATAGCGCTTGTGTCTACGGGCGTTATTTTAACACAATAGATGTGATCTACGGCGTTAAGCATAGCAGGCATTTTACGCTGTGGTCTACCGGCGTTAATTACATTATAACTTTATCACAGAACGCTGAGTCTACGGCGATATTACATAACACAACTCTGTATCTCGACGAAGTTTGCATGACGCACAAACGCTGTGACTACGGCCGTATTGCATAACACAACTCTGTGACTAACGGTATCACATATCATCAACGCTGTGTCTACAAACGTATTATACATAACACGTAACTACTGTGTCTACGGCGTTATTACATAACCAGACGTCTGTGTCTACGGCGTTATTTTACATATAGCATCAACGCAGGATGTCTAGTCCGGACGTTTATTAACATAACACAACTAACTTGTCTGGGGCAAGTCATCATAACACAAAACGCAATGGTGTCTACGGGCGTTATTACTGTAAACACAAACTACATGTATCTACGTGTCGGTAATTACACTAGAACACAACTACCTCGCTGTGGCGTATTACAAAGAAACCTACGAAGTTCTAGTAATTACATAACACAACGCTGGAATACGCGAAATATTGCTTAACACAAACTACTTGGTCACGTTATTACATAACGACAACGCAGTCTACGGCAGTTTCTTACAGAACACAAACGCTGTGTCTCGGCGTTATATACATACACGATACGTGTCATGGGGCTTATTACATAACACAACGCTGTGTCTACGGCGTTTATTAACATCTAAGCACAACGCTTGTGTCTACACGGCACGAACACATCAACGCTGTGAACTACGTCGTATTACATAGGGCGTTACAACGATGGGTATCACGGCGTTAATTTTAAACATAACACAACGCTGTGTCTAACGGGCAGTTAGTGTACATAACAACTAACTAACTTGTCTGGGGCGTTATTACGATTTATTCACAACGCATGTGTCTACGGCGTTATTACATACATGAAAACACAACGTGCTTGTGACTATAGATAAACAGGCGTTTATTCACTAACACACAAGCGCAGTATGTCCTACTGCGTTAATTACATATGACACAGCAAACACGCTGGTCTCAGAACGGCGTTTTATTAGCAATACAAGACTATTCACAACCGCTGTGTCCTTAAACTTAAAGGCTGTGTTATTACATAACCACACACTCTTGTGTCCGTTATTACATAACACAACTACTTGTCTGGGGCGTTATTACACGCTAAACACAATACTTGTCTGGGGCGTTATATTACGAACACAACTTAACTTGTGGGGGCGTTAGTTAGCAGTTACACACACTACTGGTCTGGGCGTGACTACATTACACGACGCTGTGTCTACGGCGTTTTACATTACATACAACTACTTGTCTGGGGGCGTTCATTACATAACACAAACGCTGTGTCTACGAGCGTTAATTATCATTCATATAACACAACTGAACTTGTCTGGGGCGTTATTTACATACGCTGCACTACTTGTCAATCCGTTTATTGCATTTAACACAACGCTGTGTCTAATGCGTTATTCCATAACACAACGCTGTATCTACGGCGTTATTACATAACACAACTTATTGTCGGGGCGTTATTAATAAACGCCAACGCTGTGTCTTACGGCGTCCTGTTTCTAACACAATACTTGTCTTGGGCGTTTATTACATAACAGCAACGCTGTGTTACGGCGTTATTACATAACAACAAACGCTCGTGTCTAAACGGACGTTACATAGTTACATAAACACAACGCTGGTGTTACGGCGTTACTTACATAAACAACGCTGTGTCTTCGGCGTTATTTAATAACACTAACTACTTGTCTGGGGGTTAAAGATAAACGCAATGCTGTGTCTACGGCGTTAATTTACAATACGTAAAGTAAACTACTTGTCAGAAAAGACGCTAGATCCACTGAGAACACAACTATCTTGTCAACTAGCCGTTATGCATAGGGCTGAGTGCTTGTCCCGTGATTAGTGCGTGTAATTACATGTCAAACGATGTGACTCAGTACCTAATCTAATAAACTTGGACGAACGCTGCTGTCTACGGGGTTGCTCGAGACATGCCAGGCCAACAGGTGTGTTACGCGGCGTGATTTACATAACTGCAAATTCTGCCTAAGGCAACCGCGTGATTTACATAACAAACGCTGTGTCAGTACTGGTACGCTTCGCTTTACGGATACAGCTGTTGAGCTGATGGTCTGGGGACCACGCTAGGAAGATGACACAACTGGAGGTGGCTGGCGAGCGTTATTACCTGGGGTAAGGACAACGCTGTGTCGACGGTGTTATGCGACAACGCATGGCTGTGTCTGGGGATCGTTGACTGTCAGGTAACACTACGCTGGTCTACACGTTATTACCTAACTGGGTAGACGCTGAGTCACGCGCTGAGACTGCGGATAATTCAACGCTGGATGACGGCGTTACTTACATAACTACAACGCTGCCCTGCCTGACTGCGTTGTACATAACAAAACTACTGTTTACCTGAGGGCGTTATGCCGGGTGCAGCTCAACGCTGGTGGGTCATGTGGCGTTATTACATGAAATCGCTGACACTGTCCTAGTGTATACGGCAGTTGTTACGCGCTGAGCACAACTACTTGCTCTGGGCTGTTCGACGTTCTATGCAATCTGCTGTGCGCTACGGCCAAGGTGGCACGCTGTACATAACCGAGCTGTGTCTACAGAGCGTTTAGTTAGAGAACAGATCGTCTGACAGAACTACTGGGATTAGTCGCAGGATGAAGACACTACTGAGATCGCTGAAGCTGTCAACGGCGTGATTTTTACAACGCTAGCGCCTGTTCCCGTTGGGCGCTGATGACATAGCCGCCCTGTGTTTAAGTTGTTATCCATATACACAACTGACTGGTGTGACTGCTGCTCGGGTTTACATATAGGCACTCTGTGTCTGACGGCGGTATTACACTGAACTGAAACTGCTGTGAATACGAAGCGTCTATTACCTAACATGAACGCTGTCGTCACTTCGCGATGATTTACTTAACACAAGCAGGTTACGGCGTTATTAATATCACAACGCTGTGTCTACGGTGGTGATTGCGGACGCTACTACCTGTCTGGGGATTATGACTAACACATGGCTGCCTCTACAGAGCGTTAGGGCACCTGAACCAACGCTGTGTCTGGGACGCGTCCTGGGCATAACACATCGCTCAGGGTAACTGTGGGGGGTTTTGGGCATAACACTCTGCAGGGTCTACGGCGTTATTGGAGAACATCATTCGGCACTGTGATCTACGGTGGCTATTAGCATAACCACAACGGTGTGTCTATGTCGTTCTAATTTGCGGATATCACAAACGCTGTGTCTAAGGCGAGCCTATCTACATAGGCACAACTCTGTGTCTACGGCGTTATTCATAACACAACTGGCTGTGGTCTACGGCTGTTCGTATCTAGTGTCTCTGCGGACCTGAGAGCGACTGGCGGGAGCACAGTAGACTAGGATGCTGTGTCTAGGCGATTTTTACATAACCACAAACGCTGTGTATTCTGCGTTATTACATAACACAGCTATTGTGGGCTGAGTTATTACTCGACACAACGCTGTGTACGAGCAGCCTGTGTACATAAGACTACGCTGTGTCTACGGCTGTGTTATTTACATAACACAATCATACTTCTTCTGGTAGCGTTATTACATAGAACATCACTACAATCGCTGTGTACTAAGCGGCGTTATCACATAACATTGATCCAAACACATACGGCTTGACTGCTGGTGTTCGTATCGGGCGTTAATTACAGTTAACACCAACTACTATGGTCTTGAGGGCGTTATTACAATAACACGACAACGCTGTGTCACTAGGAGCGTTAGTTTACATAACACACATAGTTGGGTTCTTCGGCGCTGTTACATAACACACTACTTGTACTGGGGCGTGTATTAACATAACACCACGACTGTGTCTACGGCGTTTCTGTTAAGCGTGTACAGTCGGGGAGGAGGATCTGGGGCCGTATCTACGGCGTTATTTACATATATAACCACATTAACCGCATGTGTCTACGGCGTTATTACATACACAACGCTGTGTCTACGGCGTTATTACATAAACACAACGCTGTGTCTACGGCGTTATTTATTAACATAACTCTGTGTCTACGGCGGGTTTATTACATAACACACGCTGTGTCTACGGCGTTATTACATAACACAACTCTGTGTCTACGGCGTTATATTACATAACACAACGCTGTGTATACGGCGTTTTACCATAACACAACGCTGTGTCTACGGCGTTATTACGATAAACACAACGCTGTGTCTACGGCGTTATTAACATATCACAAACGTGTGTCTACGGCGTTATTACATAACACAAACTACTTGGTCTGGGGGCGTTATTTACATAACACAAACAGCTGTGTCTACGGGCGTTATTACATAACACAACGCTGTGTCTACGGCGTTATTTACATAACACAAAAAAATACTTCTCTGGGCGTTATTACATAACCACAACGTCTTGTGTCTACGGCGTTATTACATAACACAAACGCTTTTGTGTTCTACGGCGGTTATTACATAAACACAACTTACGCTGTCTGGGGCGTTATTACATAACAAACGCTGTGTCTACGGCGTTATTACATAACACAACGCTGTGTCATACGGCGTTATTACATAACACGGACTACTTGTCTGGGGGCGTTATTACATAACTTACAAACGCTGTGTCTACGGCGTTTTATTACCATAACACAACGCTGGTGTCTACGGCGTTGTTACATAACACAACGCTGTGTCTACGGCGTTATTACATAACACAACGATGTGTCTACGGCGTTATTACATAACACAACGCTGTGTCTACGGCGTTATTACATAACACAACGCTGTGTCTACGGCGTTATTACATAACACAACGCTGTGTCTACGGCGTTATTACATAACACAACGCTGTGTCTACGGCGTTATTACATAACACAACGCTGTGTCTACGGCGTTATTACATAACACAACGCTGTGTCTACGGCGTTATTACATAACACAACGCTGTGTCTACGGCGTTATTACATAACACAACTACTTGTCTGGGGCGTTATTACATAACACAACGCTGTGTCTACGGCGTTATTACATAACACAACGCTGTGTCTACGGCGTTATTACATAACACAACTACTTGTCTGGGGCGTTATTACATAACACAACGCTGTGTCTACGGCGTTATTACATAACACAACGCTGTGTCTACGGCGTTATTACATAACACAACTACTTGTCTGGGGCGTTATTACATAACACAACGCTGTGTCTACGGCGTTATTACATAACACAACGCTGTGTCTACGGCGTTATTACATAACACAACGCTGTGTCTACGGCGTTATTACATAACACAACGCTGTGTCTACGGCGTTATTACATAACACAACGCTGTGTCTACGGCGTTATTACATAACACAACGCTGTGTCTACGGCGTTATTACATAACACAACGCTGTGTCTACGGCGTTATTACATAACACAACGCTGTGTCTACGGCGTTATTACATAACACAACTCTGTGTCTACGGCGTTATTACATAACACAACGCTGTGTCTACGGCGTTATTACATAACACAACGCTGTGTCTACGGCGTTATTACATAACACAACGCTGTGTCTACGGCGTTATTACATAACACAACGCTGTGTCTACGGCGTTATTACATAACACAACTACTTGTCTGGGGCGTTATTACATAACACAACTACGTGATCTTGCATTTTTTATAAATGTTTGGCTACTACCCAAAAAATGTGTGTTACTGGGGGTCCAAATTGTTTAATTGGAAATGAAAATATGGAAGCAAATAATGCAGGGTTTTTAATTGAGCCGCAGTTTTTAACATAAGAGTCATTGTTACGGGTTGCCTTCCCTTGCTCTACAGTAGTGGTGTCCAACAGTGGCCAAAACCTAGAGTATCTAATGTGGGTCATCAAAGGCGTCTACCTTCGCACAAGATTACTCTTGGCAGAGTCGTAGATAGAAGGATAATGATGCTTCTACCTCGAGGGAGTATTCACAAGATATTTCAGAAGTCAAGAACAATGCTGAATGAGTCTTAGCACGTTAACTTTTTATCTGACCCGCCGCCTTTTGTGAAGATGAATATTGTATGATTTAGCTCGTTCAACCCCCCAGCTGATTTAACTCAGCGAAGTTCCTTTTATTACCTCAATATACATATACATATATATATATATTAGAGGTTCTGGATCATACGTATGCCTTTCTCTCTGTAATGATTAATTCAGCTATGAATGTGTCAAAATCAACATATACATATTTAGTGCTCAATTACTTTGAAACAAATGTAAATAAATAGGACTGGTGATTATGAAAAATAATTAGGTTTCTTCACCGAAAAGTCTTTAGGCTTATGAATTTAGCAAGATAAAGTTCGGTTGTTTTTGGCCTATTAAAAGTGGGACTTGCCAAAATGCTGAAGTGCCGATGCTGCTTTTCCGTATATTCGTCTCTGTGGCGAGGGGCACATTTCCAGATCAGTTCAGGAAGTAACCGCTACGGATCGAGGCAAGAATCTTCAAGTGTCGATGTCAAGCTTCGAATCACAGTCTAGTAGTACAGCAAATGGTCTCTCTGGGCTGTACCACAAATAGTCGGGTCGCCTCGTACTGGTGTCGTGTTTTGGTCTGTCTTACACCACGGTCATATTTACCGCACGCAATACTATGGGAAAACGGACCGATATAAGAACCAATGAAAACGCTCCTTTTTCTGGTGTGTATAAGGAAACCTTTTTAGGCGTAACATGGAGGCCCATTTTGTGTAAAGGATAGTAAGAATTTATTTAATTTCTTAAGAACTAGAGATGTTTAAAAGGAAAGATATAGATAGTTCAACAACGGAGATGTTACTTAAGAGGTAGGTGCAAAGACTTCCTCGAATAGTAATTCATTTAAAGAGAAAAATCGTTTAAATTGACATCTATACATCAGGGTAGTCCCAAATTTAGTTAGTTAAAGTCTGCATAGATTTAAATGCATTTTGCTAACTAAACAATTATTAGATAGAACAGTAGAGATAAATTCACAGTGTGGTAAAGTGGGATGTTATAAATATTTATAGGGGACTTAGTGTACTGACTGAGATCAGCTGTGAAGGTATCTGTATCTAATAAGTGTGGTGTATTACAGATGACCTTACTTGCTACCACATTTATACCTCAGTCAGAATTATTCTGGAATATTGTGATGACTACGTTAAATGTCTAGGGTTATGAAAATGATGAAGTGTAAGTCACAACAACAACAGACAGATAAACAATTTAATTTATTCTACAACACTTTACAACACTGTGACACTCACACACATATAACACTCTATAAGACTATCTTAAATGAGTCAAGTGATTACGTTTAAAAATATCTGTATTAATTCTTGTCAATAATGGATATCCTGATTCAACTACACAGTGAACCAGGAATCACAATCAAATGTAATTACAAGTATTATTTACACAGTTTATATATATGAACTTTGTATTGACATAGTTTATTATTATTATTCTATGTGTGTAATTTGTGCAGTAGTAATATGAGGTAATACTGGTTTTGTTCAAGCTTGGTTGTTGTTTTTCATCATGACTTCAAGTGTTTGATTATCGGGGAAATAGTATTGGGAAACTTTCACAGTTCCTGTCATTTGAACCAATTAAGTGTCCCTCTGTGGTTAACAAAATGTCAATTTTTGAGGGGGCACATAATGTTGAGCTACTCTGGCCACAGAAGCTTATCTTTCGTGATGGTGGCAGGAAAAGACTCCTCTGCTCGATTGCTTCCTGTGTTCTGGAGACACCTCACTGGTCGCTATCTGGACCAAGGAGTATGCTGTCAGCCTCTGGATTTCAGCAAAACTCAGACCAGGTGCTGCTTCAATAACTTAGGACCACAGTCCCTGAAACAAGAAGGTTGTACCTCCTACTTCATAACTAATTTATAATCTATTTCCACACTGAACACAATACATAACAAACACTGAGTTCAGAGCGATAGGCCAACTGCTAGCTTCATCTGAAACAATTTACACCAGTATTCTCCTCTTAAATGGTTACTACGCCTCTGCAATTCCAGCATTAGTTCTTTCTAGTCAATAAGATAGGTGTCAGTGTACTATTTGGCAATTCCATGCAATTTTTACTTTTCTCCGACACGTCCTGTTCAGGTTAGAGCAATATTTAGGCTTTGCCTCATGTTGGCTACTGAACCACACACATATACAGACATAAATTATCAATTTACATTCAATTTTCATTAAAAAGATATCAAATATTTCAAGCTTACCACAATTCATGGAAATAATACACAGATACGTTGACTGGCGATGAATAATGGCACAAATTCCGATCTGCCTCTGTCCCAGACTTTTATTTAGCAAAATATGATCTGGCTCTCAACGCACTGTTTCTTAGTAAGTTTATTTTAAAATGTGGCACTGACCTGACGCTCCTAATTGACTATATTGGCGGGTCTAACCAATCGAGCTATGTTTACACAAGCGTTTGAAAAAAAGTACCCTTCCTTCCGTCTCCCCTAACAACAAAAAATAGTATTTGTAGCCCGACTAATCGTGTTTAGCCTTACATTTACTTCTATCCAATCAAATAGGATTTTACATGGTGGCCCATTTCCCGTAAAATGGTGGTTTCAAAACCTGCCACTGCGCAATTCTGATTTTGGTGTTGTCTGACAGCACCACCATTTTATTTTGGCTATAATTTGTTAATTCCTAGACTATTTGCGTAACGTTTAACATATTCTTTGTCAGCAAGTCCTAAGGAACCCAATTATATAAATTTAAGGAAAGCTAGGTGGCTGCGTTCAAAATGTGCATTTTCTTCTACCTCCTGTTCACTTCGATACGATGTGGTGTCTGGGTACTGTCAGGATTTCAAACGTAAACCAGTATAATGTCATGTTTCCCAATAAGCATTTTTCAGGTTTTTAAACCTAACTCTCGTATGGGTAGTGTTTTTTATCACGGTCCATCTGAAAAAAAAGTATTGTTTCTGGCCTTTCGCTTGGGGTGGGTGGCATTAATTGTATATCGCGAGACGCGTGTTCGTGTTGCATGTGTTCCTGCTTTCAGCCCTCCCTTCTCTCTATCCTAAGTTCATCTGTCTTTTCATCACGCCGTGTATAAAATGAAATTAATGGAAGTATTAATTTAGGTCATTACGCGGTGTGCCTAGCTCAAGGTTTTCTTAGAAATGCAGTACACGTTTTATTGTAGAAAGCGTGTAGTGATGCAGTAGGCTTTACTATCAACGTGGAAGCGTGAAAATATGCAGACGAAGCATAAAACAAGGGGGATTTTTGTACGCCATTGTGACAGCACTGTACTTTTACCATTTCTCTTTCCTTTTATTGAATTTATGTGTTAGGCTTTACATTTACCTTTTAATTTATATATGTGGATTTAGAATGTTTCACGGCAAATTCTCCCCTCTTAAAACAGACGTTATATGTCAGTCTATAATTCTATATACACATAGAGAAATTTATTATTAGTTCTGAGGCTTACGGTGATTATCATCACAGGGATTTCGGCTTAAAAAATCCGCTCCCAGATTTGTTCTTCCAGATATATACTCTATGCTAAACTCATATGGCTGCATAAGTAATGACCAACGGAGTAATCTAGAATTTTCATGTCTAGCCTGCGCTAGAAACGACAAGGGTTTGTGATCCGTTTGCAACTTAAATGCCTTCCCATACAGATAAATATTGAATTTCTTTATCGCCCATATTACTGCAAGACATTCTTTTTCGCTAGTTGAGTAGCTGGTTTCAGCTTTATTCAACTTTCTGCTAGCATATGCCACTGGGCTTAATTCCCCATCCAATGCATCTGATTTCTGTAGCAGAGTCGCACCTAACCCAATATTACTGGTATCCGTCCTTACAATGAATTCTTGACTTAAGTCAGGTAATTTCAAAATAGGTTTGCTTGTGAGCTTTTCCTTCAATTCCTGGTAAGCCAATTCACATTGTGGTGTCCATGTAATTCGATCTGTATGTCCTTTACGGGTCAAATCAGTTAACGGTGCACATATGGAATTAAAGTTTTTGATATACTTTTGGTAGAAACCACATAATGAGACAAAGGATCTCACGTCTTTCTTGGTTTGTGGTCTCGGGGCTTTCTTTAGTTTCTCTAAATTCTTGGGGTCAGGGGTCATGTTTCCCTGATAAACTGTGTGTCCCAAGAATTCTAATTCTTTACATCCAACGCAACATTTGGTTGGTCGGGCTGTTAAATTCGCTTTTCTAAGTCGATTAAACAGCATATTCAGAGAGTCAATGTGTTCCTCAAATGTTTCTGTTGCTATAAGGATATCATCCATGAAATTTGTAATGCATGGATTATTCAGAGGGTCCAATAATTTTCTCATCATTCTAGAGAAGACACTAGGTGCTTTCTTCAATCCAAATGGCAATCTGTTAAACTCATAGTGTCCCTCTGAGGTACTAAAAGCTAGGTATGGTCTAACCTCAGGCTTTACTGGAATCTGATAGTATCCTTTACTCAGATCCACTTTTGAGAAATATTTAGCTTTATTTAGCCTGGCAAACAACTGGTTTGTATCCGGCAATGGATCCACCTGTCCTTCTGTAATAGCATTCAGTCTCCTGTAATCTATACAGAGTCTATGTTCTCCAGAGGGCTTCCTTAAGAGTACAACACTGGAACTATACGAAGATTCACTGTGTGAAATAATTCCTTCCTTCAACAAATAGTCTATCTCTTCCTTCAAAGCTTTCTCCTTAGCAAAAGGAATCGAATAGGGTTTCATACAGACAGGTGTGGGGTCTATCAGTTTCATATCATATTCCAATAAGTTTGTATGCCCCGGTCGGTCCGTTAACACCTCTGTATGATTATCTAGAACCTGTTGCACTCTCTCTTTCTGATTTTTCGTTAAATGTGTACTGATTTTCACCTGTGCCGCTGTCTCACAGGGGTGTAATGGATATTCAAATGATAAAAGTGGTTCCTTTTTCATCTCCATGGCAATGGACAAGGTCAACAAGTGTGTCTCTTCCTGATTTTCTCTTTCCAAATATTTCTTCAGGAGATTCACATGATAGATTTTTTCTTTCCCCTTCTTATCTATCTTATAATTTGTTCTAGACACCTTCTCTAGAACTGTATATGGACCTTGCCATCCAATTTGTAACTTATTCTGACTACCGGGTAGAAGAAGCAGTACCTTCTCTCCCACAGCCAAATCTCTGTCCTTGGCCTTCCTGTTGAAATAGGCAGCATGTTTCTTCCTGGCTTGTCTCAAATTTTCATTGGCAAGTTTCCAGCCAGTTTTTAAACGAGTGGTCAGCTCATTCACATATTGGTATGAGGATGTAATATTTTCCTCTGCCTTTTCATCAGTCCACGTTCTTAACAGCGTTACATATGGACCTTTAATTTTGTGGACCTATTTGTCCATGCACCGGTATGGTCTCTTCCACTCGAAGCGCTATAGTGATGATTTTTCTTCCCAGAATTATCATGCACAAAACGACCGCTACCAATTCTTTTCTTGGGGCTTTCTCCCCACTTAGAATTCTTGATGAGAGATTTTCTCTCTACATCCTCTTCCTCCAGTTTGTTTAAGTCCGATTGAGGGATTTTCGGCTTATCCTGGGGTAAGACATCTTTTTGCACTCTCTGCATAGTGGCCATTGTAAAACAGTTAAGTGAAGCTTGTCCGTGAAAAGGGGCTTCCCATTCCATTTGGTCCACTTTATCAAATTTATATTTCTTTCTATTGTCAGGCCTACGTTTGCCCCGTGGCGTGTCCAGGTCCTGATCAATGTTCCCACTTGTGGGTGTTCCCTCATGTGCTATGCTACACCTTTCTACAAAATTCTCAATGTCCCACCTTGCTTTGGGCCAATAATAATTGTGAGCCACCTTTTGGATGATGGTACCAATTTTCTCATGGTCCCCATCTTGTTTCACATGTAGGCTCCTTATTAATTCTGCCCTATATCTCTTTGGAAGAACCAACTGTCCATGACCATTGGATCTAGTTCCGGCCTTCCTGTAAATCAACTTGTTTTTCATGTAAAAATCTCCCTTGCCTGGAGTTGTATGACAAGTTGACAATTTCCTGAAACAAGGCTTGAGGGTCTTATCCCCAGCCTGTGCCTTCCTCAACTCTTCTGGAGTGGTATTTAACATAATATCCTCCTCCTTTCTTGAGGTCGACCTGACCTGAAGGGTGGCCATAACTATAGGGTTCCTTCTGCAATGGTCAGTGTCATGATTGTTCATTTTACAATTTTTACACCACCTCCTGTTTTGGTTGAAAGATTTTCTTTCATCATATTTCCTTTCATCGAATTGTGGGGTTTTATTTTTATTGTCATACCGTGGCCTATCAAACTGGTGCTTACCTTTGTTTTGATCTCTAGGATCAAATTTATTAAAGTTCTGTGGTGCCTTAAAATTATCCACCTGTTTCTTTTTATTACCTGATACCTCTGCCTGAGCTGCTTGATACCTTTCTGCAACATTTAGTAACTCACCCAGCCTCTCTGCACCTTGTTCCATGAGAAACTTTCTCAGGTCTGGAGCCATGGACTCTCTTAATTGTTCTATAAGGACCATTTCCTTAAGATCTTGGGTTTTCCCCAGAGAAGTCCATTTCTCCAAGTATGTCTCTAACCGTGCAGAGAACTGGTGATAGGTTTCACCTGACAGTAGTTTAGCATTCCTAAATTTTTTCCTATAAAATTCTGCGTTCTTTTCATATCTTAACAAAAGAGCCTGCTTTAGCATGTCATAATTTTCTTGATCACCTCTGTTCATTTTGGCAAAAACTTCATAAGCTGCCCCACGAAGACCTTGAGATAACTTTAAGCTCCACCTTTCTCTCTCTAACCCATACGTGGTAGCTAGTAGTTCATATCTATTTAGATAGCTCTCAATATCATCGTCTTTCTCAACAAAATGATCTAAATGAAAGTTCATAGCTGAGGTTGAGGCTCCCTGACTAGCAGTAGCATCGGAGGTAAAGGGACTGGCACCATTTTCAGGAGCATGACCTTGAAACTCAAACTCCCTTAGTCGTAACTCATGTTCCCTTTGTAATCTCTTCTCCTCCTTTTCTGCTTCCCTCTCTGCAGCCAATCTTCTGTCTTCCCTTTCTGCCTTTTGTTCTTCTCTTTCTGCCTCCAATTTCTTAGCCTCAGCCTCAATCTGCAACCTCTTAGTCTCAGCCTCAGCCTCAAATTGCAACCTCTTAGTCTCAGCCTCAGCCTCAAATTGTAACTTCTTAATTTCCTTTTCAGCCTCTAACCTCTTATCTTCGGCCAACCTTTCAGATTCTAATTTTCTTTCGGCCTCTTTTTCTAATCTTCTTTCTTCCCGTTCAATATATTTGTCACATTCAGCAGTGACATAAGCAATCATAATTTGCCCGTCCATTCCTAACTCTTTTGCAGTCTGCACAGCAGCCGATCGAAATTTGGCCAGGTCCGCCATTTTCTAACAGGTAAATTTATATAATGTCTAACTAAACAATACAATATGTAATTACTTATCCAAGGACACCACAGGCACTGAGAGCTCAACCTTATTTAATTCCACCCAAGGATACCTTTTTAATTTTTATTATTCCCTGAAGTGAATTACCCCCAATATTTATAATAGGGAAAGATTCAAAATCCCGGACAGGACCCCAATATATGTGGTAAAGTGGGATGTTATAAATATTTATAGGGGACTTAGTGTACTGACTGAGATCAGCTGTGAAGGTATCTGTATTTAATAAGTGTGGTGTATTACAGATGACCTTACTTGCTACCACATTTATACCTCAGTCAGAATTATTCTGGAATATTGTGATGACTACGTTAAATGTCTAGGGTTATGAAAATGATGAAGTGTAAGTCACAACAACAACAGACAGATAAACAATTTAATTTATTCTACAACACTTTACAACACTGTGACACTCACACACATATAACACTCTATAAGACTATCTTAAATGAGTCAAGTGATTACGTTTAAAAATATCTGTATTAATTCTTGTCAATAATGGATATCCTGATTCAACTACACAGTGAACCAGGAATCACAATCAAATGTAATTACAAGTATTATTTACACAGTTTATATATATGAACTTTGTATTGACATAGTTTATTATTATTATTCTATGTGTGTAATTTGTGCAGTAGTAATATGAGGTAATACTGGTTTTGTTCAAGCTTGGTTGTTGTTTTTCATCATGACTTCAAGTGTTTGATTATCGGGCAAATAGTATTGGGAAACTTTCACAGTTCCTGTCATTTGAACCAATTAAGTGTCCCTCTGTGGTTAACAAAATGTCAATTTTTGAGGGGACACATAATGTTGAGCTACTCTGGCCACAGAAGCTTATCTTTCGTGATGGTGGCAGGAAAAGACTCCTCTGCTCGATTGCTTCCTGTGTTCTGGAGACACCTCACTGGTCGCTATCTGGACCAAGGAGTATGCTGTCAGCCTCTGGATTTCAGCAAAACTCAGACCAGGTGCTGCTTCTATAACTTAGGACCACAGTCCCTGAAACAAGAAGGTTGTACCTCCTACTTTATAACTAATTTATAATCTATTTCCACACTGAACACAATACATAACAAACACTGAGTTCAGAGCGATAGGCCAACTGCTAGCTTCATCTGAAACAATTTACACCAGTATTCTCCTCCTAAATGGTTACTACACCTCTGCAATTCCAGCATTAGTTCTTTCTAGTCAATAAGATAGGTGTCAGTGTACTATTTGGCAATTCCATGCAATTTTTACTTTTCTCCGACACGTCCTGTTCAGGTTAGAGCAATATTTAGGCTTTGCCTCATGTTGGCTACTGAACCACACACATATACAGACATAAATTATCAATTTACATTCAATTTTCATTAAAAAGATATCAAATATTTCAAGCTTACCACAATTCATGGAAATAATACACAGATACGTTGACTGGCGATGAATAATGGCACAAATTCCGATCTGCCTCTGTCCCAGACTTTTATTTAGCAAAATATGATCTGGCTCTCAACGCACTGTTTCTTAGTAAGTTTATTTTAAAATGTGGCACTGACCTGACGCTCCTAATTGACTATATTGGCGGGTCTAACCAATCGAGCTATGTTTACACAAGCGTTTGAAAAAAAGTACCCTTCCTTCCGTCTCCCCTAACAACAAAAAATAGTATTTGTAGCCCGACTAATCGTGTTTAGCCTTACATTTACTTCTATCCAATCAAATAGGATTTTACATGGTGGCTCATTTCCCGTAAAATGATGGTTTCAAAACCTGCCACTGCGCAATTCTGATTTTGGTGTTGTCTGACAGCACCACCATTTTATTTTGGCTATAATTTGTTAATTCCTAGACTATTTGCGTAACGTTTAACATATTCTTTGTCAGCAAGTCCTAAGGAACCCAATTATATAAATTTAAGGGAGCTAGGTGGCTGCGTTCAAAATGTGCATTTTCTTCTACCTCCTGTTCACTTCGATACGATGTGGTGTCTGGGTACTGTCAGGATTTCAAACGTAAACCAGTATAATGTCATGTTTCCCAATAAGCATTTTTCAGGTTTTTAAACCTAACTCTCGTATGGGTAGTGTTTTTTATCACTGTCCATCTGAAAAAAAAGTATTGCTTCTGGCCTTTCGCTTGGGGTGGGTGGCATTAATTGTATATCGCGAGACGCGTGTTCGTGTTGCATGCGTTCCTGCTTTCAGCCCTCCCTTCTCTCTATCCTAAGTTCATCTGTCTTTTCATCACGCCGTGTATAAAAATGAAATTAATGGAAGTATTAATTTAGGTCATTACGCGGTGTGCCTAGCTCAAGGTTTTCTTAGAAATGCAGTACACGTTTTATTGTAGAAAGCGTGTAGTGATGCAGTAGGCTTTACTATCAACGTGAAAGCGTGAAAATATGCAGACGAAGCATAAAACAAGGGGGATTTTTGTACGCCATTGTGACAGCACTGTACTTTTACCATTTCTCTTTCCTTTTATTGAATTTATGTGTTAGGCTTTACATTTACCTTTTAATTTATATATGTGGATTTAGAATGTTTCACGACACACAGTATAATTCTAACTTTAAATGATCAAAATCGGTTCAGAATTAAGAGAGATAATAAATATTAAAAATTTTGCCTATTGAGCAAGCAGGCAAAAGATGCCTCGTTTTTGGATTCTGTCGTGAGAAATTCTAATCCACATATATAAATTAAAAAGTAAATGTAAAGCCTAACAAATAAATTCTATAAAAGGAAGAAGAATGGTAAAGAACAGTGCTGTCACAATGACAGTACTCGAAATCCCCTTTGTTTATGCTTTGTCTGCAAATTGTAACGTTTCCACGTTAAATACAAGCCACTGCATAATACAAGCGTTTCCACAACACATTAAAACGGGTATTGCATTTCTAAGAAAAAACATTGAGAGGCACACTGCGTATGACCTAAATTAATTACACTACGAATGGACAGATGGATGTAGGATGGAAAGAAGGGAGGGCTGAAAATCAGGAACGCATGCAACACTAAACACGCGTCTCGCTATTAATGCCACCCCCAACAAGCGTAACGCGATATACAATTACTACTATCACGCGTGTAAGGCCACATGCACTAACTTTTTTTTCAGACGGACAGTGATAAAAACACTACCCTTCCCAGAGTTAGGTTTTAAAAACCTGAAAAACGCTTATTAGGAAAGATGACATTAGATGGGTTTACGTTTGAAAACATGACAGTACCCAGACACCACATGGGGATTGAAGTGAACAGGAGGTGGTAGAAAATGCACATTTTGAACGCAGCCACCTAGCTCCCTTAGATTGAGATATTTGGATTCCTTAGGGTTTGCTGACACAGAATATGTTAAGTGTTACGCAAATAGTCCAGGAATTAATAAATTATAGGCAAAAGAAAATAATGAGGGTGTCAGACAACCTAAAAACTCGGAGTCGCTCAGTGGCAGAATTTTAAACCACCATTGTACGGAAATAGGCCACAAGTTACATTTGAATTGATTGGATGGATGATATGTAAGGCTAAACACGATTAGTCGGACTATAAATGCTATCTTTTGTTGTCAAGGGAGACGGAAGTAAGAGTACTTTTTTTCAAACGATGGGGTAGAAATGGCCTGATTGGTTAGGTCTGTTAATATAGTTAATTGATAGCGTTAGTTCGAGACCACTAGTTCAAATAGGCTTGATAAAGCAACAGTGCGTTGAAGCCAGCTCATATTTTTGCTAAATAAAAGCCTGGAACATAAGCAGATGGGAATTTGTGCCAGTATTTGTGCCAGAATTCATTGCTAGTCAACGTATCTGTGTTTATTTCCATGAATTGTGGTAGGCTGAAATATTTGATCTCTTTTTAATGAAAATTGAATGTACATTGATAATTTATGTCTGTATATATGTGCAGTTCAGTAGCGAACAAGAGGCAAGGCCTATAATATATATAGTGCTCCAACCTGAACAGAAGGTGTCGGAGAAAAGTAACACTACATGGAATTACCAGATAGTACACTGACACCTACCTTATGATATGGAAGGACTTATAGCTGAAAGTGCAGAGGCGTAGTAACCATTAAGGAGGTTAATACTGGAGTAAACTGCTTCAGAAGAAGATAGCAGTAAAAATAAAGCTCTGAACTCTGTGTTTGTGATGTATTGTGCTCAGTCTAGCCAGATAGTATAAATTAGTTCTGAAGTAGGAGGTACATCCTTCTTGTTTCAGGGACTGTGGTCCTAGTTATTGAAGCCGCACCTGGTCTGAGCGTTTGCTGAATCCAGAGGCTACAACATACTCTTTGGTCCCTGTAGTAACCAGTGAGGTGTCTTCAGAACCAGTGAAGAAGTCTAGCAGAGGAGTCTTTGCCTGCCGCCATCACGAAAGTTAAGCCCTTCGTGGCCAACAGAGCTCAACAATTTGTACCCCTCCTTTTAAAATGAATTGTATTAATTAAAGAGGGGCAATTAATTGTTTTAATGTTCGGAACTGAGACCATCTCCAATACTAGTTCCAACATACACAAGCTAATGCAGTCATGATGACCAATAAGAACATATCTTGAAGAACAAAACCAGTATTACCTCATATTACCACATCACAACTCACACACATAGAATACTAATATTGTATGTCAATGCAAAGACCACATTTATATCTGTGTACATAATATTTGAAATTACATGTTATTATATTGCCTGGTTCACTGTGTAGTTGAATCAGGATCACTATTGTAGAAAAAATCAATACATCTGTATATATCTGAAATTTATCATTGAATCTTTTAAGATAGTCTTCTAGAGTGTTGACTGTTTGTGAGTGTCACAGTATTGTCAAGTATGGTGGAATAATTAAATTGTTTATCTGTTTGTTGTTGTGGTGACTTACACTTTTCTTCTTCTTCTTCTTCCATCATTTGCATAACCCATTACATATAACGTTGCCAACACAATATTCCAGAATAATTCTGACTGAGATATAAATATGTGGCAGTAAGTAAGGTTATCTGTAAAACACTACACATATTAGATACAGATACCTTCACAGCTGATCTCAGTCAGTACACTAAGTCCCTATAAATATTTATATCATCCCACTTTACCACATATATTGGGGTCCGGTCCGGGATATTGAATCCTTTACTAGTATAAATATTGGGGGTAATTCACTTCAGGGAATATAAAAAGTTAAAAGGTATCCTTGGGTGGAATTAAATAAGGTTGAGCTCTTGGTGCCTGTTTTGTCTATTGGATATATAATTACAGATTATATTGTTTAGTTAGATATTTTATTTAATTACCTGATATAAAATGGCGGACCTGGCCAAATTTCGATCTGCGGCTGTACAGACTGCAAAAGAGTTGGGATTAGATGGGCAAGTTATGATTACCTATGTCACTACTGAATGTGACAAATTTATTGAACGGGAAGAAAGAAGATTAGAAAAAGAGGCCGAAAGAAGGTTAGAGGCTGAAAAGGAAATTAAGAGGTTGCAGATTGAGGCTGACAAAGAGGCTAAAGCATTGGAGGCTGATAGGGAGATTAAGAGGCTCCAAGTAGAAGAACAAAAGGCAGAAAGGGAAGAGAAGAGATTAGCTGCAGAAAGGGAAGCAGAAAAGGAGGAGAAGAGATTACAAAGGGAACATGAGCTACGACTAAGGGAGTTTGAGTTTCAGGGCCATGCTCCTGAAAATGGTGCCAGTCCCTTTGCCTCTGATGCTACTGCTACTCAGGGAGCCTCAACCTCAGCTATGAACTTTCATTTAGATCATTTTGTTGAGAAAGACGATGATATTGAGAGCTATATAAATAGATACGAATTATTAGCTACCACATATGGGTTAGAGAGAGAAAGGTGGAGCTTAAAGTTATCTCAAGGACTTCGGGGGCAGCTTATGAAGTTTTTGCCAAAATGCACAGAGATGATCAGGAAAATTATGACATGCTAAAGCAGGCTCTTTTGTTAAGATATGAAAAGAATGCAGAATTTTACAGAAAAAAATTTAGGAATGCTAAACTACTGTCAGGTGAAACCTATCACCAGTTCTCTGCACGGATAGAGACATACTTGGAGAAATGGACTTCTCTGGGGAAAACCCAAGATCTTAAGGAAATGGTCCTTATAGAACAATTAAGAGAGTCCATGGCTCCAGACCTGAGAAAGTTTCTCATGGAACAAGGTGCAGAGAGACTGGGTGAGTTGCTAAATGTTGCAGAAAGGTATCAAGCGGCCCAAGCAGAAGTATCAGGTAATAAAAAGAAACAGGTGGATAATTTTAGGGCACCACAGAACTTTAATAAATTTGATCATAGGGATCAAAACAAAGGTAAGCACCAATTTGATAGGCCACGGTATGAAAATAAAAATAAAAACCCACAATTCGATGAAAGGAAATATGATGAAAGAAAATCCTTCAACCAAGGGAAAAGGTGGTGTAAGAATTGTAAGATGAACAATCATGACACTGACCATTGTAGAAGGAAACCTCCTCATTGTGCTGCTATGACATCGGGGAAAAAGGAAAAAAAGGTCAAACCTGCAGAACTACAGGAACCGTACCACCCCCCAGTGTGTGAAGATGTCATCTGTAATGGTGTCACTATAAGATGTTTATATGATACCGGTTTAGATTACGATTCCGTTGTGAGTTCTCACCTGGTGCAGGCGGATCAATACACCACAGAAACAGTGGAGATTCAAACTGCAACCAAGGATGTAGCTACCATGACACTTCCCGTCGCCCGGATAAAGGTGAAAACGCGATATGTGGAAGGAATCATAAAAGCAGCAGTGATAAATGAGCCAATCTACCCTCTGATATTGGGGTGTAGATATGTCTTCTTGGGGAATCCCAGGAGACCTGTGATATTGGCAACAGTGCAGACCAGATCACAGTCTAAAAAGGAGGAGGATAATCCAATAAATACTCATCCAGATGAGATGAGAAAGGCACAGGCGGAGGACAAAACACTCAAGCCGTGTTTCAAGAAGTTGCCCAAATCACATACACCTCCAGGCAAGGGAGAATTCTATATGAAGAACAAACTGATTTATAGGAAGGCTGGATCTGAATCCAATGGTCACGGACAGCTGGTTCTTCCCACTTCATATAGGACTAAAGTGTTGGAACTAGGGCACGCGATTCCCTTCAGTGGTCATATGGGGATCAGCGCAACAGGACAGCGAATAGCTTGTCACTATTTCTGGCCAGGAATAACTGAAGATATCAAACGATATGTAAAATCCTGTCCAGAGTGCCAACGAGTAGCACCTAAACATTGGACTGCACCAGCAACTCTGGGAGAAATGCCCATAGTGGGAACACCCTTTGAGAGAGTTGCCGTGGATCTTGTGGGACCTCTCACTCGAACTAAGAGAAGGAACAGCTACATTCTGACTCTGGTGGACACTTGTTCTATGTGGGGAGAGGCGGTAGCCCTGTCATCGATTGATTCTAAACATGTGGCAGAGGCATTACTCACAATTTTCACAAGGTTAGGCTTTCCCAATCAAATCTTGACTGATAATGGCTCTCAGTTCAAGGGGAAACTAACTGAAGAAGTTTTCAGGATCTTCCAGGCCAAACACTACCATTGTAGTGTGTATCATCCCCAAGGGAACGGCCAAGTGGAAAGATTTAATGGCACCTTGATGTCAATCCTGAGAAAGTTGGCACACGAAAAACCAGATACATGGGATCAGTACCTTCACGCCGCCCTCTTTGCTTATCGGGAGGTACCCCATAGTTCAACCGGTATGGCCCCGGCAACATTATTGTTTGGAAGGCCAATAAAAGGTCCACTTGAAGCGCTGTTAAGAACGTGGACGAATGAAAAAGCAGAGGAAAATATTACATCCTCATACCAATATGTAAATGAGCTGACCACTCGTTTAAAAACTGGCTGGAAACTTGCCAATGAAAATTTGAAACAAGCCAGGAAGAAACATGCTGCTTATTATAACAGGAAGGCAAAAGACAGAGATTTGGCTGTGGAAGAGAAGGTACTGCTTCTTTTGCCCGGAAATCAGAATAAGTTACAAATTGGATGGCAAGGTGTCTAGAACAAATTATAAGATAGATAAGAGGGGGAAAGAAAAAATCTATCATGTGAATCTCCTGAAGAAATATTTGGAAAGAGAACATCAGGAAGAGACACACTTGCTAACCTTGTCCATTGCAATGGAGATGAAGAAGGAACCACTTTCATCATTTGAATATCCATTACACCCCTGTGAGACAGCGGCACAGGTGAAAATCAGTACGCATTTAACGAAAAATCAGAAGGAGAGAGTGCAACAGGTTCTAGATAATCATACAGAGGTGTTAACAGATCGACCGGGGCATACAAACTTATTGGAATATGATATGAAACTGATAGACCCCACACCTGTCTGTATGAAGCCTTATTCGATTCCTTTTGCTAAGGAAAAAGCTTTGAAGGAAGAGATAGACTATTTGTTGAAGGAAGGAATTATTTCACACAGTGAATCTTCGTATAGTTCCAGTGTTGTACTTTTAAGGAAACCCTCTGGAGAACATAGACTCTGTATAGATTACAGGAGACTGAATGCTATTACAGAAGGACAGGTGGATCCATTGCCGGATACAAATCAGTTGTTTGCCAGGCTAAATAAAGCTAAGTATTTCTCAAAAGTGGATTTGAGTAAAGGATACTATCAAATTCCAGTAAAGCCTGAGGTTAGACCATATCTAGCTTTTAGTACCTCAGAAGGACACTATGAGTTTAACAGATTGCCATTTCGGATTGAAGAATGCACCTAGTGTCTTCTCTAGAATGATGAGAAAATTATTGGACCCTCTGAATAACCCATGCATTACAAATTTCATGGATGATATCCTTATAGCAACAGAAACCTTTGAGGAACACATTGACTCTCTGAACATGCTGTTTAATCGACTTAGGGAAGCGAATTTAACAGCCCGACCAACCAAATGTTGCGTTGGATGTAAAGAATTGGAATTCCTGGGACACACAGTTTATCAGGGAAATATGACCCCTGACCCAAAGAATTTGGAGAAACTAAAGAAAGCCCCGAGACCACAAACCAAGAAAGACGTGAGATCCTTTGTCTCATTATGTGGTTTCTACCAAAAGTATATCAAAAACTTTAATTCCATATGTGCACCGTTAACTGATTTGACACGTAAAGGAAACCCAGATCGAATTACATGGACACCACAATGTGAAATGGCTTACCAAGAATTGAAGGAAAAGCTCACAAGTAAACCTATTTTGAAACTACCTGACTTAAGTCAGGAATTTGTAGTAAGAACGGATGCCAGTAATATTGGGTTAGGTGCAACTCTGCTACAGAAATCAGATGCATTGGATGGGGAATTAAGCCCAGTGGCATATGCTAGCAGAAAGTTGAATAAAGCTGAAACCAACTACTCAACTAGCGAAAAAGAATGTCTTGCAGTAATATGGGCGATAAAGAAATTCAATATTTATCTGTATGGGAAGGCATTTAAGTTGCAAACGGATCACAAACCCTTGTCGTTTCTAGCACAAGCTAGGCATGAGAACACTAGATTACTCCGTTGGTCATTATTGCTACAGCCATTTGAGTTTAGCATAGAGTATATAAGTGGAAAAACAAATCTGGGAGCGGATTTTTTTTTAAGCCGCCATCCGTGTGATGAGAATCACCGTAAGCCCCAGAAAGAATAAATTTCTCTATGTGTATATAGAATTATAGACTGACATATAACGTCTGTTTTAAGAGGGGAGGATTTGTCGTGAGAAATTCTAATCCACATATATAAATTAAAAAGTAAATGTAAAGCCTAACAAATAAATTCTATAAAAGGAAGAAGAATGGTAAAGAACAGTGCTGTCACAATGACAGTACTCGAAATCCCCTTTGTTTATGCTTTGTCTGCAAATTGTAACGTTTCCACGTTAAATACAAGCCACTGCATAATACAAGCGTTTCCACAACACATTAAAACGGGTATTGCATTTCTAAGAAAAAACATTGAGAGGCACACTGCGTATGACCTAAATTAATTACACTACGAATGGACAGATGGATGTAGGATGGAAAGAAGGGAGGGCTGAAAATCAGGAACGCATGCAACACTAAACACGCGTCTCGCTATTAATGCCACCCCCAACAAGCGTAACGCGATATACAATTACTACTATCACGCGTGTAAGGCCACATGCACTAACTTTTTTTTCAGACGGACAGTGATAAAAACACTACCCTTCCCAGAGTTAGGTTTTAAAAACCTGAAAAACGCTTATTAGGAAAGATGACATTAGATGGGTTTACGTTTGAAAACATGACAGTACCCAGACACCACATGGGGATTGAAGTGAACAGGAGGTGGTAGAAAATGCACATTTTGAACGCAGCCACCTAGCTCCCTTAGATTGAGATATTTGGATTCCTTAGGGTTTGCTGACACAGAATATGTTAAGTGTTACGCAAATAGTCCAGGAATTGTTAAGTGTTACGCAAATAGTCCAGGAATTAATAAATTATAGGCAAAAGAAAATAATGAGGGTGTCAGACAACCTAAAAACTCGGAGTCGCTCAGTGGCAGAATTTTAAACCACCATTGTACGGAAATAGGCCACAAGTTACATTTGAATTGATTGGATGGAATGATATGTAAGGCTAAACACGATTAGTCGGACTATAAATGCTATCTTTTGTTGTCAAGGGAGACGGAAGTAAGAGTACTTTTTTTCAAACGATGGGGTAGAAATGGCCTGATTGGTTAGGTCTGTTAATATAGTTAATTGATAGCGTTAGTTCGAGACCACTAGTTCAAATAGGCTTGATAAAGCAACAGTGCGTTGAAGCCAGCTCATATTTTTGCTAAATAAAAGCCTGGAACATAAGCAGATGGGAATTTGTGCCAGTATTTGTGCCAGAATTCATTGCTAGTCAACGTATCTGTGTTTATTTCCATGAATTGTGGTAGGCTGAAATATTTGATCTCTTTTTAATGAAAATTGAATGTACATTGATAATTTATGTCTGTATATATGTGCAGTTCAGTAGCGAACAAGAGGCAAGGCCTATAATATATATAGTGCTCCAACCTGAACAGAAGGTGTCGGAGAAAAGTAACACTACATGGAATTACCAGATAGTACACTGACACCTACCTTATGATATGGAAGGACTTATAGCTGAAAGTGCAGAGGCGTAGTAACCATTAAGGAGGTTAATACTGGAGTAAACTGCTTCAGAAGAAGATAGCAGTAAAAATAAAGCTCTGAACTCTGTGTTTGTGATGTATTGTGCTCAGTCTAGCCAGATAGTATAAATTAGTTCTGAAGTAGGAGGTACATCCTTCTTGTTTCAGGGACTGTGGTCCTAGTATTGAAGCCGCACCTGGTCTGAGCGTTTGCTGAATCCAGAGGCTACAACATACTCTTTGGTCCCTGTAGTAACCAGTGAGGTGTCTTCAGAACCAGTGAAGAAGTCTAGCAGAGGAGTCTTTGCCTGCCGCCATCACGAAAGTTAAGCCCTTCGTGGCCAACAGAGCTCAACAATTTGTACCCCTCCTTTTAAAATGAATTGTATTAATTAAAGAGGGGCAATTAATTGTTTTAATGTTCGGAACTGAGACCATCTCCAATACTAGTTCCAACATACACAAGCTAATGCAGTCATGATGACCAATAAGAACATATCTTGAAGAACAAAACCAGTATTACCTCATATTACCACATCACAACTCACACACATAGAATACTAATATTGTATGTCAATGCAAAGACCACATTTATATCTGTGTACATAATATTTGAAATTACATGTTATTATATTGCCTGGTTCACTGTGTAGTTGAATCAGGATCACTATTGTAGAGAAAATCAATACATCTGTATATATCTGAAATTTATCATTGAATCTTTTAAGATAGTCTTCTAGAGTGTTGACTGTTTGTGAGTGTCACAGTATTGTCAAGTATGGTGGAATAATTAAATTGTTTATCTGTTTGTTGTTGTGGTGACTTACACTTCATCATTTGCATAACCCTAGACATATAACGTTGCCAACACAATATTCCAGAATAATTCTGACTGAGATATAAATATGTGGCAGTAAGTAAGGTTATCTGTAAAACACTACACATATTAGATACAGATACCTTCACAGCTGATCTCAGTCAGTACACTAAGTCCCTATAAATATTTATATCATCCCACTTTACCACAGATTCCTAACACCGGTTTTTGGCCGTGTTCTCCGATACGGGGAGCGACGGTATAAAAGTCCTTGAAGTTGGTTGATTTGGAGCCACAACTTTTTTAAACACAAAGTGATACAGAAGGGAGCGGCAAAAAGTGTGCTGTCAAATACTTTGCCACTGCATCTGCATAGCAGACCAAGATACCTTTTAACAGCCTGTTACAGCTTATGTGTATTGCCTGAGGGTAAGAAAGAATATACAGGGTGTTCCACGAAAAAGCGGCCCGTGACGTCATGGAATGCTGACGTATTGTGTCGGAAGTAGTGTGAATGGCCAAGTAGTCCTAGCGTTGTAGAAATGTGACGTCCTAACAGTTGGCACTCTACATTTTTTGGCATTAACGACCGACCCTGTTGTACGCCATTTTGAGATCAACTTCTGTATGCTACTCTTTGCAGGAATTTAGAACCAGGAAACGTTGATGCAAAAATTTCAGATGTTTTTTTGAATGATCCCGTACGGATATAATTCTCAACAATAGCTATTCTTTCTTGCAGTGAAAACGGCATTGTGATAGACAGTTTATTTAAACACACAAGATGGTTTTCAAATACTCACATTCCAATCACGGAAAATAATTTAGGTCAATCTAGTACTACTTAGAACCTTTTATAACCGACATATTTGTAAACATTGAAAAATGCTGAAAAATCTGGCTACTTTCACTTTGTGAATGGGGCCGTTTTTCGTGGAACACCCTGTATATATATATATATATATATATATATATATATATATATATATATATATATATATATATATATATATATATATATATATATATATATATATATATATATATATATATAATTATGTAATTTTCTTGCGATTAATCCACTTGTGTGTTCGTAAGTGTGTTGAGTGTGTTAAAAAAAAACTTACAGGACGAGTGTATTGCCATCTGAAGTCTTTTAGAGACGAAAGCCAGCATTGGGAAATGTGTAGAATATTTGAGAATTAGGGTAAAAATACGACTGTATGTTTAATAATGTATTTGAAAGAGTATTTCCTAAAGGAAAGACACACTGATCAGGACCATGAGAAAGGATGACAGGATGTGTTAACATGTATTAATCAAGGTGTCACTTAATTCATTCATTCATAACCCTCCACTCCCACAGGAGCATAGGCCTTCAACAAACACATGCCAAGTCCTCCTGTCACGTTCCATCATCTCAAGTTCTTTCCATGTTCTCCTCATCATTTTCACCTCTGTTTCCAACTCTCTTCTCCATGTACTTCTTGGTCTTCCTCTGCCTCTCTTGCCCTGGGGGTTCCAGAACAAGGACTGCCTTGTAATGCTATCAACAGGTTTTCTCAGTGTGTGTCCTATCCATCGCCATCGTCTTCTTCTCATTTCTTGTTCCACTGGCACTTGTCTAGTTCTTGTCATCAGTTCCACGTTGGTAACCTTGTCATACCATTTTAATCCCTCTATTCTACGCAAGCACCCATTTATGAAAGTCTGTAGCTTTTTGGTTGTTGTCTTTGTTGTTCTCCATGTCTCTGAGCCATACAATAGGACTGACTTCACATTTGAGTTGAAGATTCTTATTTTCGGTGTCACTTAATAGTTTGAACTAAACCAAATCATTGTATGGAAGCAGATCATGGACAAATGGATCTAACGTAGGATTTATAAGGAAATTGTAATCACATTGAACTGGCTGTGAGTAGTACTGAGGTAAAATGTCCTGTGCAACTGTTAGCACCATGTCTGAAACTGTTTGTTACGTCCATTGTGTGTGTGGATAGAATAGTGCTGGACCATACAAGGGTTGTGATTATTTGTATTACAGATTTTATCCTGCAACTACTAATACTGTACGAGACATTCACTTCTGAGGGACTCTGTGGTGCAAACGTTCTCAATATACCTAGAACTAGACAACCTATGTTTCCCAGCCTGGAGATCCAGACATTTTGTGATCCTGGCTATAGTGGATGCTTCTCATTTCTGGAGATAAGTGGTAACACAATTCCACTGGTCAGCCTATCCAGAGACATTATCAAACAAATAAAATACCAATAACAACAAAAACAGTTTGAGTGATGACTCATGAAGGACTTTAATAAACTAAATACCAACTTTACAGTCCAGTGAAAGTGTCATATATATATATATATATATATATATATATATATATATATATATATATATATATATATATATATATATATATATATATATATATATATATATATATATATATATATATATATTAATGTGAAATAAATAATTAATATTTGAAATATAACTTTATCATATTTAACTTTTGTGGAAATGGACATTCAATGTTTATTTATTGCATCTTGTAAAAACATTTGAATTCTTTATCATTTTCCTAACTGAAAAGAGAAACGGTATAGGATCAATAAATTGTAAATATATATAACACTGACTAACAAAAAAAAACTTTTTTTTTCTTTCTCTAACATTTCTATGTTTTTCTGGTCAATTTTAATGCGCTGTTTTTAAATCTGCAAACCGTTTTTCTCTATCAGGTCGGGATCTCTAGAAATACGCAATTGAAGTTTTTTAACAACGCATACAGTATTACAACATCATTCGTACAAGAAGTATAACAGTTATGTAGGCTTGAATTTCTTTGCAGTCGACTTTCGTCGGTGAATGGCATGTGGTACATCGCGATGAAGCATCCAACAATAATCGGCAAGCATGGTCACACTCCACCATCCTTGATAACGTGACTCCATTACGGCGATATCTTGATGGAATCGTTCTCCATGTTCATCGCTGAATTCGCCAAGGTTGTCAGGGAAAAAGTCAAGATGCGAATCGAGCAAATGGATTTTGAGGGACATGATACAGCCCATAATTCTGTATGCATCTATGCACTGCTTAACAATATGCAACATAGTCGACAGATTTGTGATTTTCCAGAAAGTTATCGACGATTGATTTGAATGCCATCCATGCGCGAAGTTCACTACCATGTAATAAGTTCTCGAATTGTTTGTCTGCAATAACTTTCCTAATCTGAGGTCCTACAAAGATACCTTCCTTTATCTTTGCATCGCTAACTTGCGGAAACTTTTCTCGAAGATAAGTGAAAGCTTTGCTCGTTTTATCTAACGCTTTTACAAAATTCTTCATGAGCCCCAACTTTATATGTAACAGTGGTAAAATGAAGCTGTCTTTGTTAACTAATGGCTCGCGTATTACATTTTTATGCCCGAGCTGCATACGATCCTGGATAGGCCACACCTTTCTTGCATAATGTTCCTGTCTGTTGCGGCTGTCCCATTCACATCGGAAGCAAGAAAATTTAGTATACCCAGTCTGCATGCCCGTGAGAATTGCAATGACCTTTAGGTCTCCACAAATCCGCCATTGGTAGTCACTGTACTTTATTTTTTCCAAACGTATAGCCATATTGTCATAAGTTTCTTTCATATGAACAGAGTAGGCGACTGGAATTGATGAAAAAAAAATTATGTTATGCAATAACACGGCTTTTAGACTAGTCTTGGAAGAATCGATGAAAAATTGCCATTCGTTGACTATGTGCTCATGACCGTTTACATCTTTTCAATAGCAAATGTCATCACCCATCTCAAAGTATTGAACAAGTTCTCTGTGTCTATGACGAAATTTAGATATCGGAGTATTGGGCGCTAAAAGATTTCATTCTTTGAGTCGCGAACCGAGTAATTCCGCTTGTCCTTTGGTAAGAGCGAGATCACGTATTAGATCTGAAAATTCTGAATGCTTAATTAAGTAAACATCATCATTCACCGGTATGTAATCTGAGTCAGAATTAGTTTCTAAAGCAGGTAAACTATCACTTTCTGATGGTTCATTTACGTCCAACAGATATTGTTCTGGTGGTACTTGGATCGGACACGTGATTGGATCATGAGGCACTGGTTTCGAAACCGATTCAATATTTGGATAAACCACAGACTTTCTAGTTTTAAAAGTGAAACCATGGATATTTGTCAAGCAGAAGTAACAATCAGTAATGTGATTTGTATGTTCACGCCATATTACAGGCACTCCAAAAGGCATCGACTTATGCTTCGGCGATTTTCGTAACCAACCTGCCAATGTATTTGCACAAGTCGAACAAACTGCATTTGGCTTCCAAGATTTATTTGCATCATCAACTTTCGAATCGAAATAAAGTTCGTATGCTTTCTTTAGTAATGGTGTACAATTTTTCTGGTCAACACGATCGGTAAAATATCCGCACACGTAACAGAACAGATCAGCCGAATTTCTACAACTTCTAGAAGCCATATTTTGCTCAGAATTATTTCAAAATGCAGTAACTATTTGAAAAATCGCGTAACATATGTCATGCATCTTTTAGCAGTATAAAAAGTAGAATTATGTTGCTTTTTATTAATTTTTAATAAGCTATATAGTAAAAATGAAATGGAGCGAATAACGGTTTCCCAAAAATATATTTATTCACAAATATCTTAAGAACCCGACGTGATAGAGATAAACGGATTTCAGATTTGAAATCAGCGCAAGAAACTGACCTAAGAACACTTATTCTTATATAAGAAAGAAAAATGTTGTTTGTCAGTGTAATCAGTCTTACTTAATTATTTAAATTGAGTTACGGTTCTGTTGGTTATATATATATATATATATATATATATATATATATATATATATATATATATATATATATATATATATATATATATATATATATATATATATATATATATATATATATATATATATATATATATATCTATTACATATTAACTAATTAATCCCCTAGCAGAGTCAATACAAAAATAATAACCATTATTCAAGGGAGGATCTTGAGAGGTAGCACTTAGACCTTCAGTAACAAACACTATCATCATACTTGAAGGTTTATACAGCTTGACCCTACCTTTGATTGTCGATATATTTCTTATAAGACCAATCTCTTATCTGGCACTATCCTGGTATCATCTGATACATCTTTTTGTCCAGGATATCTTTCATTTAATAACATCTGAACCTCTCGCGACAACTGGTACCACAAACTTTAGAGGGAATAAAGAAACAAACTCCGTTGCTAAATATCTTTTTGCCTGATATTAATCAGGCGCCTTTTCCTGCTGTCCGTCGGCCGTTTGTTTTCTCAGATTTTCACTCTCACTGAGCAAGTACCATATCACTCAGGGCATGTGATGAAAAATCACCAGTATGTCAGTTAATTTAAGGAAAAATTTGTGACTGGACAGTGGCAGTAGCTTGTGCCTGAAGGAACATATAAAATTTACATACATTCATCAAATGAAAATATACAACTATTCACAAGTTGATGTAATCATCACTTACTCCCTGCTCCATTCAGAGTCTGAGGTTACCTCTGCTTTTTTTGGTTCTTCCGTGAAAACTAGCATGAAGCAATCACCCGCACTTGCTGTGGTGGTTCATGAATGTATCTTTTTCACATGCTGAGGTTGCCAGCCTAGTATGAATCTTTAACACCACTAGCAAGTATAAACATGTCAAATTTACAGCACAAAACATATGTTACACTCACCTCAATAATTGAGAAATCTTAGACTTCTTGCTCAGTAGAATAGTTTTGGCAACTTAACACAGATGCCTTGAACACACGTCTGGGGTGTTATTTCTATTTCATAATCCCTCTTTGACTTGTGAGTGGTCCTGTAGAATTCCGGGTTCCGTATTAATATTGGCGAGTTTTCTACTGATGAACAGAGATGCTCTTAATATTTTTTGTTCGGTCCTATAAATTCAGAATCTAACTCTATTCTTTTCTGGAGCACGGTCCGAGCTGTCTACGTTGACGATTTCTGGAATGCAGTGCCGTATGTCACACTTTTCTACGTTATATCGTAGGTTCCCGGCCCACGCTTCTACCTAATGTTTTCTGACAAACTCCCAATCAGCGCGGTTGTTTATTGGCGCATCAAATGCCAGCCAATACATTGAAAGTACATGTTATGAAAACTTTTCCTCATGTAGTATTCTCCATGACTCATGCGTTAAAAAAATTCAAACAGTCATCGTCCATATATGGAGTTGTGATATCCGTAAAAGGTTGTCAAAGTTGACTTATATCACACTTCCTGCTCACTCTTCCAAATGTCTTCCAAGATTGCTTTAATCTATAATCACCTGTCCCAAACAGTCGAGTCGGAAGTCATTATGCAATCTTAAGCAAACGCTTCATGTTCGCATGTACCTGGAGTCAATGTGGTATTATCAAGTTTTAGCGATTCAATTAATCTCTCAGGGATAGACAATACGCTTGTCTGGCCCCGTCGTGCATCGAAGCGTGAAACATGAACAGAAGGGAAAAGAATGTGCTAACCATTGAATAATGCACATAATTCAGTAGACTCAACAAATGTAGTTTAATACTGTTGGAGATGAGAAGAGAGCGCACACATTATGTCAGTCATAGCCAAATAAGAGTTTGTAGACTTCAGTGTTAATATAATCACTGGTAGAACTCTAGAGAATTCGAATGACACGGCTAGCTTTTGTTGCATTACAAGACGAAACGTGAACAAAGATTCTAGACAGAACTTGGGTTAGTGTGTTTAAAAACAATGGCTTGATGTCTTCTTCTTCTGTCTTCTTCTTGCACCTTTCACTCCCCAAGGAGTATTGGCCTTCAATAAACATATGCCAAGTCTGCCTGTCACGTGCCATCAGCTCAAGGTCTTTCTATGTCTTCTTCATCTCCTTCATGTCTGTCTCCAGCTGTCTTCTCCTTGTGTTCCTTAGTCTCCCTCTGTCTCCAGTTCTCTTTTCCTTGTGTTCCTTGGTCTCCCTCTAACTCTTTTACCCTGGGGATTCCAGAACAAGGACTACCTTGAGATACTATCAACAGGTTTCCTCAATGTGTGTCCTATCCATCGCCAGCGTCATCTTTCCTCTTTTTTCACTGGCACTTGTCTGGTTCTTGTCATCAGTTCCACATTGATGACTTTGTCATACCATTTCAATCCTTCTATTCTCCGCAGTCATCCATTTATGAAAGTCTGTAGCTTTGTCGTTGTTGTTGTTGTTGTTGTTGTTCACCATGTTTCACAATCATACAACAGGACTGACCTGAATTCTGATTTTTGTGTTGAACTTGATTGCTTGTGATCACTATATACCCCCATACCACCATACCCCCAATCCAATGAAAGCTCCTCCAGTCTTTTGTATATATTTTTTAAATATACTTGTCTGTTCCCCCACCTCCCCCCATTTCCCTCCCCTTCCAACAGTGTATTCGCTGCTGACAAGATATATGTATGATTCTACATCTTGTAGTGGCATTTCTGTCTATGTGTATATATGTGTGAGTGTGCATGTATGAGTTTGTGAGTAAGGAAAATCTTCCCAGACTGTGTTTTTCTATTTGCAAACTAATTTTTAAAGAGACGCAGTGAATGCATGAAGAAATGGGAAATAAAAATGATGGCTTTGGATGCTTCGTGACAACTGGAGTGGCGTGTAAGTAGTCACTTTTACATTTTATTTCTGTTGCTCCGTCTCATTTATAATAATGATGAAAAAAAAACGTATAGCGGAAAAGGAATGACAAGAACGGAAAATCAACCTCAAAAGACGACAATTCTGACTTGTGATCGATTCACCGTAGTTAATTTTGTGTTCTTTCAGTGGAACATTTTTGGCACCCCGATCCAGCGATCAAATGGGCTTCTTGCTGGAGCCGGCCCTGCAATGAACAGAGAGAACAAACCATCCACGCTTTAAAGACATATTAACGGTATTAGTTGCTTTCTGTACAAATTGTTGTTATTGTTTTCTTTGTCAGGTTTCGGGTGGTGCTTTTATCACTGAAGTGTCATCACAGTACTGTGTTTTTGGAGACTGTTCAAGTCCAACAGTTATAACTTTAGCAATAGCAGCAGAACAAATGGCCATGACGTCATCAACAAACACACACAACAACTGCGGATATCCTAGTTATAAAAATGTATATACTTTAGACAAATATAACCAGATACGTGTCCTGGTGCCCTAGTCTTTTGACTCAAGTTTGGTCTAGTTAAAGATGCCAATACATTCTCCATGTGTTTGACATTTACGCACCAAATCCCACATCTCCCCCTTGTTTCAGCCTGGTTCCCACGCTCCCTTCTCCGTGACATCTGGAGCAGTGGAAGCGGAATAAAGAGAAACACTGCAGGGTTTTGGAGGTAACAGTCCAAAAAAAAAAATTAAGTTGTACCTGTCAGTCATTACCACAGACCGTTACAAACTGTTCTCAAGCGACTGTTATGAATGAGCGCGTTGAGTGCCCCGCTATCTTTGTGAATGACAAACTTATAATCGATATGTATGTACCCGTTTCAATATACTTTCTTCACGTCTTTCATTCCATCTTCTCACCTGTTCCCTAATGCATCCTGACGCACAATTACATTTTATTTATGTATTGTTTTACTAGAAATGTCAGCTGCCATAATAGCAATGTTGGTTAGATCGAGGTTGGTCTGATTCTCAAAGTGACAGCAAATCGAATCCCATCGTAAACCCATTTTTCTTCTAGAGGGCGTACTGTTTACAACGACAAACGGGCTGCGTGTTATAGATCAAATCGAGCTTTCGGTCTAAAATATTTCTGGCTTTCGTGACACAGCGTCGGTATCTTGAATTATCCAACCAGTGTAACAAAAAGATATATAAATGAAGGCCCCTTCTTGAAGAACAAATTTGTTCCATACCAGCCAAATACCTGCAGAGTTTCTATAATACCTTGGTTCCAGCGTAAAAATAAGCTATCCTTCTACAGTGAATATATATATATATATATATATATATATATATATATATATATATATATATATATATATATATATATATATATATATATATATATATATATATATATATATATATATATATATATATATATGTGTGTGTGTGTGTGTGTGTGTTTGTGCGTGCGTGTGTGTGTGTATGTGTGTGCATAAATATATATATTCTGGAATATGCTGCAAACACATCATGGCCCTTTGATATACGTAGTGGCGTTAAACAAGACTACGTCATGGCTCCGACCCTCTTCGGGATGTTCTTTGCTTTGCTCTTGAAACATGCATTCGGAGATGCAACAAGGAGGAATATGCCTTCACACTAGGTCAGATTGCCGACTGTTTAACATCGCAAGGCTGAAGGCAAAAACAAAAATCAGAAGGGTCACTATAAGAGACTTGTTATTCACTGATGACGCTGCGATCGTCACTCAAAGTCAACAGTAGCTTCAGAGCTTGATGAATCGCTTCACCCAAGCATGCAAGGACTTTAGCCTCACAATAAGTCTAAAGAAAACACATGTGCTGAGTCAGGACGTGGATGTTGCACCAGTTATTACTATCGATAACTATGAATTGGCAGTGGTGCACCACTTCACATACCTGGGGTCTACCATCAACGATAAACTCTCGCTAAACACTGTGACAATCGGCTCGTTTGCTTTTTCGTTATTTCCTCTCATCGCCTTTATTATCTATTATTTCGTCATATACTCAGAATTGTTACCCTTTTTTCCTACTACCATTGTTCACATTTCACGCTTCGACGCATTACAGGCAAGACAATCGCCCATTCCTGAGAGATTAATTGTATCACTAAACGTGTTAATACCACACTGACTCCAGGTAGATGCGAGCACGGAGTGTTTGCTTAAGATTGCATAATCACTTCCGACTCGACAGCAGAATGGACTTGCAATAAGGCTTTAATTGTATAGACCACGATTTGCTTAGACAGGCAGTCGGTTTGCGACAAGTCATGTGATACAAAAGGGCAGCAGAGTCTGATGAAATATGGAAACAGACTTCCGAATTACTTGGGATAGGTGATTATAGATAAACGCAATCTTGGAAGACATTTTGAAGAGTGAGCAGGAAGTGTGATATAAGTAAATTTTGAGAACATTTTACGGATATCACAACTCCATATATGGAAGATGACTGTTTGAATTTTTCAAACGCATGAGTCATGGAAAATATTACATGAGGAACAGTTGTCATAACATGAACTTTTGAATGTATTGGCTGGCCTTTGAGGCGCCAATAAACATTCGCGTTGGTTGGGAGTTTGTCAAAAAACGCCTGGTCGAAACGTGGGCCGGGATCCTACTATATAACGTAGAAAAAGTTTGACAAACGGCACTTGCTTTCCAGTAATCATCAACGTAGACAGCTCGGACCTTGCCACAGAAAAGAATAGAGTGGATTCTGAATTTATAGGACGAGACAAAACGTATTAAGAGCATATCTGTACATCAGTAGAAAACTCGCCAATATTAATACGGAACCCGGAATTCTACTGGACCACTCACAAGTCACAGATAGATTCTGAAATAGAAATTATACTCCAGACGTGTGTTCGAGGCATCTGTGTTAAGTTGCTAAGACTATTCTTCTGAGCAAGAAATCTATCTTCCCTATTGGGGTAAGTTGTAAACATACATTTTATGCTGTGAATTTGACATGCTTATTGTAGCGTAATGGTTTTGAGGAGATAGGACAGCTTGAATGGAATGGAAGAATACAGATAATAATGTCTTATTGATAGCTTCCGAGTTTGAAGAAACTGCCTCTCCTCGGGAAATAGTGTACTAGAAATTTACTTAAAAGAGAATTCTGGAACCTAAACAAGATATTTTCTGGACGATAAATTCTATATCCGATATCCTACAAAGGACTATGTATAGTACATATAGATGGATAAGAGATTTGGTGCCCAGCCACATTAAAAATATCCTGACCCAATAGTGTTTCTTAATTTTGGCTCTGCCCCCAGGGTGTAGATTTATGTTACTAAAACTATACAACCCAATTAAATATTACAAAGAAAATAACAACAGACTCGGTTATGTAAAGTTTACAAAAATGAAAATAGAATCTCACAATATATTCAACTATACGACTATATGATATGTTCCCTAATCTATGAATGGTTCTGATCCATGTCAGAATTAATTTTTAATTATAGGACAATAGGAATATTCTGTAGTGGTTCTGCTGGCATGTTCAGATACTCATCTCAATTGCTGATGTAGTCTTGTTGCCAGGGGTTCAATATGTCCCAGCACTCCAGGTCCCGCAAGTTCTTTTTAGGGTTTCGGAGGATGGCAAGCTGCTTTCTCCGTCTTGACTCAGGGCGCATCACCAGCTGGGATGGATTAAGTCTGCCCTTGAGAACACTGCTTATGGTTTTGTCTTCTGGTATGACAACTGGGTAGGACTGGATTGACAAACAATCAAAGCTCCATTAGTAATCATGCCAGCGAAGTCATTTCCCATATCTGCTGGGCGCTAATCGTCCATCAGAAATCTAACAAACATTCATAGTTAACATTACTAACAAAGTGCTCTTATTATCTATAAAATATTATAGCATAACTGACATTATAAGCATACAGGTGGGTCTCAACCTATATCCGGCTTCCAGCTTGTCTACCGCAGTGATTTTCAACGTATGGGCTGTTAGCTTCACCAACTGTGAAGTTTGGGGCAGTGGTCATCAAAAGTTTGAGAACCACTGGTCTACCTAGTGCCCATAGAGCAATAAAATCAATTTGGGGTCACTGTCAACAATGGTTTGAGAACCACTGGGTAAGAGTTTTCTATTCTGCTGTAACATGGTGGGGTGTCATTGCTGCTAAGGTTTGAGAACCACTGAATTACAAGTCAGTCAACATATTCATTTATGAAATTCGGCTACAGTGCTGTTGTCCATTCATTACATACTTCTGTGTTTATGTGATAGGCATTCATATACCTTGATAATACCATCATAACACAGGATACATGCACATCAATACATTAAAATATAATAAGGATATTTGCAGAAATCAGTTCTGGATTAAAATATGACAAGGATAATCATGGCTGAAATCATACAGTAGAATTAGTAGAAATCATTCAGTATAAAACAGGACAAGGGTAGTTCATACATGAAATGAAACTTTCAGTATACATAATGTTGTTGTCTCCTGTACAAAATCAAGGATATTAATTTCTGTCACAGTGAAAAACAAAAGATACTGACATGATATGTTGTAGATAAACATATGATTAATTCATGTTATTCATATAACAATATAGATCACTTACTCGCTCAGGCAAGATTCATTGCTGTTTAAATGATCGGGCCCCTCTGTATTTCTTAGGAGCAACCATTTTGTTCCCGGTCAGTCTGCCGGCTTGCGAGAGAAAAGGCCTGCGCTTTGAGAATAGCGCCAAAATCCTCCAGGTTTTCGTTTGGTTGCTGAGGTCAAAGGTCAAAAGACAATAATCTGCGCTCCCTATCCATTGGCTGAACTGCAATTATTCAGGGCGCGGTGTAAAAGTTCACAGCGGTAAAAGGTCACAGTGGTTTACTGGTAACCTCGATTTAAGAAAAAGGAATTTATTTCCCGAAGCAAATGGGAGATCTCCTGATGTGTATTTACGAGTGGTAGAGATTCTAGAGAATTTAGAGAGAAGGAATGAATTTGTATGAGAAAAGATAGACAGAGAGAAAAGAAGGCGAATACACTTCGTGACATAGGCCCCCTTTTAAAAGTTATGCCTACGGCTAACTTAAGTTGAGCCGACTATTCTCTTCTGTCTGCTACTACCTTACTGTTTCATATCTCTTGTTAATTCCATCTCAGTGTTTCTTCTCTTTCCTCTGTCAAACGGAATGCCTGTAATCCACATATGGCTATCCGTTTCCTCTTCAATAAGTAGTTGAGGTGGGTTGAGCAAGCCTGCTCGCAAAAATAACCCCCTCTTCTTTTCTCCCTTATGGATCCTCCATTGAAGCTTGCCTCCTGGCAAAGAGCTTGCCCTAAAGCCTACACTCTGCTTGCAATGAGGTCTATAGCAAATAGTTTTGCATGATGAGGTTGCCAACCTCATACACAACCTTATTTTAGTCATATTACTTGACCTGCCTAAGGACACATACCTATCTCCCCAGGTATGAGAGCGTGTATGATCTTCTATCCCTGTTTCTCCAGTGACAGAGAAAGATAATTCTATCATTTTTTCCTGCCCACCAGGTACCAAGGAAATTTGGACCCGCTTCACTTTCTGATCCCAGAGAGTGGGTGAGGTTATTGGAACTGACTGAAGACTAAGTGCTTGAGGGTCATGTTCCTCTTTAGCCGTTTCTCCCGTGTTAAAGGAAGATATTCCTGAAACATGTTTCATCCCACCAGGTACCAAGAAACTCTGGCCCGGCTTCACTTTCTGCACGCAGATAGTGGGTGAGACTATCAAAACTTGTTCAGAATTAAGTGCACTGGGGTGGTCAATCCCTTTGCACTCTTCCAACTTTTCAGTGAAAATGTTGGAAGATGAGTTAGGCATTGGAGTCTCCATAGCCTGTTCAGTCACGCCGTCTCTGGATCGTGCTGAGTCTCCTAAGATGATATATTTCCCTCCTTGAGGTATGGGGTAAATTCGTTCATCCAATATTGCGGCCTTTACTTTGCCGTTTACAAAGTTCGACCTAACTTCTACATAAGCTAAAGGCAAAATCATCCTTCTGTTGTTTATCATGGGTGCGGTTACCTCAACATCCTCTTCGGTGACTTGATCAAGGTCGATAACAGAGGCTGAGACAAGGGCATCACACCCAAGACCTTGATAATACAAACAGGTGATTTGTTCTCCATTTACTGTGGCAGTCTCCACATTTTGAGAATCCCTGTATCCACTCCGGGCCTTCGTCAAGTTCCCATCCATGGTAGGGACCTTAGCTTTGTATGAAGTCTTTGGGATTGATTCTCGGCGCCTACAGTCTAACTGATGTAGGGTGGCCGACAGGTGATGTTCAAGAACATCCCTTCCCTCCCCATAGGGTTGCGTAATCCTTTTCTGTTCAGTGATCCTATTTGGTTGAGCGATCCTATTTACCAGGTTTTTGGTGCAGTTGTTTTCAATATGCCTGTTGTGAGTTTTTGCTGAGGATGAGGAAGGTCTCTTCAGATTATTAGCACAGCTGTGCTTAATCTTGTTTTCAGGACAGTCTAGAGGTCTCTGTTTAGATATCCTAGCCTCTGCTCTGTCTGAGCCTGAATTCTGAGACATAGACTCGGCTTCATGTGGTGCAGTTATATTTACCGCGGAGGGTGGTGATGCAACTGGCAAAGGAGTGGCATGATGAGTATTCCTAGATTCAAGTTTATCCATGGATTCCATTTTTGTAGGTTGAAACTGAGTTTCCATTTCTTGCAGTTCTTCCTTACACTGGAGGGCTTTTTCTTGTCTTTGTCTCTCATGTTCCACATTCTCTTCCTTGCATTTTGCTCTCCATTCGTTCTGTTGCCCCATTATGCTCATGAAACATTCTACCTGTTCCGAGACATAATTTTCCAGCAAACTTCCCGAGAAGACAGATAATTTTCCAATCTTATATGATTGCGCTGTCCATTTCTTCAGTCCTTTTATCTCATCCATTTTAACAGCAGTGGTTTTGCTGAGCGAGTATGAGATCTCTAACTCACTATCAAATAAATACAGGCCTAAATACTTTCTATAGCCGTAACTAAACTAAAGTATTTTAACAACCTATGTTATTTAAAACCAGCATACATAAAATATAATTTAAATATTAGTTAACAACATGTAACTAATAACCAGCAGTACCACCAAGAATAGTTTTCATAACATAACTTAAAATCTGTTTTTCTTGTAAAAATGTATGTGTAATTTAGTCTAGGGTAATTTATATGTCCCCTCTTTAATCTAATCCTAGCCTTGGACACCAATTAGTGACAAGTACCTACAGCAGTAGTGGTCTAGGAAAGATAAGAGTTTTCATATCTCAGACAAGTGTCTAAATATGAAAAAAAGTAAATCCCGGACACGAGCGTCCCAGTGTAGCGAAATGTTTTTTTGTTTTGAGGGAGAAAGTGTAAGTATGACAGACTTGATGGAAGAATAAAAGATTATCTCTAGAGGAAACTCTTCCAGACTGCAAGTTGAATGCACAGTCTCTCCTCGGGGAATAGTCCACTCAAAAAAACTTTCTAAGAGAATTCTGGTACCTAAACAAGATATTTTCTGGACGATAAATTCTATATCCGATATCCTACAAAGGACTATGTATAGTACATATAGATGGATAAGAGATTTGGTGCCCAGCCACATTAAAAATATCCTGACCCAATAGTGTTTCTTAATTTTGGCTCTGCCCCCAGGGTGTAGATTTATGTTACTAAAACTATACAACCCAATTAAATATTACAAAGAAAATAACAACAGACTCGGTTATGTAAAGTTTACAAAAATGAAAATAGAATCTCACAATATATTCAACTATACGACTATATGATATGTTCCCTAATCTATGAATGGTTCTGATCCATGTCAGAATTAATTTTTAATTATAGGACAATAGGAATATTCTGTAGTGGTTCTGCTGGCATGTTCAGATACTCATCTCAATTGCTGATGTAGTCTTGTTGCCAGGGGTTCAATATGTCCCAGCACTCCAGGTCCCGCAAGTTCTTTTTAGGGTTTCGGAGGATGGCAAGCTGCTTTCTCCGTCTTGACTCAGGGCGCATCACCAGCTGGGATGGATTAAGTCTGCCCTTGAGAACACTGCTTATGGTTTTGTCTTCTGGTATGACAACTGGGTAGGACTGGATTAACAAACAATCAAAGCTCCATTAGTAATCATGCCAGCGAAGTCATTTCCCATATCTGCTGGGCGCTAATCGTCCATCAGAAATCTAACAAACATTCATAGTTAACATTACTAACAAAGTGCTCTTATTATCTATAAAATATTATAGCATAACTGACATTATAAGCATACAGGTGGGTCTCAACCTATATCCGGCTTCCAGCTTGTCTACCGCAGTGATTTTCAACGTATGGGCTGTTAGCTTCACCAACTGTGAAGTTTGGGGCAGTGGTCATCAAAAGTTTGAGAACCACTGGTCTACCTAGTGCCCATAGAGCAATAAAATCAATTTGGGGTCACTGTCAACAATGGTTTGAGAACCACTGGGTAAGAGTTTTCTATTCTGCTGTAACATGGTGGGGTGTCATTGCTGCTAAGGTTTGAGAACCACTGAATTACAAGTCAGTCAACATATTCATTTATGAAATTCGGCTACAGTGCTGTTGTCCATTCATTACATACTTCTGTGTTTATGTGATAGGCATTCATATACCTTGATAATACCATCATAACACAGGATACATGCACATCAATACATTAAAATATAATAAGGATATTTGCAGAAATCAGTTCTGGATTAAAATATGACAAGGATAATCATGGCTGAAATCATACAGTAGAATTAGTAGAAATCATTCAGTATAAAACAGGACAAGGGTAGTTCATACATGAAACTTTCAGTATACATAATGTTGTTGTCTCCTGTACAAAATCAAGGATATTAATTTCTGTCACAGTGAAAAACAAAAGATACTGACATGATATGTTGTAGATAAACATATGATTAATTCATGTTATTCATATAACAATATAGATCACTTACTCGCTCAGGCAAGATTCATTGCTGTTTAAATGATCGGGCCCCTCTGTATTTCTTAGGAGCAACCATTTTGTTCCCGGTCAGTCTGCCGGCTTGCGAGAGAAAAGGCCTGCGCTTTGAGAATAGCGCCAAAATCCTCCAGGTTTCCGTTTGGTTGCTGAGGTCAAAGGTCAAAAGACAATAATCTGCGCTCCCTATCCATTGGCTGAACTGCAATTATTCAGGGCGCGGTGTAAAAGTTCACAGCGGTAAAAGGTCACAGTGGTTTACTGGTAACCTCGATTTAAGAAAAAGGAATTTATTTCCCGAAGCAAATGGGAGATCTCCTGATGTGTATTTACGAGTGGTAGAGATTCTAGAGAATTTAGAGAGAAGGAATGAATTTGTATGAGAAAAGATAGACAGAGAGAAAAGAAGGCGAATACACTTCGTGACACTTATAATTGCTAGTGGTGTTAAAGATTTATACTAGTATCGCAACCTCAGCATATGAAAATGATACATTCATGAACCACTACAGCAAGCGCTGGTGATTTCTTGATGCTAGCTCTCAGGGAACCAAAAGCAGCGGTAACCCCAGACTCCGAATGGAGCAGGCAGTGAGTGATGATTTCATCAACTTATGCATAGTTGTATATTATCATTGTGAGAATGTATATAAACATAATATGTTCCTTCAGGCACAATCCTACTGCCACTGTCCAGTCACAAATTTGTCCTCAAATTAACTGACATACTGGTGATTTTTCATCACATGCCCTGAGTGGTATGACATATGCTCAGAGAGAGTAAAAATCTGAAGAAAAAAAACAAACGGCTGACTGTGACGTATAAATTATAATGGAAATATAGATACAGTAATCTGGCAGCCTTTGCTTTCCCATTTAGTGTCTACCATTGGCTAAGCCAAACCACGCAATTTTCTGTCTGTATGACTCACCTTTGAATCCACGCTCTTTTTCTGGGAACATAACAACGGAGTTGTTTACCAACTTTTCGCAACCTGTCAGTCTTAACAGGGGAGCGAATCATGTTTGTTTACCTGAGTTTCTCACGCGAGGTGATTTGCCAATTATCGGACATTAGACAGATGTGCGTGGAAACAACGGACTGTTTGAAGAGATACACGGGCGATAATATTTTCCCGACCACCTTTGATGTTCGTACATTCAGGGGGAGGTAAATGTTTGATCTGCGAAAGGGGACGTAGTCTAAGAGAGGCCCGTTGCACGGCCAAGTCTTCTAATGTCGGTCAGCATCGCTGAGTAGAGCGAACGAACAAACCTTTCATCTGGGAAACGCAGTTTCCTGATTTCTCTGCTATGCAGAATGTGTGAATTATAACATCCTCTAGAGATATAACACCATGATCTGTATATATATTGCGTTCTCTCCAATTCAGTTTTTAGAGTCGCTCAGAAATTTTTGGATAATCTAAACACGCCAGACCAGAACCATTTCTTCGCTAAATGTGTTAATTAGTTTCGTGGAGGATTTCATTTTCTGATTTGTGGTAATAGAAATTGTGCTGAAGTGTTAAAATGTGTTAAGTTTACCATTTTAATTCACTGTAATTTTCTAGCGTTTAAAACTAGTGAAATAACATAACGCGTAGATATTTTCTTGCCAGTTGTTCAGTGTAATGTAATTTCCAACACCCCACTTTCTTACACAAGAAGATACGGTTTAGCTGACTGAGATTATTACGCGTGACGGATGAGTGACAGAATAGAATTCGCAATATATTTCTTTGTGTGAAATTATATAAGTGACTATGTTAATATCAGGTGACAAATTAATAGACGCCGACAATCTATAGCTAGAAATGATAGGCGATATTTGTTAAAGTGCGCGCATGGATAAATCAAATAATAATTGACTTTGTGCGCTGTTCATTTTCTCGCGGGCAATAACGGGGGAGAGCGCATACCCTTTTTTCCGACATGCCATAGCGGAAAACTTACGTGTGGATAGGATAGTAGCATATTTTTTTTTTTCATAAATGTTCTTTTCTTCCTGTAGTGAAATTGACAGAGATACAACGGTAAAATACATCCAAAGATAACATTTAAGGATAAAAACATACTGCGTAGGCTGCGAATAGTACATGATCGCCTAGACCGCGGGTCATCATCCTCCATAATAATTGACTTGCTAGACTGGAGGGGAACGGCGGATCAAAAAGGAAAAAAATATGACTGGAAAGATTGCGTGAGACTAGAAAGGCTAAGGAGACGCAATTGGGGGGGGGGGGGGGTGGGGGGGGAGGGAGGGGGGAGGGGGGGGGGGCGGGGGTGGGGGGGGGTGGCGAGCGGGCGGTGGGAGGAGGGATGCGGGGCGGGCCAGAAACGGAGAAAAGTCACGTTTCCCAAGTTGACATAAAAAGTAAGCAACTCGACAGAAGGGACCATAGATATGTTACGCCACAGTCATTTAGTGGACGCTTTTGCGCGATACCAAGCCCTTGATTTGAATTCAGCGGCTAAACGCAGATGTTAGGAATATTACAAAAATTAAAAAGTACTTTTTTCTTAATATTAATGTTAGGAATATAAAAATTAGTTGGCCGGATGGCCTATTCTGAGCAGTGAACTAATATGTTCTTAATTTTACAGACGGATAGATAATATTGAAGATAATGACAAAAGACAGTGTTGTTCACATCATCGACAGACTGTATTGAATCTAAAAGTGTCGCTAATTGCACAAAAAAAAACACGACCTCGAAACGCAGGTGTTCAAATCTACGTAGTATGGAAGAGAGGGTTTTTGGGTGGTAGCTGTGTCTAAATATAACTTTTAACGACAAAATTTTGGAGGGGAGAGAAAGGTTGGTTCAAAAATCAAGTACATTTTGTAGAAACACAAGTAGAGACGGACAGACTAACAGATAACCATCCATACTTGACTGAAGCATGACTGAAATGACTTTATGGTAGGAAATTTGAATTTAAAATAAACCTAGGCAGTGATTGGCCACAGACAATCATATCATTAGCGCTCAGACGCGAAAGTGGGGCCATTCTTCAATAGTTGTTCAGTGATAGACACAGATTTTAAAGTGTGGTGATTTCCATATGAAAGAAAGTGTAAGAAGTTTAGGGACGCCATACTATAGCCAGCAGCTCAGCTGAGTTTTGCTAGCAATTCTGTGTTATTTATTCATAATCTGGTAAGATTGAAATTATTTCCTTATATATTTTGAATATTGTTCATTGTTCGAGTGATTTGATACTGCCATATCGAAATCTAGCCTTACAAACAAGTAGGGATTTGCTCTAGACCCCCCGCCCTAGTCAGGGTCTAGGGACCAACAATGTACATAAACTCCAACAAGGATTATGCAAGACAGATCAAGTGTTGAGAATAATGAAACATATTACCTATCCTCTTTTAGGGCAGACAACTAATAAATATTTTTCAGAACCTATAGTCTGGGAGGATCTATCTGATGTAAAACCACCATGGTAAATGTGCTGTTTGGTCAGAGAGATCTGACCTGTCTGTATGATGTTGTTGTTGTGTCAGTGTTGTGTCCAGACGTGGGTAGAGAATAGATTTTGACACATGGCCCATACTTTGATTGCAGAGCTGTGAGTTTCTGTTGTCAACAAAGCAGTGTCTATTCAGTTGGTGACTTTACTCGAGTGTATCTGTGCAGTACTTGTGACAGAGACCACCATTATTGCCCGCCAGCACGGAGAGGTGGGACCACCTGATTTCAGCACCAGAGCTACAACTACCAGATGAGTGAGCCTCTGGTCTGCTGGACATTCACCAACGCTGTGTAGTTACTAATACCCCCATAAAAATTCCCACCATTTTCTGGACACTGTGTAGTCAATATAGACAGGTGTGATGAGGCCACCCCAACAGCACAAACATTAAATATCCTCCCAAGTAGATGACTACTAGAACATTTTAATAAACTAACTAGTATAGTACATATATATGTACACTATTGCATTTATGATATAATATTCCATGCATTTCTTTCATAATCTCTAAATCCTTTAAGTTCTGGTCAACCTAAAAAATTGATACAGAACAAAATAAATGTAATATAATTCTATCAAAAAATTTTACACACGTGAGTTAGTTCAGTGTATTTTAACATTTATTAATATTATTAGTCTTGTTAAATATATGTGGGTATATCTATAACCTATTACACCACACTACATATCATAACCCTAGACACTTTACGTAGCTACATTCATTAAAAAAAATTAAGTGTGAGGTCGTAGTGGTAGCAAGAAAGGCCTTCTGACAATTCTCAACTACATTTTATCTCAGGAGCCTTCACAGCTGGCCTCATACAATTACATTTAGTAACATCACCATCATACAATACCATCAAACACCACTACACTTCCTAATATAGTACCTGATCAAAACCAGCGCCCAGCGGTCTTCTGATTTTCGGTCTTCTATTTTTGGGCTAGTTCGGTCCTCTTTCTTCATTCAGTGAAGGATTAATGGTGTCTTCTTAGTGGCTTACAAGTCCCAAGTTCTTTCGTGAACCGGTTAGGCCCAAGAGACAAATAAACATTAATATTAAATCTTAACTGGACTGTACTTTACCCAGAATTATTTATTCAATTTTTCCAGCCCACGGGGCATACGAAAGAACATATATTCCTGACGTTTGACAGCCGTAGCAACGGAGTGATCCATAAAACTACGCTGTTTCAAAATCGGCACTCACCATAGAGCCAGCTGATAGGATTTACCATCATCATCATTTTTACATATTGTAACATTTGTCTTAGCAACCAGATGCTTCTCAATTCTGGAATTATTTTTCTCCTTCTGCAACTGTGAACGTCCAGCGTACGTCTTGCTTCAGTAACTATTCGCGGTGACACTTGTTTCATCCAGGGAAAATTAAACCATTAAATTTGGCGTCCACTTGTAATTATTATTCGATATATAGGCTGGACTGGGGCCATATTTGGTCAACACACCTGACAGTATAGGTTCATGGACTATTGTAATTTTTCAAGGGATACCAACACCACGAGTGGGTAAGCGAGATTGTTTGTGGCCACGTATGACAGAGAGAGAGAGAGAGAGAGAGAGAGAGAGTGAGAGAGAGAGGGAATATTTTTCCTTTTGTTACAATCATTGTACTAACTTCTTTTTTTATTTCGCTAAACTTGTGTATTTTACTGAGTAGTAATTTAGTGGGAACTTGTTCTTCATAGTCTATTCTGTAACCTAGTGTTAATATTTGACCTTTGGGTTATTAACTTCTTTTGGCATCCTTTCTTAACAAGGGGGGGGGGGGGGGCACTTATTCGGTTATTTTCATATGTCTGTAAACATGATTTATTGATGTCTCTGTATGTTTTGATGTTGTAAAAGTTTAATGATAATAAACAACAGAAAGAACTATACTGTGTGTTGGTCAGACCCATACCCAATTAACCAAAGTTTTTTTCACGTTTGTGTGTCTTGTTGTCACATAATTGTGTGTGGGTGTGTTTAGTTTAACTTATATTTCTAGATATAAGGGGTGCAAGATTGTCTGACACTAAATTATAGTCGTATAGATAGGCTGGACTAGAGAAACTATTCAGTCCAGAGACAAATCTTCTTCTTAACTATTCACTCATGAAATCTATTTCTTACACCTTTATTTTCACATATTTACCACTATCACCTCTGCTCAGACGGGACCAGAAATATCTTCTAACCTATCTAAAAAATTTACGACACTGACGGTCAGCGGGAAAAGTCGCTTGATTAATACCAGGCAAACAAATATTTAGCAACGGAATTTGTTCATTCATTCCCTATAAAGTTTGTGGTACCAGTACGAGGCGACCCGTGACAGACACCGAAATGGACAATCGCATAGGCAAAGCTGCAGCAACCTTTGCCCGCCTTACAACGCGTGTTTGGAGAAACTACAAAGTCACAACGAAGACTAAAGCTGCGGTATATAACGCCTGCATCACCAGCATACGGCTACATGGCAGCGAGACATGGACAACGTATGCTAAGCAAGAAAGAAAGCTCAATACCTTCCATCTACGGCATCTACGCCACATCCTCGGCATTTTGTGGAAGGACAAAGTAACAAAATGTCGAGGTGTTTGTGACGAAAGTACTGAGATTCTGTCTTTCAAATGGCCCATGTCTTTTTCTCCTTGCATTTTGTTCACTATTTTTGGAGGGATTACAGAAAAATCCTTCCCCATGTTTCTTCTCCTTCTATTTATTTACGTTTTCAGAGAGATTACGGTGGAGTTTCATCTCATCTACATCTATGTTCCTTCTCTATGACTAGTAGTCTTGTTTAGTGTTGGGGTGTAGGGAACTGTTGCATTATTATTCTAGACGAAGGACTTTAGAGCCTAGATCAGATTGGCACCAGTTTTAGTCTTTTTAAAGACAGGGCAGGTGGCCCTAGACGCATTTTTCGGGAGTTAAATTATTTGCGGCCATTTTTGCTTCAATTTAGCAGTATAGGGCTGGGACTAATTCCCGTTTCTTTGTCTAAAACCCATGCATGTTGCATCAGAATGATCTAAGGTTCTGATTGGCTGAGAGCTAACTGCAGTTGAAATGCAGAGCTCCCATTGGCTTAGAACCACGCCGCGCATATGACGTCATGAAGTCGGCGCGTGGGGGTCTTGATAATAAATACGCCCGAATTTCATAAGTTCGGTCTCTAAAAATTAATTGCCAAGCCGGGTGCCAGAGTCAAGTCGATTGCCTTCAGTAGGACATTCGAGATTTGGTAAGCATCATTTTTGCGTGGGGGCTTTATTTAATTTTTCTAGTCTAGGCGTAGCAGTAAGTTTCTTGGGAAGGGAGTTTAATTAAATTCGTAACTTCAGAGCCATCAAATACGATCTGAGTGATAGACATGAGAAACTTACTAGGTCCATTTAATTCCTTATTTCAGGAATAGCGGTATTTAAGATGATTTGAAAGTTAGATGCCACGGACGTGCTTTGTATTTATTGCAAAGTGGGTCGGGAGAGAAACCCGCATCTCCGTCGTAGGTAAATGTACAGAGTAGCGGGAGTCTGTGTATTTGTGATTTTATTGAGAATGTAATGCTGCAAGTTATTTATATTATAGTACACTTCTATAGGTGGACGAGGGGAGAAGAGGTGGAATTTGTAAAGCACGTGAGCGCGTTGGTTACGGTATATTTATTGATACGATGTTCAGAGGGACGAGGGGGAGAGAAGCACGCGGTCATAAAATTGTAACCACGTGTTTGTAACTACTGAGATTTAATTGATAACCATTATGTATAACTTTTGACGGCATATATATATATATGCTAGTATCTAACAGGGTTATATGTTATTAATTGTGCATTATTGTTCTGTGAATTCAGAAGATGGGAGAAGTAATTTTAAAGGGAATTATTTTGTATTACATTTTGACTGTGATTACTATTATTGACGGGAAGTTTAGGAATTCCTAGAGATAGAGTATTTTTGTGTTAATATTTTGCTGCATGAATGGTCAGCGTAAGAAGTAGGCCACAGTACGACTGCCCAGACATGGCCAGTGAAAATATTGTTGTTGCTGGGAGTTAGTCATGCAGAACCCTGGGTCAGACGGTCTGTGTGATTGTATTACCGGGAAATGTTTATTTTGGAGCTCAGGTAGAGACGGGGAGAGAGAGAAGAGAGGGGAGTTACGTGTTGAAGAGTAAGGAAGTTAATTGTTATTTGTACTAGAGTATTAACGTTTTGTTTAGCTGTTGTTTTTGCTTTTGTCTAAACAGCAGGTACCGGCTTTTGTGGGGAAGAGCAGAATTTTGATACTACAAAATTTCTCCCACGGCACAGTGGTGGCATTCGCAGACACCCAAAGTCTCGCGTTAATTGCCAGTGGTGGAAGGAGAGAAAGAAAAGACGTTTTCCCAGGCAGGGGAAGACATTTTCCAGCGACCAAGATTTTTATGGATAAATCCTGAGCTCTGACGCTCGTTACACACGCAGATTTGGCATGCTGCCAGCGTTGTGATAATTTTATGTTCGCTTCGTCACGGCCATAATAACGCCGAAAGCCCATCGCCCAGTCATAGGTAATCGGGCCGGTAAATTCAGAGTGGTAGGAGAAGCCAGCTACAGTTCCAGTCTAGAATCCAGTGGGGTTCTGTTAAACCTTAGTCATCAATTCCAGAGTTCGTGGAGAGAGAGAGGGTAAACATTCTCTCTACTGAAGTCAGCACAGATAGGCAGAACTGATAGTTTTGGTGAATCATAGCAGAGGACCGCTGCTGAAGTTTAGAGGTGCAGTTAGTTGTGTTCAGGAGATTCCAGGATAGGCTGTGTAGAACCGAAGTCTGTGCAGAGATTGTGTAGACACTTCGTAGTCGTTCCAGCTATCAGTGGACTTAGAGTTAGAGTTAGAATTTAGAACAGCTAGTTTGGAGTGTAGGCGACATCAAGTGCAGTGTAGTTCATTTCAGTTAACCTTACCTTCTTTCTCCATACAGGTTGCAATTGTGGGAGAAGGGTTGGGGTTGATGCATTTTTAACTGTGCTTGATTTTGTTTCAGGTGTGCATCCTCGCACTTTATGTATGGGACATGCATATGTTTGTTTGTTTATAGGTGTATAATAAACTTGTATAAATTGTAGCTGGCATCAGTCATTTCATTTAAGTACAGTAGCTATATGGTGTCTGTATCTTGGTGTTTGTGAAGCTTGATATAACCTTATCCCCTTAGGGTAGCTAGAGGTCGTTGACAACTATAGCACATAAGACGTCCGAAGTGGCGAGGAAAGAATCAACCTCGGTTCTTAACCTCGGAGCCAATAGTGTCAACTGTTCACATTTCACTATCATTTTCGTCTAAATCTATCTTTTCAGTTTTTCTTCTCACTAGTGTCTTGTCACTGTATGTAGACGGTCTCTAGTCCTAAATCCATTTCGTAACATAGTGGGTGGCGTCGTCCTTGGGATCATCTTCGTTGGGATCAATTCTAGATTCATAAATTGTCTCTGAAGAAAGTTCTGGAAATAGATTTCTTAAAAATCCCCTAGACTTGAGCTTTATTAAGACTGATCCAGCTATATGTTTTTTCCACAGGTTGTAGTCAGTTTAAATGTTAGTTGTAGTAAAGTTGTTTATGACTTAGAAGTAATTGATGGCTAATCGAATTTTTTTCTTAACAGGAAAGTAATTCGGGTTTTGGGTAGCTGGATAACTTGAATTTTTTTCAGGTAGTTATTAGTCAGACTTGGTGCTAGTCTGAGTGCTGGTTTTTGCGACAGCATATTCCTAGTAGGTAACAGTAAACTTTTCTTGTTCCTTTTTTGTCATTTCCCCTCGTGGTGAGTTACTGCTGATTTGTCAGGTAAGATGGCTGAATTGGTCAAGCTACTTACTGCATGGAAGGACGCAGCTAAAAGCATGGGAATGGATGAGGCCGAGACTAGGGCTTACATTATGAGGGAACAGGACCGGCAGACGGAGAGAGAGAAAAGGGAAGCGGAGAAAGAGGAGAGGCAGGCTGAGATGAAACTTCGGAAATTGGAAGCACAGGAGAGGGAGAAGGCAGCAGAGAGACAGCATGAACTTGCCATGCGTTCTCTGGAACTGCAGTACCGATCTTCGGAATGCAGTTCGGCTAACGGAGATTCTCCCGGAGCAGGGGCGACAGACACCTCAGGAAACGGAGGACCCCAGATGGCAGCCATGAATTTTCCGATGGACCCTTTTCCTAACGGGAATGAGAAAATTGAGGTATTTTTGGAAAAATTTGAAAGGATGGCAAAGGTATACGGGCTGGATGATAGTCTTTGGTGCCTCAAATTATCTCAATCACTAAGAGGATATGCGTATGAAGTCTATAGCAAGATGCTAGTGGATGACCAGAATAACTTTGAGGCACTGCGGAACGCCCTGTTACAACGATTCCAATGGACTCCCCGGAAGTGCCAAACAATGTTTCGGGAAAGTCGTCTGGAGAAAGGAGAAAATTTTCCCCAGTTCGCAGAGAGGCTGAGGAATTACCTCACTCGCTGGAGAGAGTTGTCGGGAATTAGGCCCCCGATGGTATTAGCTCCTTCAAGTGAGGGACATACTGACAAGAGCGGTATTACATATGTCAACGACCAGCGCCATCTTCATAGGGCACAAGATAGCGGTCTGAGCGAGCATATAGTTCCAACCAGCCCTGGAGCCCCATCCGACCAGCACTTTACTCAAACGGAGGAGGACAGTGATCTGAGTATCAGTTTGCCTACAGACGGAGGTGGGCCCCACAACTCTAGTATCTCGTTTACAGGAAACGACTCTTGTAACGAGGAGCCTGAAAAATGGGCTATCTTTTCCAATTCGTTTCACGGAACATTGGAACCAGTCACTGAGAGCTTTATCTCAGATTCTCCGCGATCTAACGGGATCTTAAACCGTCAAGTGTCACTACAGGACACATTCCAACTGACGCCATCAACTCTCGACGGGGAGGGCAAGGTTGAGAATTTTCTTAGAACCAGAGTTTTAGACGGAGGACTCTCTGGAACTATACGGGCATCTCTCAAACTTTCCAGGCCAGGAATTAGTGAGGAAAACTGCCTTATAACTTCGCAAGGAGCGATATTGGAGAGCGCTGTCCCGCTTCATATTGGTAGGGGAAGAGTGAGTCCAGAACCACTGCCAGGGGCAGATCTTACCTACTTTTCTTCAAAGGTAGAAGCTATTGAGATCAGTGAGGACTCAATAGAAACCCAGCAAGAAATTGGAGGCTCTACACCAGAGGAACCCGAGACGTTGCATCGTTCTAGCACTGTACCCGCGGTCACAAACCCGCTGACGCGCAGCGAGGAAGTCGCCATCGCCAGGTCGCCACAGCGACAGCCGGTCACGTCAGCTGACCAGGACAGCCTTTTGACGGTCATAGCAAGGGAAAGTTCAGACCCGCCATTAGACGGCACAGGTCCGAAGAGAGATCAACTCTCCCAACGGAGCATAGGAGCTCATTCTAGGAGAGGAAGGAGGAAACGCAAAAGAGGAAGGTCGAAGAACACTGAATAGGAGGGGTAAGGACAGACAGCCTTGTAGACAGAGTTAAGGGTCAGTGTGAAACACAGAGATTTCAGTGATGAGATCGTTGCTCAATCTTCGAAGGGGGGAGTGATGTGACGAAAGTACTGAGATTCTGTCTTTCAAATGGCCCATGTCTTTTTCTCCTTGCATTTTGTTCACTATTTTTGGAGGGATTACAGAAAAATCCTTCCCCATGTTTCTTCTCCTTCTATTTATTTACGTTTTCAGAGAGATTACGGTGGAGTTTCATCTCATCTACGGGAGCCGCGCTAGCGTAGTGGTTACAACACCGCTCTGGCGACCGGGTGATACAGGATCAAACCCGGGCGACGGCATTTGAGGATTTTTCGTCGACCGGGATTTGGACTGGATTAACTCGAGACCTGGCGAAGACATTTGAAGGAGTGTCGTCGACCAGGGATTGGCGGCTCCTGAGCCGACCCAGCTGCAATGGGTACCTCCGAAATCGGCGAGTATTTGCCTGAATGGCGAGGGACACCTGTCTCTGTACAAGAAATAAAGGGATACTCACGTAAAATCAATGTCAGGTTAGACATAAAAAAAAATAATAACCTGAGATTTCGCCTCGAGTATTAGCGGGCGAACGCAAAAAAAAAAAAAAAAAAAAAATGACTAGTAGTCTTGTTTAGTGTTGGGGTGTAGGGAACTGTTGCATTATTATTCTAGACGAAGGACTTTAGAGCCTAGATCAGATTGGCACCAGTATTAGTCTTTTTAAAGACAGGGCAGGTGGCCCTAGACGCATTTTTCGGGAGTTAAATTATTTGCGGCCATTTTTGCTTCAATTTAGCAGTATAGGGCTGGGACTAATTCCCGTTTCTTTGTCTAAAACCCATGCACGTTGCATCAGAATGATCTAAGGTTCTGATTGGCTGAGAGCTAACTGCAGTTGAAATGCAGAGCTCCCATTGGCTTAGAACCACGCCGCGCATATGACATCATGAAGTCGGCGCGTGGGGGTCTTGATAATAAATACGCCCGAATTTCATAAGTTCGGTCTCTAAAAATTAATTGCCAAGCCGGGTGCCAGAGTCAAGTCGATTGCCTTCAGTAGGACATTCGAGATTTGGTAAGCATCATTTTTGCGTGGGGGCTTTATTTAATTTTTCTAGTCTAGGCGTAGCAGTAAGTTTCTTGGGAAGGGAGTTTAATTAAATTCGTAACTTCAGAGCCATCAAATACGATCTGAGTGATAGACATGAGAAACTTACTAGGTCCATTTAATTCCTTATTTCAGGAATAGCGGTATTTAAGATGATTTGAAAGTTAGATGCCACGGACGTGCTTTGTATTTATTGCAAAGTGGGTCGGGAGAGAAACCCGCATCTCCGTCGTAGGTAAATGTACAGAGTAGCGGGAGTCTGTGTATTTGTGATTTTATTGAGAATGTAATGCTGCAAGTTATTTATATTATAGTACACTTCTATAGGTGGACGAGGGGAGAAGAGGTGGAATTTGTAAAGCACGTGAGCGCGTTGGTTACGGTATATTTATTGATACGATGTTCAGAGGGACGAGGGGGAGAGAAGCACGCGGTCATAAAATTGTAACCACGTGTTTGTAACTACTGAGATTTAATTGATAACCATTATGTATAACTTTTGACGGCATATATATATGCTAGTATCTAACAGGGTTATATGTTATTGATTGTGCATTATTGTTCTGTGAATTCAGAAGATGGGAGAAGTAATTTTAAAGGGAATTATTTTGTATTACATTTTGATTGTGATTACTATTATTGACGGGAAGTTTAGGAATTCCTAGAGATAGAGTATTTTTGTGTTAATAATTTGCTGCATGAAGGGTCAGCGTAAGAAGTAGGCCACAGTACGACTGCCCAGACATGGCCAGTGAAAATATTGTTGTTGCTGGGAGTTAGTCATGCAGAACCCTGGGTCAGACGGTCTGTGTGATTGTATTACCGGGAAATGTTTATTTTGGGGCTCAGGTAGAGACGGGGAGAGAGAGAAGAGAGGGGAGTTACGTGTTGAAGAGTAAGGAAGTTAATTGTTATTTGTACTAGAGTATTAACGTTTTGTTTAGCTGTTGTTTTTGCTTTTGTCTAAACAGCAGGTACCGGCTTTTGTGGGGAAGAGCAGAATTTTGATACTACAAAATTTCTCCCACGGCACAGTGGTGGCATTCGCAGACACCCAAAGTCTCGCGTTAATTGCCAGTGGTGGAAGGAGAGAAAGAAAAGACGTTTTCCCAGGCAGGGGAAGACATTTTCCAGCGAATCGGATTTTTATGGATAAATCCTGAGCTCTGACGCTCGTTACACACGCAGATTTGGCATGCTGCCAGCGTTGTGGTAATTTTATGTTCGCTTCGTCACGGCCATAATAACGCCGAAAGCCCATCGCCCAGTCATAGGTAATCGGGCCGGTAAATTCAGAGTGGTAGGAGAAGCCAGCTACAGTTCCAGTCTAGAATCCAGTGGGGTTCTGTTAAACCTTAGTCATCAATTCCAGAGTTCGTGGAGAGAGAGAGGGTAAACATTCTCTCTACTGAAGTCAGCACAGATAGGCAGAACTGATAGTTTTGGTGAATCATAGCAGAGGACCGCTGCTGAAGTTTAGAGGTGCAGTTAGATTTTGTGTTCAGGAGATTCCAGGATAGGCTGTGTAGAACCGAAGTCTGTGCAGAGATTGTGTAGACACTTCGTAGTCGTTCCAGCTATCAGTGGACTTAGAGTTAGAGTTAGAATTTAGAACAGCTAGTTTGGAGTGTAGGCGACATCAAGTGCAGTGTAGTTCATTTCAGTTAACCTTACCTTCTTTCTCCATACAGGTTGCAATTGTGGAGAAGGGTTGGGGTTGATGCATTTTTAACTGTGCTTGATTTTGTTTCAGGTGTGCATCCTCGCACTTTATGTATGGGACATGCATATGTTTGTTTGTTTATAGGTGTATAATAAACTTGTATAAATTGTAGCTGGCATCAGTCATTTCATTTAAGTACAATAGCTATATGTTGTCTGTATCTTGGTGTTTGTGAAGCTTGATATAACCTTATCCCCTTAGGGTAGCTAGAGGTCGTTGACAACTATAGCACATAAGACGTCCGAAGTGGCGAGGAAAGAATCAACCTCGGTTCTTAACCTCGGAGCCAATAGTGTCAACTGTTCACATTTCACTATCATTTTCTTCTAAATCTATCTTTTCAGTCTTTCTTCTCACTAGTGTCTTGTCACTGTATGTAGACAGTCTCTTGTCCTAAATCCATTTCGTGACAGTGTTGTCACGTGCTGTCTTTCAAAGCATGTATACACCGCTTAGACAGCGCAGACTACGATGGCTTGGCCATGTCCGCCGCAAGGAAGATGGTCGCATCACGAAAGATATCTTCTACGGACAAGTGGGAGATGGGCGACCGCAGCTGAAGTTCAAAGATATGTAGCAAGAGGGGCATGAGGGCACTGAACATAAATCTAGCATCCTGGGAGGATGAAGGTGCTGATCGCACCAATGGCGATGTTCTCTACGGCGCCACTTCAGTTTGAGCGAAAAAAAATCTCTCACAGCAAGCAGAAGAAAGGAGAAAACGTCGAAAGAAACACCAGGAAAATAAGCAGCTGTGAGTTCTCACCTCATGGGCGCATTCCTATAGTAAGTTATGACTGAAAGGGCAATTATTATTTTTATATAAACACTGTTTGACTTTCCTGTATATGCTATTTTTGTATACTCTTTGACCTATCGATATGAAACTCTACAGATTACTCCTTAAGATAAGGAGGTAACACCAGCAATTTATTTTAAAATAATTAGTTGTGGTTTATACTGAAAAAAAACTATTTAAAAAAACGACTTTTATGACGGTGTAAGGGACTCTGTTCCTCTCTACCAAGGGAAATAATTAGACTAAAAAAAACGAGAATGAGTAACTGTGATTAGCAACAACAATTTTGTTTTATTTACAATGCAGTTTAAAAACCATCAAGAATATAATTTATGGTTCTATAAAACATATTATGTTGTTTTACAGCATGTGTATTAATAATATTGTGAAATTCTGAGGCAGTTAACTTTTAAAATCTGACTCTTATTAAAATAAACACGCAGTAAACTTTAACATGGCTGTTTCAACACTAAATCTGTTATGTCTGGACATGAGTTCTGATCTAATCGACAAATTTAGTGTCTAGGTAAACACTGCCGCGCCTCGCTTAAATTCTAATTTAAACAAAAAACAAAAAAAAAAAAACCAACAATTCACCGAAACAGTGTTGAGCGCCTGCACTGCAGAAGTGGGAATGTCGTAAACATATGTCCAACTAGATTTAAAAAACAGAGGTAAAGGTAGTCACATACTGGGTAGTGCCGGATGGGAGTGACGTGTTACAGATTTCACTAAACTAGGTCAAGCTTTATGAGGTTGGTGCTTACACCCCCCCCCCCTTTTTTTTAAAACCGCTGCCTGCGCCTTCTCCGACTCAGTTGCAGCACTAGGTACCCATTTACACCCATACAGACTGGAACGTGACGGTACCAGCTTTTTGATCCAAGCAATTTAGGTGAACCGAATTAGTGTTATTAATATTTCCGAACATTTGAAAAATACAATTTTTGCAGTTCTCGCTTTTTCTTCGGTATATCAACGGTGACATATCATAACAAGATGATGCATACAACTGTTGTATATATGCAACTCAAAACAAAAATAACATGCACAATAAAATTTAGGCAACCTTTCAATTGTGTTCGAATAAGGAGTCGCAGTTTCTTCACACGATGAGAACAATTAATATCCAAACTTTCACGGACAGGTTTGCGCGGGCAGGGGTCAGACTAAAGCAGACACCCTGGTCCTCCAGGTTGGGGGTTTTAGCATAGGGCTGACACCCCTGTCTATGTAAACAGAAATGAAGTTACGGAAACAGATGAATCAGCAGTTCCAGACATGTATAGATGAATTTGCTTTCTAGAAACGACACTGCTGCAGAAATCAATAATTGTCTCAGGTAAGATTGTTCAGGTGAGATGACTTACTATTGGTGACTCATTAAGTTACACCGTAGAGTTGCCTCAACGTCAAGAAGGTCCCTAATGGAACATGGTTGCAAGTGCTCGATTTGAAGCATACGTTAAAGACGCTTTCATAATAACAGGCTGTGCTAAGCGGCACTAGGTGTTTATACATGCATAACCAAAACTGACAAGCGACTGTCCCTTCGAATTCAAGTGTCTGCGATTCCTTGCCAGATCTCGTACTCCAATCGCAGTCGACAAGGAACAAGGGCAGTCGTTTGCAGTAACGGGAATTAACTTCTCCCACTGACAGCTCTAAGTTGCTTGAACCAGAGGCTACATTAATAAAGGCTTGTTCATACAGACTTCAATAGGAACACGAGTAAAGTTGTGTACGAGGAAGCTTTAACAGCAACGCTGGATAATATGGTTTAATATCTGTCAGGGATAATTTGATGCCCTTATAACAAATTATCAGGTCAGTATTGGTTTTGCTGGTAGTTTAGTTCTCAGTAGTTTGTGTGGTTAGTTCTTTTACTTTATTGATTCGCATGTATGTGTGTGTGTGTGTGTGTGTGCGTGCGTATGTATATGTGTGTGCGTGTGTGTGTGTGTGTGTGCGCGCGCGCCTGTGTCAGTTGTGTTGGTTTTTTTTTGTTTTGTATGCGGCTGGAGTTTTGATTCATATTGATTTATGCGTTAAATTTCGTTGGTTTGCGCGGCTAAGTTCTTAGGTTAATGCTGTTTTGTTGAATGATTGAAGCTTATCATGACTTAATCCAAGCAAAGGTGGGGAATACAGCTCGTTAATAATACGATGTTATTTTCACGATTGCTATAATTACAAACAAATGGACGAGTTTTAGGAGAAGCATCAGGTGCCATGTGTTTATCATGGTGCCCTAGAGATGACGTCTGCATTCTATACATTCAGTCAGAAAAATAATTATTACCACCCCCCAATATATTCCGCAAGCCTTCCTAGTTTTCTTCAGTAATCCGCAATCCCCATACGACCCTTCACCTTTCGATTTTCATACTTATTCCTAATTGTTTTTTATTTTTAGTCTAATCTGTCACGAAAGGTTTGAGATGTTATAAAAATGTAAGATATCCTGGACAAAAAGATGTATCAGATGATACCAGGATAGTGCCAGGTAAGAGTCTGGTCTTACAAGTAATACCCCCTTTTCTGAAAAGAAATAGGGTGTATTGACATCAAAGGTTAGAATCAGCTGTACAAATCTCAGGTGTTTGAAAGATATGTTCTGAAGATCTATTTGCTCCTTTCATAGATTCACCTTTGGTAATATGTGTTGTTATGGTGACAAGTTTATCTAGGGGTATTTAATTATCTTTTAATCTATCCAACTAAATATACATCCAACATAACGTGAAAACTTTAATAATGCTAGTAATCTCAACAAGTCTGAAGGTACATATTTACAATTTAATAATCATAAACCGGTTCTCTTTTCGGTTATGATAATTCAAAAGATATTTACAGTATATAAAATCAATAGATATAGAAACTTCAATTATCAAAACACAATCTATTACTAAAGTCTCTGTTATCTTCTATACTGAAGAATAATTTTTATATTTCACTACAATGTCACTGTTGTTGACTGTGTAGATAGGATGGATTTATAATGTCTTTAACGCATCATTCACTGTACTGTTCTTTAATATTGTTATAGTCTTTTAGTAGTGCTAGCTTTTATTTACTGAACACGCTGATCAGTGGCAAGATAAGCCACTTATCTTCTTTATTAGGAAATTCCACACTCTCCTGCCGTGGTCTAACACATCAAGGAATTGCCAGGCAGTTGAACCAGGGTGACTGGCTGCAATGATTCCAATGAGCTCTTGCACCTTCAAGTCCAAAGTGAATACAAGTGGAATTCGAAATCTTCAGGTTGATTGTAGGATAAAACCTGAAATTCACAAAATTCGCAACCTATGTATGGTCCAGCACTACTCTAGTCCTACACATAATGGACATAACAGACAGTGTCAGTCATTGTGCTGACACATGCACAAGACAATTTACCTTTCCATCTATCACAGTCAGTTCACTGTGACTAACATTTCCTTAAATTGATTCCTTTATCCATGATTGCCTTCCATACAATGATTTGGTAATGTATAAATTTACAAAGTAATACCTTCATCGATTCTTTACAACAATTTCTGTTCATCATTCATTAGTTTCCATAATACAAGTCATTCCTTTAACCAATACGCTTCCAAATGGATAATTAAACCAACAGCCGTAGTTTTGACATCATTTTCCATTATCTTATCCCTTTTACAATGCTGGCTTTCGCCTCTAAACCCAACACATGCTTTCCAGCGAGCAACACAGAAGTCCTTTACATCGGAACACAGGCTTCTTCACTTTTTAACACACACGTTGATTAAGCACTGGAAAATACATAAATATGTACATATATATTTTTATAAAGTCATTCTTACCCTCAGGCAAAACACACACAGGCTGTTAATGGCTTCTATGGTCTGCGCAACAGATGCGGTCGGCAAAAGTACAATACTATTACTGGTTACCGCTTCTTTCTAGACAGCTTGTTTTTCAAATATGTGTTAGTGGCGTCAGAGAGCCAAGGACAAGGCCTTTTATAACTACACATCCGACCTCAAAGGTGACGGAACAAAAGGCGTAAAAATTCCCAAAACTGAAACAAAATTTTCCTCTCTGTCCAATGAGTAAATTTTTGTTTTTCAATTATCTTCCTTATTTCTGTTGCGATTTTGGTCATTTAAAGTTTAAATTAGACTGTGGATTAATCAGGATCGATCTATCTATACATCAGTTAGTTTGCAAAATGCATTTAAATATATGCGTACTTTAACTAGCTAAGTTGGACAAATCCTGATGTAACACAGCTCTTTTATTCGTTATATCTATCATACCAGAATACTATTTGATAAAGTTTTTACACTTTCCTCTAGATTAACATTTCCTTTGATGAATTACACAATTCTCCCCAGTAATACTTCTTTATTCTTTATAAATTTAAATATTATCGTCCCATCGTTTACACAAAACTGGTCCCTAGGTTTTGCACTGTAAGTTTCTTACCACAATAATAATAAAGGTCCGTTTTGATTGGTTGGTGTATCAGAGAGTTCCCTACCTAATGGCGTGCGGTATGGTCAGATTTAGAAAACCGTGTTGTAAGACAGATCCAAGTCACGACATAATCGTCCATGCATTCTCTGTCTTTCATCACCTCGTCCATTATTTTCCATGCCTACTTCTTCTATATTTTACAGTTGAAACCATTTTTGTCAATTCTCTTTCTCTAGCTTGTCATTCATTGACCTAGTTTTTTAATTGTTAGTCATCACATGCGAAGCCCCTGGAGCATAAACTCGAGCCAAGTCTTCCTGTCCCGTGCCATCAGCTCTAGGTCTGTCTTCTTCGTCACTCTTATTTGTCTGCAGTTCTCTTTCTCCATGTGTTTTTGGTATCCCTCTACTCTCTCACCCTGGTGATTCCAGAACAAAGGCTTCCCTGTAAGTGTATCAACCGGCTTCCTCGTCGTGTGTCCTGTCCATCGCCAGCATCCTCTCATTGACTGGCATTTGTCTGGCTCTTGAATGCGCACATACTTCCCTTTTTCATTCACAAACATCTTACCTTTTGTTTTCCTTCAGGTGTGCACACCTTCTTTGTTTCCAGAATTTCCAGCCTTAACGTTTATAGAGACTGTAAAAATGGCGCGATGCTAGGGTACACAAATATCCTGTCTGCATCACTCGTTCTCTCTTGTGGCTGAGGTTGTGATCAACTTATTTATTCTTTCCTCGACTCGTGTCGTTTCTCTTTGGCTTTGGTTTTATACATACGTACTTTGTACAGGTGCTAATTCATCCTTCAACTTTACTCGAATGCTAACCTTTTGTAGCTACTTGCCTCCGCATCTATAGTGATAGGGAGAATAAGGAATCACTGGCACATTCACCTGCGTCTCTTCGTAATTTCTCGCTTCATAGAGGAAGATATGAGTACCCAGATGCGCCATATTCTTCGTTCTGGTGTAATGTTTCACGAGCGAATAACGAACTACAGACTCAAGGTGGCACAAATGTGGAGACAGTATAGCAATAACAATAACAATAGTTTGGGTGGACCTAAAGGTCATGATTAGCAAAGCTAGCAAATTATCTTACTCCAGGGTAGAATGTTTTTATACTAGATGAAATGTCGCCAACAGAACAACAACAAAAAAAAAAAAAAAATATGTGAAGACAAGGAGTATAATTATTGAATTCGCAAAGATGTGTTTCTTAGAGCTACAAAGTACAGCAGAAACTACAAGAACTCGTTAGACCTTGTAATTTTGACTTGCAGCAGAGAATTAGTATTTATATTTTAAACTAAAAATGTAGTCAGCATCCATTTTGTAGAATGTCGACAGGGCCAGTTGTTTCGTGTTGTTAAAATATGTCCTTCCTTGTAGTATACCAATAGGCACAGACCCGGTATAAATTGCTAAGGTATACCGGTGTGTACTGAGCAAGGCTGCCGAGTATTCTCCGCATTAAATCCAACCAGGTCTATCAGTGTCCTTGGCTTAGCTCGCGGTGAACTAGCGGAAGACCGAAAATAAAATAAAGTTATCCGTGCTGTGCCCGTGGATCCGCTACGATATAAATATGACGATACCCGAATTGATTCACCTCTTACTAGAAAAACACAATCCAACGCTGGGCTTCGAGTACAGAAATCGGCTACAGAGAATCGGAATCGCCAGGAGAAATATGACCACCTGTAGTATCTACGCTGGAGATGTTCCCGAAAATTAGATTCGTATTTCTATTACACAAGCTTTGATATGTAATACGATATATCGTAACTCAAAGTTTTCTTTAGCAAACAGTGCAGCAGTGGCCAACATTTCAAAACGTAGATAAATAAATAAGGGCGGAGATGGAGGAGGGTCTCTTTTTGGTTCGTTTACATTATGTAAGAAGTGTGATATTGAACTATCCACTGCTGCTGCTTGTACTGCTGCTGCTAAACCTACTACTACTACTACTGCTACTGCTGCGACTATTACTACTACTACTACTACCACTACAACTTCTCCTACTACTGCTACTACTACTACTACTACTACTACTGCTACTACTACTACTACTACTACTACAATGCCCATACCAGCACTTTTCCCTCCTTCTGCTTCATCGTCTGCATTTATAAAGGAACAGTCAAGTTTTTCCACGACTCAAATTTGTTGGCGTTTTTCTTTCTCATCACACTTTTCAGGAGTAGCCTTAAACAGTGTGCCAATGATATGTACCTAGTGTACCGTGACACCAGGCAGAATTATGTACACAAAATTATATGTTATGGTAAATATCAATTATATGTTATGGTAAATATTACGAAAGAATCTCATAAGCACAATTTTACATATAATGGGTTGAGTCATCATCATTCACCAATTCATCATCAAAAATAAAAAAAAATAAAAAAGTTAGGGAGCACTGTCTTATGAATGCAGCGAAATTTTAAATAGGGCCTATGTATCATACCACTTACTAAAATATTACAGTGTGCCGTGGAATCTCAAAAGGACTTTAAGTGTGTCGTGAAGTACAAAAAAAAAAAAAAAAAATGAGCACTGGCCTGAAAGCCTAAGATATTGAGTAAGTAGATTCGCCTCTACGAGAATTTAAAATCTCCGTCAACATATCTAACCGCTGTTAGCGCCCAACTTTCCCTGAGTCAGTGTTGGCATTCCTGCAGCGTTTGAAGAGTTCGTTGATTGCTGTGCTCTGCGGGGAGAACATTTACAGTGATAGATAGCGAGCATCATCTTCTTTATTTATTGGATTTATTGGAAGGGGGGGGGGGGGGGGGGGAGAGGGAGAGTCGACAGGTCTGGCATGTGTTAATGCACGCTCTGTAAACCGTCAGGCTGCAACAATTTAATCGAAACAAGATACACAAAAAAAAATTTCAAGTTGCGCAGGCCTACATTTGTTATCATGCACTGAAAAGAAAACAATGTTCAATGTAGTGTGTTGATCATTATTATAGTGTTCATCATTATCATTGTGTTTATTATTATCGTTGTGTTCATTATTATCGTTGTGTTAATCATTATTATAGTGTTCATCATTATCATTGTGTTCATCATTATCGCTATGTTCATCATTATTATTGTGTTCATCATTATTATTATGTTCCTAATTATCATTCTGTTCCTCATTATCACTGTGTTCATCATTATTATTGTGTTCATCATTATTATTGTGTTTATCATTATCATTGTGTTTATCATTATCATTGTGTTTATCATTATCATTGTGTTTATCATTATCATTGTGTTTATCATTATCATTGTGTTTATCATTATCATTGCGGTCATCATTATCATTGTGGTCATCATTATCATTGTGTTCATTATTATTGTTGTGTTCATCATTATTATAGTGTTCATCTTTAACATTGTGTTCATCATTATTATTGTGGTCATCATTATTAATGTGTTCATCATTATCATTGTGTACCTAATTATCATTGTGTTCATCTTTATCATTGTGTACCTAATTATCATTGTGTTCATCATTATCATTATGTTCATCATTATCATTGCGTTCATCATTTTCATTGTGTTCATCATTATCATTGTGTTCATCATTATCATTGTGTTCATCATTATCGCTATGTTCATCATTATTATTGTGTTCATTATTATTGTTGTGTTTATCATTATCATTGTGTTTATCATTATTATTGTGTTTATCATTATCATTGTGTTTATCATTATCATTGTGTTTATCATTATTATTGTGTTTATCATTATCATTGTGTTTATCATTATTATTGTGTTTATCATTATCATTGTGTTAATCATTATCGTTGTGTTTATCATTATCGTTGTGTTCATCATTATCATTGTGTTTATCATTATCATTGTGTTTATCATTATCATTGTGTTCATTATTATTGTTGTGTTTATCATTATCATTGTGTTAATCATTATCATTGTGTTTATCATTATCATTGTGTTTATCATTATCATTGTGTTCATTATTATTGTTGTGTTTATCATTATCATTGTGTTAATCATTATCATTGTGTTCATTATTATCCTTGTGTTTATCATTATCATTGTGTTTATCATTATCATTGTGGTCATCATTATCATTGTGGTCATCATTATCATTGTGTTTATCATTATCATTGTGTTAATCATTATCATTGTGTTCATTATTATTGTTGTGTTTATCATTATCATTGTGTTTATTATTATCATTGTGTTTATCATTATTATTGTGTTTATCATTATCATTGTGGTCATCATTATCATAGTGTTTATCATTATCATTGTGTTAATCATTATCGTTGTGTTCATTATTATTGTTGTGTTTATCATTATCATTGTGTTTATTATTATCATTGTGTTTATCATTATTATTGTGTTTATCATTATCATTGTGTTCATTATTATTGTTGTGTTTATCATTATCATTGTGTTTATCATTATCATTATGTTTATCATTATCATTGTGTTTATCATTATCATTGTGTTAATCATTATTATTGTGTTTATCATTACCGTTGTGTTCATTATTATCGTTGTGTTTATCATTATCATTGTGTTTATCATTATCATTGTGTTTATCATTATCATTGTGTTTATCATTATCATTGTGTTTATCATTATCATTGTGTTTATCATTATTATTGTGTTTATCATTATCGTTGTGTTTATCATTATCGTTGTGTTTATCATTATCATTGAGTTTATCATTATCATTGTGTTTATCATTATCATTGTGTTTATCATTATCATTGTGTTTATCATTATCATTGTGTTTATCATTATTATTGTGTTTATCATTATCGTTGTGTTTATCATTATCGTTGTGTTTATCATTATCATTGTGTTTATCATTATCATTGTGTTTATCATTATCATTGTGTTTATCATTATCATTGTGTTTATCATTATTATTGTGTTTATCATTATCGTTGTGTTTATCATTATCGTTGTGTTTATCATTATCATTGTGTTTATCATTATCATTGTGTTTATCATTATCATTGTGTTTATCATTATTATTGTGTTTATCATTATCGTTGTGTTTATCATTATCGTTGTGTTTATCATTATCATTGTGTTTATCATTATCATTGTGTTTATCATTATCGTTGTGTTTATCATTATCATTGTGTTTATCATTATTATTGTGTTTATCATTATTGTTGTGTTTATCATTATCATTGTGTTTATCATTATCATTGTGTTTATCATTATCATTGTGTTAATCATTATTATTGTGTTTATCATTATCGTTGTGTTCATTATTATCGTTGTGTTTATCATTATCATTGGGTTTATCATTATCATTGTGTTTATCATTATCATTATGTTTATCATTATCATTGTGTTTATCATTATCATTGTGTTAATCATTATTATTGTGTTTATCATTATCGTTGTGTTCATTATTATCGTTGTGTTTATCATTATCATTGTGTTTATCATTATCATTGTGTTTATCATTATCATTGTGTTTATCATTATCATTGTGTTTATCATTATTATTGTGTTTATCATTATCGTTGTGTTTATCATTATCATTGTGTTTATCATTATTATTGTGTTTATCATTATTATTGTGTTTATCATTATCATTGTGTTTATCATTATCATTGTGTTTATCATTATCATTGTGTTAATCATTATCATTGTGTTCATTATTATCGTTGTGTTAATCATTATCATTGTGTTCATTATTATAATTGTGTTTATCATTATCATTGTGTTTATCATTATTATTGTGTTTATCATTATCGTTGTGTTTATCATTATCATTGTGTTTATCATTATTATTGTGTTTATCATTATTATTGTGTTTATCATTATCATTGTGTTTATCATTATCATTGTGTTTATCATTATCATTGTGTTAATCATTATCATTGTGTTCATTATTATCGTTGTGTTTATCATTATCATTGTGTTTATCATTATTATTGTGTTTATCATTATCATTGTGTTTATCATTATCATTGTGTTTATCATTATCATTGTGTTAATCATTATCATTGTGTTCATTATTATCGTTGTGTTTATCATTATCATTGTGTTTATCATTATCATTGTGTTTATCATTATTATTGTGTTTATCATTATCGTTGTGTTTATCATTATCATTGTGTTTATCATTATTATTGTGTTTATCATTATCGTTGTGTTTATCATTATCATTGTGTTTATTATTATCATTGTGTTTATCATTATTATTGTGTTTATCATTATCATTGTGGTCATCATTATCATAGTGTTTATCATTATCATTGTGTTAATCATTATCGTTGTGTTCATTATTATTGTTGTGTTTATCATTATCATTGTGTTTATTATTATCATTGTGTTTATCATTATTATTGTGTTTATCATTATCATTGTGTTCATTATTATTGTTGTGTTTATCATTATCATTGTGTTTATCATTATCATTATGTTTATCATTATCATTGTGTTTATCATTATCATTGTGTTAATCATTATTATTGTGTTTATCATTACCGTTGTGTTCATTATTATCGTTGTGTTTATCATTATCATTGTGTTTATCATTATCATTGTGTTTATCATTATCATTGTGTTTATCATTATCATTGTGTTTATCATTATCATTGTGTTTATCATTATTATTGTGTTTATCATTATCGTTGTGTTTATCATTATCATTGTGTTTATCATTATCATTGTGTTTATCATTATCATTGTGTTTATCATTATCATTGTGTTTATCATTATCATTGTGTTTATCATTATTATTGTGTTTATCATTATCGTTGTGTTTATCATTATCGTTGTGTTTATCATTATCATTGTGTTTATCATTATCATTGTGTTTATCATTATCATTGTGTTTATCATTATCATTGTGTTTATCATTATTATTGTGTTTATCATTATCGTTGTGTTTATCATTATCGTTGTGTTTATCATTATCATTGTGTTTATCATTATCATTGTGTTTATCATTATCATTGTGTTTATCATTATTATTGTGTTTATCATTATCGTTGTGTTTATCATTATAGTTGTGTTTATCATTATCATTGTGTTTATCATTATCATTGTGTTTATCATTATCGTTGTGTTTATCATTATCATTGTGTTTATCATTATTATTGTGTTTATCATTATTGTTGTGTTTATCATTATCATTGTGTTTATCATTATCATTGTGTTTATCATTATCATTGTGTTAATCATTATTATTGTGTTTATCATTATCGTTGTGTTCATTATTATCGTTGTGTTTATCATTATCATTGGGTTTATCATTATCATTGTGTTTATCATTATCATTATGTTTATCATTATCATTGTGTTTATCATTATCATTGTGTTAATCATTATTATTGTGTTTATCATTATCGTTGTGTTCATTATTATCGTTGTGTTTATCATTGTGTTAATCATTATCATTGTGTTCATTATTATCGTTGTGTTTATCATTATCATTGTGTTTATCATTATTATTGTGTTTATCATTATCATTGTGTTTATCATTATCATTGTGTTTATCATTATCATTGTGTTAATCATTATCATTGTGTTCATTATTATCGTTGTGTTTATCATTATCATTGTGTTTATCATTATCATTGTGTTTATCATTATTATTGTGTTTATCATTATCGTTGTGTTTATCATTATCATTGTGTTTATCATTATTATTGTGTTTATCATTATTATTGTGTTTATCATTATCATTGTGTTTATCATTATCATTGTGTTTATCATTATCATTGTGTTCATCATTATCATTGTGTTTATCATTATCGTTGTGTTAATCATTATCATAGTGTCCATCATTATCATTGTGTTTATCATTATCATTGCGGTCATCATTATCATTGTGTTCATCATTATTAATGTGTTCAATATTATCATTGTGTACCTAATTATCATTGTGTTCATCATTATCATTCAGTTCATCATTATTATTGTGTTCATCATTATCGCTGTGTTCAACATTATCGTTGCATTCATCATTATCATTGTGTTCATCATTATCATTGTGTTCATAACTATCGTTGTTTTCATCATTATCATTGTGTTCATCATTATCATTGTGTTCATCATTATCATTTTAACCTTTATGGAACATACAGCCGTCATCACCGCTGGGCCCCCTGGCTTGGAGCCTATACCAAACATTCCTATGTTGTTGCCGTAGGGGTTTCTGTACCAATGTGTTTGACAGGATGGGTTCCCAGCCTCATGCACAATTTAATATTGGTTGCTTCTTACGTCACGCCTATGGGAGCTGTAGTTATATTCTTTCGTTCTATCATCAAAGACACCGGGAACTATGCGGGCCAATGTCTTTCTTTCTTTCTATAATCAAAGACCCCAGGAACTGTGCGGGCCAATGTCTTTCTTTCTTTCTATCATAAAAGATCCCAGGAAGTACGCGGGCCAATGCCTTTCTTTCTTTCTGTCATCAAAGACCCCAGGAACTATGCGGGCCAATGTCTTTCTTTCTTTCTATCATCAAAGACCCCGGGAACTACGCGGGCCAATGTCTTTTTTCTTTCCATCATCAGAGACCCCAGGAACTATGCGGGCCAATGTCTTTCTTTCTATCAAAAAAGATCCCAGGAAGTATGCGGGCCAATGTCTTTCTTTCTTTCTATCATCAAAGACCCCACGAACTATGCGGGCCAATGTCTTTCTTTCTTTCTATCATAAAAGATCGAAGGAACTATGCGGGCCAGTGTCTTTCTTTCTATCATCAAAGACCCCAGGAAGTACGCGGGCCAAGCCTTTTTTTCTATCATCAAAGACCCCAGGAACTATGTGGGCCAATGTCTTTCTTTTTTTCTATCATCAAAGACCCCGAAAACTATGTGGGCCAATGTCTTTCTTTCTTTCTATCATCAAAGACCCCAAGAAGTACGTGGGCCAATGCCTGTTTTTCTATCATCAAAGACTCCGGGAACTACGTGGGCCAAAGCATTTCTTTCTTTCTAACATTAAAGACCCCGTGGACTATCTTTCTTTCCATTATCAAAGACCCCAGGAACTACGCGGGCCAATGCCTTTCTGTCTTTCTATCATCAAAGACCCCGGGAACTACGCGGGCTAATGTCTTTCTTTCTTTCTATCATCAAAGACCCCGGGAACTACGCGGGCCAATGTCTTTCTTTCTATCATCAAAGACCCCGGGAACTATGTGGGCCAATGCCTTTCTGTCTTTCTATCATCAAAGACCCCGGGAATTATGCGGGCCAATGCCTTTCTTTCTTTCTATAATCAAAGATCTTGGGAACTACGCGGGCCAATGCCTTTCTTTCTTTCCATCATCAAAGACCCAAGGAACTATGCGGGCCAATGTCTTTATTTCTTTCTATCATAAAAGATCCCAGGAAGTACGCAGGCCAATGTCTTTTTTTCTTTCTATCATCAAAGACCCCGGGAACTATGTGGGCCAATGTCTTTCTTTCTTTCTATCATCAAAGACCCCAGGAACTATGCGGGCCAATGTCTTTCTTTCTTTCTATCATCAAAGACCCCAGGAAGTACGCGGGCCAATGCCTTTTTTTCTATCATCAAAGACTCCGGGAACTACGTGGGCCAAAGCCTTTCTTTCTTTCTAACATTAAAGACCCCGTGAACTATCGTTCTTTCCATTATCAAAGACCCCAGAAACTACGCGGGCCAATGTCTTTCTTTCTTTCTATCATCAAAGACCCCAGGAACTACGCGGGCATATGCCTTGTATGGCGCAGAATAACAGATGATGGCCAGCTGTCATTAATATAAAGCTAGTACATCGTTCATTTCACAACGGGCTGATCACCCGTTTGCCAGTCACTTCGATTACGGAAACAACAGCAAATGGGTTGATTTGCCGTTGCCCTAAAGACGCCACTAGGCGTGATGGGAAACAATGGCAAAGAAAACCTATCTGCTGTTGCCCTAAGACGCCACTAGGCGTAATGGCCACTAACTGCTTTGACGGTCGGTGGCTAAGGACGGAAGAAGAAGAAGACATCGTTCATTAAATAATGTAAATTTGTGAAAAATGAGGCGAAATACTGACTAAAGATAAATAGTCATCCATTTTCATTCTATACAATATAATTAACTGAACATTTACTGTTCTGTTTTTAAGTGCATTTGATAACAATAATAAAAGTAAGGTAAAGGTAAACGATCTCGTTACACGCCCATTGAGGCATATTGGGAATATGGTGTTAGGCCAATATTTTCTTGACAATCGGCACACTAGGGGTGACGTGGTCAGCATCACACCGGCCGCCTTAAGCTTCCCAGAGTTGCTCTGGTACCCAATTCATGAAGTTGGGTCGACCCTACAGCCGTTTGCGGTCTTAAAAAAATCCCACTTCAACCATGGACCCCCGAGCCAGGAAGACAGTGCACTAACCACTGCGCTACCGCGACTCCCAATAACAAAAGTGGATCCCTAAAATAAAAATGTTTCCCTTTACTTATTTTCTATTGTTAGGTCATAACATAATATTGTCATCTCCTTGGAGTGAAATTCATATTTGAATAAAATACACTTTGATACGTTTGAAATGCCTAATGTAGAGCTATTCAAGGAAGTTGTGGTGTAGCTATGCTTAAAGCAATAGATTCGCTGACCTAGTTGTTTGTGGAAAAAAACATTGATTTAATCGGGATATCACTATTCACCATCCGACGCCCGCCTTTTTAAAATACGAATTACAATTTATATTCGCAGTTCATTATGTCCGTTACTTGAAACCCTTACTTTAATAAAGCTATTTTCATCTTATAAATATTTAAAATCAGCTAGGACAATGCCTGTTAAAACTAGACAAATTAAAATATACCATGAAAGGGAGCTGCATACAAAGAGTTTAAGTTCTCTACTTTGAGTTGAAAATAGAGATTTTGTGCGTCAAAGATTTCAAAGTGGCTAATATATAAAGCTCAGCTAGGTTTAATAAAAGTAGTTTAAAAAAAAAAGTATACACGTGCACAATTCGCGAAGCAGAAAAGACACTGATTCGCCACTTTGATTAGTACATATTAGTTTCAGACAAAACATCTATGCTTGTTCTTGCTTGATTTGTTTTCAGTGTGTTGATGTATGTTGTTTTGATTGTTCATCGGTCTCTGTCTGGCATATCTGTCTATGCTAAAGGTTGTTTAGATGTTGATCTGAATCACTTTAGTTTTCGTCTCCCAATTTTCAGTCGCTGAAAAAAAAGGAAAAGAAACTTTTCAACAGGAGCGGAAGGTAAAAGCTAACTGCGATGTCGGGAGTAAAACAGACGAGGTAACTATTTAAAGAAATTGTACAAGTTGTTCGGTAGGAAACACTACTGCCATAACTGAAGTGACTTTTGGTAAGCTTATTAGATCTTCACTAAGTGGAGGCAGAAACTAATAATATGACAATACACGCATTGCATTTTACCTGAGGATACCTGGCAAAGCTACACCTTACTGATTTGTAGCTGCATACAGGAATAGAGGTGGAATAGGCAGGAATGTATGAAGTTAGTGTGTGAACTCACAGGTAAGTATTTTATGCCCAGGTTTCATGCTTTAAAAAAAGTTGTAAAAGACTACAGAGAAAGAGTGTACATTCCTGTCAGCATGAGGCATCTCAAAGAAAGTAGTCAATAATGCGAGCGTATATCATAGTTACACTTGAAGTATTAAATAAAAATAATGTAGTATTAAACGCAGAGTTTAAGTCAGTTAACGTCATATCTATCAGGTAAACATCAAAGTCAGAAATGAACAACTCTAAAGAAATTTCAGAATTCAGTTAAGTGGAATTATCAGTGATTTGTAATCTACTGAAGGAAGCCATGTAGAGAACTGGCAAATCAAAACACGTCACAGCTAAACGGAAACACTACCAGCCATTTGCAGCCTATTAAATGAAACCGTGTAGAAAACTGGCAAAGCAAAACACGTAAATAAATAGACTTAGCTAAATTTAATAGAACTCGTTATCTACAGTAGGGGAAAAAATATATTCAAGAATTATTGTCTTTTACTAGCAGAAATACTGTACAGCAAACAGACAAGAAGGCAGAAAGAGACTGTTAGTAATTTCTTAATTAAGTTGAGTTTCAAGAACAATAGAGGTAGTCACTTGAGAGGACAGTGTGAGAGGCTGATATCCAAGAACACAATAAGTAAATGGACTGAACCCCCATATCAAAGGATAAAACTGAATAAACTGGATTAGTCACACGCTAATACTAATGAAAAACAGTCAAGGCAAACACAGGACAAGACTAGGGGCACGAAGAAAACAAGTAATGGCATAACATTTCTTCTACTTCGTTCGTTGCACCTATTTCTTACATTAAGTTAGTCGTTCATCTCAGGCATCTCTGGTCGCCATTCAGTTTCTTCATCGGGGTGACTGGCGAAGGTTGTGCTGCCAGCCTCCTCCTTCCGTGGAGTCGACAGTCTTTTAAGACATGAACTACTGTTAGTCTTCCCCACATGGGCATTTCTGTCTGCCAGATTTGTAATTTGTTGAACACCTAGTTCAGAAATGAGGTATCTGAGGAAGGTGGTTGAAGTAACAAGAGACATGAGCCGCAACCAGACGATATGGCCTCTAAACCCAGCCCCTGCAGACCCAAGTGGAGCAGTCCCAATTACGATGGTTTGACCATGTCTACAGAATGGGAGAAGATCAGCTACAACGACAAATATGGGAAACCAAGATCCAGGGATCTAGACCTCTAAGACAATCCAGAGTTTGCTGGGAGGACAACATTAGAGAACCTCTGAAGAACCGAGGACTAGACTGGAACCTAACCAGGAGGAAGACAGCCGATAAGACAGTATGACGCTCTCTATGGCAAATCTCTTCACCCCAGGTTAGAAGAGGAACGATTAAGTAAGGCAATGAACAGGTGGTGTTTGAGTCTGCCGGTTCAGTCTAAAAATTACCACTTAAAGTATGATTAAGTTCAATCTGACCCTGGGTGTTCTCTTTGCCATATTTCTTTAACATCTTTGATTACTGCTTTTATCTCTTGACACGTTGTCCTCTTTTGGCAGTTTAATAGTATTCAGTTTAATTTTCCCTTCTTCGTTTTTGGGCAAGTCTATGGTTGTTGCGTACATATTTTTTATATGTCGCACAGATTACAGTTGATACGATTACAAATGAAAATGTAACTATCTGTTTGATAAAAGGATATTTATTTATGAACTTACAACTTTTAAGAAAGGGGAATAATTCAGAATAGTAAATGTGTATTTTATTCTTTGAGTGATCGGTTCCTGTTTTGTTTCCGTGGATTGAACAAGCGGAGGAATCTAGATTTTATATCATTTTATGTCTATTATAGCTGGAAACAGATTGTTCTCGCTTAAGGTTTTGCAGGAATATTGAAAGTCCGAATCTAGGTTTAATGTTTGTCTGTTTGAGACGATTCGGTCTTATATCATGTTATCTTTGTGTGTCTGGGCTGGATTATTTCTTCTTACACTCTGAGCGGATGAAGATAGGGGAGTGTGTTCTTCGGTTATGGAGTCTGGCGGGACGCCTATGTCGAGCGGTCCAAAGTTTTGTGATCTCAAGTTATCATGGGGAAGAAGATTGTGTCTTCTAGGACTGTTTTAGTCTATGTGTTCCCCAGTATTATTTCTATTACGCCAGAAAAGTGTTTTTGTGCTTGCTATTGATTCTTGGCCAAGGTAAACGTACTTTTACTGACTTCGTTCCCTAGGCTTACGATGGGTGATGTTTAGGCCTACATGAATCTACTTATGTTCAGATGTCAGAACGACATATCGTTTAGCAGCACTAAGAATGTTTCTACACAGCAATTATGAGGACAGATAATGCTGATATTGGTGGAAACTTTGATACCCTTATGAATTGAATCTTTCTAGAAGTTTTGTCATCTCACCGTTGTGTGAGCGATGTTAAGGACCAAGGAAGCCATCTTGGAATCCGTATTATTGTCAATCATTCATCAGAGAACTGGGTTGTCCCTTACTACCCGATAATGATCCAGAGATCACAGTTATGAAAGAAAGATCTATTATGGGAGATTTAGCATTTACTCCGAAGATATGTGCTGAATGCTATTTGAAAGAATCTACGCTAGAGTACAAGCTACACTCATGCTAAGAGAGATTCTTTACAGGAGTCACTATGAACATTATGTATAAACTGACGTGATCTGTCAGTACAACCTGATATATATATATATATATATATATATATATATATATATATATATATATATATATATATATATATATATATATATATATATATATATATATATATATATATATATATATATATATATGTGTGTGTGTAGTAATTATGGAACTCTGAATGCTTGTCTACAAATGCTCCAGTATGAGGTTAATCAGGATGAATGCTAACTTAAGATGATACACCATTGATCAACACGATGCTGTTTATGTCGACATGTGTTCCTGTAACTATACACGTATTGTTCCAGTGTGCGTCTCATTAAACATTATAAAAAGAACACAGTAGTCCCAGTAATCCTTGACTGCTACATGTGAGAGTATGAATATATTGTTACCAAGTTGTCAACTCTTCAGAACCATTCTACCATTCGCGTACAATGTACTCTCACTTCATGTTTACACTACCCTGTGTAGGTCGAGTTGACCTGTGTCTGTCTTCACGGTGACAGCACCTCTTTGAATACAACAGTACTACCTTACATCCTTAACTTCCACCTGTGCTTGGAGTGAGTTAGCTGTGAACAGTCTGACACCATTCTTTACAGTGGCTACTACCAGCCATCATTGACTTACACTCCACCACACCATAATTTTACAGTGGTGTACTACAGTTGTAATCGCAAACAACAGATAACTTTACAGTGGTGGGCCAGCTTCCTGGGTCAACCTGCACAGTGGACATATTTGAGAAGTCAGCTACTGAGACCAGACCATTCCTTGGGGCCTGTTACGACACACGTAAACACCGGCAGTACAACTCTGCAGTCGATGTCAGCGCGACCTGTCCTATCGAGGTATACAGTAACTAGGTCAGCGTTTGTTGACATTTTTTGTTGATGGACATTTGCCATAGAACAGACAGCGTTACACAGCAAGTTTGTTTGGAAAAGACAGCATTACACATCAGAGTTGGAACATATATTTGACAGTGTTTGCAAAATGTACAGTGCAACTGAAGCGAGAAGTCTTACTTGTGATTCTGAGGAACTGTAAACAGTGGATTCTCCTGCACTGCCATAGTTTGTGTTGAACTTTTATGATTTAGGCCAGATTTGGTTATTTAATAAAGTACCATAGTACTGTAGCATTATTGCGTATAACTGAGCCTTCTTCGCAACACATCCTATCTGCAACACATTACATTACATTACATTACATTATGAACATTTATGCTATATGTACATTTATGTTTACATGTTTATATGTGATATTTGTTTGTATTCTGCGGGTTGTTGTTTCGGTTGGGCGGAGTCTCCCTTAGATCATACCACGTGATAGAGGTCGTCTATTGTGAGCGTTTTCTATAGGGTGTGCAAATTTCCGATACTGGAATTTGCAAAGCGACTGCTGTTGCTATTTTTTTTGGTTAGTTGTGACGATATGGTCAGTGTTGTTTTCGGAATTTTCTTCACATTCTTTAGTTTTGTTTTGATTTGTTTGTAATTTGTTGGTCTACCCTTTTCTATCTTTCAGTTTCATACAACATTTATATTTATATACTGTGGCGTTATTTGTATTTGTTATCCTCTTGCGGTTTATTTTTTAATGTTTTCATGTTGTCTTGTATAATTGTTTTGTTATGTTTTTGATCGACATACACTATTTAAAATATAGTTGATCATATGGATTTATGTGAAAGAATCAACTGATGATTGATGGCTGTTACTAAAGGTACACAGTTGATTAGATAAGACACTATTTCTTGTGCATTGCACTTATGTTATAGAGTGTTGCAGCAATTTATAATTGTTATTTTTCAAAGAAATATACAAGACCTTGATAAGGCTTGTCTCACACAGACATTGTGATTGTGTGCTGATTAATACAGTGATTAAGAACTTTTTGCTATATTACCTTGAAATATATTTTATTATTATTGTTTCAAGTGAGTAGTATCATTGTCAGACATCATGTCTACATTAGAATACTTTATTGCACAAGGGAGATCCCTTGATAAGACTGGTACAGACTTAGAACAATGGGCAGTTGCTCAATATGACAAAGCATTAGCTGCTGCTGCTGAAGAGAGAAAAGCTGCTGCTGAAGAGAGAAAAGCTGCTGCTGCTGCTGAAGAGAGAAAAGCTCAGAAGAGAGGCTGCTGAAGAGAAAAGATTAGAAAGAGAATTTGAACAAAAGAAATTGCAGATACAGACTGAGGAAAAAAGATTCCAGATGGAAATGGAAAAAGAAAAAGAAAAGATGAAGCTGCTGCTGAAGAGAGAAAAGCTGCTGCAGAAGAGAGAAAAGCTCTGGCTGAAGAGAAAAAAGCAATGAGAGAACATGAACACCAAAAAGAACTTTTAGCATTTGAGTTAGAAAAGTTAAAATTAACAAACATAAGTAATGTTAATCAAGCATCTGGTGGTAATGGTAAACCCTTTACTTACAAGGTCAAGGTACCAGCGTTCAATCCTTCCAGTGATGACATAACATTCTGGTTAAATAGATTTGAACGCTCTTGTCGAGCCCATAATGTGGACAAATCACAATATGCTAACCAGTTGTCAGAAAATTTGAAAGGTGATTCTCTGACTAGTTTAAGTTTGGTTGAAGAGGCTGACAAGGATAATTATGATGTTATTAGGGCAGCCTTATTAAAGAAGTACCAGTTGTCTGAGGAAGGTTACCGGAATTTGTTTAAGACAATGGTTCCTGAGGCAGGTGTAGAATTCTCAGAATTCATTGCAAGGACACGTCTTACATTTGATCGTTGGATTGAGTTGTCCAAAACAGAAAAGACATATGAAGCCCTTATGGACTTGATACTCAGAGATAAGATTATGTCAAGTATAAATAAACCATTCCTTGAATTCTTACATGAGCGTAAACCCAAGACACTAAAAGAAATGGAACAGTATTGTACCCAATACGTCACTGCACATCCAGACGTAGCTATTAGCAATACTAAGGTTAGGGAAGGTATGCCAGTTGCTTCAGCAACACCATACAACCCTAATCACTCACGCAGATTCCAAGAACCTCAAAATAGGTTTAATAAAAAAGGTAGCCATAACGGTTATCAGAACCAAGGTAACCAATCATTTCAGGGTTCTTCTTCGAATACCTGGAGACGAGCCGACAGCCCTCGATTCAGAGGTGGTCATAATTATAGAAACTTTCGCAAAGGAAGTCATTATAGAAATTATCCAAGTTTTCCCTCATGGAGACAACAAGATCATAATTACAGAGATACTCATTATAATGAATATGATAATAGTAACCAAAGGAACTATGACTCAAACCCAAGTAGGGGTTATAACAGTGGAAACAAGGATAATTACAGAGGCAATAATAACAGAGGTAGAGCACAATACAAAAAACATAAATCTCATTACCAGGCGAACTCTGCTCAGCAAGAGTCCCACGAAGCCTATAAACAAAATAAAGATAATGATGACTCTAATAATATGGCATGTGCCGCTTTTGATTTTGGGAGAGCATCTAAGTGCCCCCAATGCAAAACATTATTTGAGCCAACCACAGTGTCTACTTTAAGCTGTGGCCATCCTCTTCCCGCTCTTCCTGCGTCAATCGCGCATGATGGAAGAGGTTCTCTAGTCTTACACAAAGGTTTAGTAAATGACAATCCAGTCTCAGTACTTTTTGATTCTGGATGCACAACAATTGGTGTTAGGCAGTCACTAATAGATCCTTCTCATGCTACAGGCAAAGTAGTCAAATGCGTAACATTTGGCGGCACCATAGAGAAATACTCTACCGCTATCATTAGGATTGCTACTCCTTTCTTCACAGGAGATGTACACGCATGTCTTTTGCCGAATCCGATTGCTGATCTTATCATCGGTCGCATTCACGGAGTCAAAGAATGCACTCCGCAACAAATTTCCGTTTGGGAAAAGCAAAATATGCAAACTGCTAATGCTGTAGTCACAAGAGCTCAAGCTCTCAATATGCCTGAAACTTCATCTACTGAAGATATTGAAGCGCATAACCAAGATGATCCCTTGGTAATTTCTCGTGACTCGTTTATAAAACAACAAGAAGAGGATCCGACTCTTAAGAAATTCTTCACTCTTGTAACGAAAGGTGATCCGAATAGAGATACCAAGCGTAAATCTTGGATTACAATGAAGAATGGTGTACTTGTACGTATGGTGCAAGACTCCACTAATTCAAGTCATTCTCAGATTCTTGTACCCAAGAAGTTGAGAGTTAAAATTTTACAACATGCACACGACTCTCAGTGTGCTGGACACATGGGTTTTTCCCGTACAAAGTCAAGAGTTCTTGCGGCTTTCTTTTGGCCTTTCGTGAATAAGGACATACGGATCTATTGTCGATCTTGTAAAGTATGTCAAGAAGTCAAATCCAAAGGTCCTCGTCATGCTGCGCCTATTCAGGCTGCAGACATTCCTATTCGACCATTTCAGAAAATGGCGATAGACATCATTGGTCCATTTAAGATCAAATCTGCTAGAGGACATCAGTTTATCTTAACGTGTGTGGACATGTGCACACGTTGGCCAGAGGCTATCCCTCTGAAGAGCATTACTACTGCTGACATTGCAGATGCTCTTTGGCTTATATTTTCTCGCCTGGGATTCCCCGGAGAAATATTATCAGATCATGGCACCCAACTAATATCGGATACCATGTCTCAAGTAATGTCTACTCTACAGATAGAGAGATCTTTGAGTAGCATCTATCATCCTATGTCCAATGGGATGGTAGAACGGCTAAATAGAACACTTAAGAACTTATTAGGAAAGATAACTGAGGATCATCCTCAAGATTGGGACAGGGTTCTACCCGCGGCCCTCTTCGCTTACAGGGAGGTCCCCAATGAACATACAGGATTTTCTCCTTTTGAACTTGTCTTTGGCGCGCAACCGCGCGGCCCTATGTCTTTGCTTCATGATCTCATAACAGCGGACAATATTGACGATGACACAAAATCCTCTTACGAATATGTCATCACGCTGAGAGAAAAAATTATCGAAGCATGCAAATTAGCAACGTCCTCTTCTGAATTTGCTAAACAGAAGGCAAGGCAATTTGCTAATAAGAAAAGAACTTTACGACAACTTTGTCCTGGTGACAAAGCATTTGTTTTGCTACCTTGTAGGGAAAATAGACTCCTTATTTCTTGGAAAGGTCCGTACGATATAATATCGAACATTTCAGATGTTGACTATATTGTCGATATTAACGGGAAGCATAAAACCTTCCACATCAATATGCTTACGGAATTCCATGAACGTCCTGACTATTTACAGCCTATTTTCCAGGCAACGGACGATTCTCCAGTTCAACATGGTCAATACTCATCACTGTCCGTTATACAGGATGAGGAAACAAGTTTTTCGGATGTTAATCTTCCGCTTCCAATGATCCCACTTCACTCTAGTGAATCATGGAAAGACGTTACTGTTTCTCCTGATTTGTCTCTAGGAGAACAGCGACAGGTTTCGGCTATGTTACAAACATTTCAGGATGTCCTCACTGACATCCCTGGGCAAACTCATGTCATTGAGCATGACATTATTCTAACTGAACATACTCCTATTAGGGTTAGACCTTACCCTATCCCTATACATTTTCAAGCACAGGTTGAAAAGGAGTTAGATGAAATGATAGATTTACAAATAATCGAAACATCCAATTCTGCTTATTCTTCGCCGATGGTTATTGTTCGAAAAAAAAGACAATAACATACGTCTTTGCGTTGACTATCGCAAATTGAATCAAGTGACGAAGTTTGATGCTGAACCTATGCCTTTACTAGAAGAGCTACTTACTCGACTTTCTAAATCTCATTTTTTCACTAAACTTGATTTGTCTAAAGGATATTGGCAAGTTCCATTATCCGAATGCGCCAAACCTCTTACCGCTTTCTCTACTCCTAGAGGCCTTTTCCAATGGAATTTTATGCCTTTCGGCCTTATGAACGCACCAGCTACATTCGTACGCATGATGCGTCGAATCCTATCGTATCGGTCAGATGTCATTGCTTATCTAGACGACATCTGTCTTTTCAGCGATACTTGGTGTGGTGAAGTGGGATGTTATAAATATGTATAGGGGACTTAGTGTACTGACTGAGATCAGCTGTGAAGGTATATATATCTAATAAGAGTAGTGTATGATATATAACCTTACTTGCTGCCACATATGTATACCTCAGTCAGAATTATTCTGGAATAGTGTGATGACTACGTTGTATGTCTAGGGTATGTGTATGATGAAGTGTAAGTCATAACAACAACGGACAGATAAACAATTTAATTTATTCCACCACACTTGACAACACTGTGACACTCACATACATATAACACTCTAAAGGATATCTTAAAGGAGTCACTGATAACTTTTCAAATAACAATATGTATTCATTGCTGTTATGAATGAATATGTGTCCTGATTCAAATACAAAGGGAACCAGGAATCACAATCAATTTTACTTACAAGTTATATGTACAGAATTTATCAATATGAATATTGTAATGACATATATTATTAAAAGTATCCTATGTGTGTCAGTTGTGTAGTAGTAATATGAGGTAATACTGGTTTTGTTTTGTTCAAGCTCTGTTGGTATTTGTCATCATGACTTCAATAGTTTGTCTTTATGGGAACTATTATTGGAGATGTTCTCAGTTCCTGATATTAACACAATTTAATTCCCCTCTTAATGTTATTTTTACAAGGTCATTTTAAGCTGGGGGTACATAATTTTGAGCTCAGCTGGCCACATCAGCTTATCTGGCGTGATGGCGGCAGGAACAGACTCCTCTGCTCGACTCTCCCCTCGGCTCTGGAGACACCTCACTGATAGCTAAATGGACCAAGGAGTATGCTGTCCGACTCTGGATTCAGCAAAGCTCTGACCAGGTGCTGCTCAATACCATCAAGACCACGGTCCCTGAAAACAAGAAGGATGTACCTTCTACTTCATAACTAATTTATACTCTCTTTGTACACTGAGCACAATACATCACAAACATTGAGTTCAGAGCGTTAGGCCAACTGTCAGCTTCATCTGAAATATTTTATACCAGTATTTACCTCCTTAATGGTTACCACGCCTCTGCACTTCCAGCATTATTTCTGTCTAATCAATAATCTAGGTGTCAGTGTACTGTTTGGCCATTCCATGCAGTTTTACTTTCCTCCGACACCTTCTGTTCAGGCGGGAGCATTATAGGCTTTACATCATGTTTGCTACTGAACTACACATATATACAGGCATAAATTAACAATTCACATTCAATTTTCATTAAAAGATACTGAATGTTTCAAGCTTACCACAATTCATGGAAACAAACACAGATACGTTGATTAGCGATGAATTCTGGCACAACTACTGGCACAAATTCCCATCTGCTTATGTTCCAGGCTTTTATTTAGCAAAAATATGAGCTGGCTTCAACGCACTGTTGCTTTATCAGGCTTATTTGACTAGTGGTCTCGAACTAACGCTCCTAAGTGAGTATATCAGCGAGTCTAGCCAATGGAGCCACGTTTCGACAAGTATTTGAAAAAATTTTAACTTCCTACGTCTCCCCTAACAACCAAAGATAGTATTTATAGCCCGACTAATCGTGTTTAGCCTTACATATCATTCCAGCCAATCAGTTCAAATGTAACTTGTGGCCCATTTCCCGTACAATGGTGGTGTAAAAAAATCTACCACTGAGCGATTCTGATTTTGGGTGTTGTCTGACAGCACCATCATTTTATTTTGGCTATAACTTGTTAATTCCTAGACTATTTGCATAACGCCGTACATATTCTTTGTCAGCAAACCCTAAGGAACCCAAATATATATATATTTAATAGAGCTAAGTGGCTGCGTTCAAAATATGCAATTTCTTCTACCTCCTGTTTCGAAGATGTGCTGTCTGGGTACTGTAATGTTTTCAAACGTAAACCCATCTATTGTTATCTTTCCTAATAAGCGTTTTTCGTGATTTTAAAACCTAACTCTGGGAAGGGTAGTGAATTTATCACTGTCCGTCCGAAAAAGTTAGTGCATGCAGCCTTACACGCGTGATAGTAGTAATTGTGTATCGCGTTACGCTTGTTGGGGGTGGCATTAATAGCGAGACGCGTGTTTAATTTTGCATGCGTTCCTGATTTTATTCGCCCCTCTCTCTTTCTATTTGAGTCCATCTGTTCGTTCGTTTTGGTAACGTAATATAATTAATGTTAGGATTAATCTAGGTCATTACGCAGTCTGCCTCTCAATGTTTTTCTTAGAAATACAACGTGAAACGTTACAGTCGGAAGTTTCGTCCTGATTAATGTAACATTCCTTACTTTTCTGTTATTCCTTCACATTTTGAGCGGTCTGTTTTCTCTACCGTAATGTACATATTGCACCTGCGGTTTTTTTCTTTAGCTGGTTTTCTCAAACTTCAAAGATTCCTTCTTGGTGCACAGCTTAAGAACCACTGTTGTTGAAATTTTATCTGCCACCTAATTCTTCCTATGTAAATCTTGTCTCTCTTATGTGCTGACATATTTCCTACGTTCTACTTGGTGTATCTTAAGGAAACTGGCCTCACCGCCAGGGATGTAAATTTACCAAGTCTATCTTCTACTCGCTAGCCTGTCAGCTTGTCTACTGTACTTCACTATTAGTTATAGACTCATAATGTTCAACGTAACTGGTTTTGTTTCGAAATACACACATTTTCTCTCATTGGGAACACTGGCATCTTGTCCTCGAAATAAATGACAAACAGTCTGCCAAGAGTTGTAAACCCACTGCTTAGTTAATGAAGGAATGACAGAAATTAGGCCAAGGTACAAGGTATACAGGCTTGAAAATTGCATGTTTGTGTTTGAAGGTGTCTAACGGCATCCAATCAGGAACGACCAGTTTATTGAAAGACCGATCAATAAACCTATGGCCGTTTACTATGGCGAAGGAAAGTTGTCGATCTCTAAGTTAAAATTAGCATTGGTAAAAGAGAACGAAATGACGGATACCGTTGAGAATAGTCTCCTTTTACAGGTGAGAGCTCCAACTATGTGCAGATACAAGGAAAATTGGAGGGATGAAGTAGTTGGGAAGAATTTTGCAAGAAAAGGTGTCTGTACATTGATAAATCCTATGTTTGTCCTATTCATAATTCAAGATAAAATCGTTAACACGGCTGATATATGTAAACAACATGTGGATGGAAAGATAAACATACAGAGAATGGGAGAATGTTGTTCAGAAGGCTTTAGCTAGAACATGTGCGATGCACGAGACCGAGGTGAACCAGAATCTGTCGCCCGGAAAGTTATATGACTGTGTTATGTGGTCCAAACATTTTATAGTTTGAAACGAATGAATGTACCCTTTTGTTTTCGTTCTCATCAATTATTCCCCCTAAGACTAAGTGGACATTTAATCTCCATCATAAAAAAACTTCTAAATTTTCGCTGCCCACTTAACGGTTACAACTTTATCTTATCGCTGGTTTAAGTGTCAGCTACAGCCAAACATAAACAAAGGTATAGCCAACCCTTGAAACGTGGAAGGGACACACTGATCTGCCTAACATCTATTCTTTAATCCCCTTTTCGGTTCTCTCATAACATTTATTCCCCTAAGACTTAAATTAACTTTTTGGTCCGTCTTAATAAGTCCATCATAAAAATACTTCTATTTTACCGAATTTTCGCTTCACCAAACAAATATCGCTTTCCTATTATCATAGCTGCATTAAATGGATGTGGAGTCTTTGGTCATTCATTACCTTTACTCTTTGGGGGGAGGGGGTACCATTTTAAAATACCAGCAAGCTAAATTTCCCTTGTGTTTCTTTTCCCCAATACAGAAGCACGAGTGTTGGGTTTCGACTTTAAAAAACTTTGATCTATTCCTTAAGATCTGTTTACCTTCTACGAAATATTAAACCTGCCATGTTTGCTGTTTTTTCGTATCCCTTCACTAATAGTTTTCACTTGATCCTAATGCTAACATTTATAATAAAAGCATTTCATTAATATAACTTTTTTGGTCTCACTGGTCTTATTCCAGTCAAAGTCACATCGAAAGTTCTAAGCGACAGGAAAAATAAATTAACCGAAAATGTTTTAAAAAAAAAAACTTCATGCGAAATGCTGAGTTTTTACACTAAAACGCACGCTTATAGAAGAGAAACCTCAAGCTACCTCATACCTACAGTATATGTGATTTGAGAGTTACGCTATTTTATTTGTCCTTAAGGTCTTAACTTTCAGAATCAAACATGGGTATAGTGTTATAACCAATATCGCATTAATTATTATCAATATCGTAGTGAATAAATTATCACCTTTTTCAAAGCATCATAACTATGGATTTTAAAGTGACTGAAATGCAAATTGTATATATACCCGTGAGGTCTTGACCCAGGGATGCAGAAAAAGTACTTTACTTTGGAATGTGGGGATATTTGTCCCATTTTTAACAATATAAAACTAAAAACTGCTAAATCAAATCCATTTAGGTCAGAATGCTTCAAAATGACAACCAACTGTTTCTTTTCATGTCAATTAGATACAGACAGAGATATCTTGTTTCAAAGATCACCACGTGAAAAGTGTTCGAAATCAAAGAAAAACTGAAAAAGAACTCACAAAAATGAAGATTAAACTTGTTGAAAAGGTTCCTTAGCTTTTCTATTCCCCACTTCACTTTTTGTCTGCCAATGTTTCTGCTACGAAATATTTGCAGCCTGCGGTATGCCTTTCCTCAATTGGCCTTTCCCATAGAAGCTGCCACCATTTTTTCAAGTAGCTTACTAATATTGGCATTCCATTCTGCCTTGATACGATTTCCAAATGCCATCGAGTCTCTTCGACTACTAATCAGTGATTGATAAAGATATTTCATTTAGGGACGCATAAAAAAACCCAAACAGCAGTTTTAGCACATTTCCTCTGTTGTCATTTTTTTTAGCTTGTCCTTCACTTTTCTTGGACCTTTATTCTTTGCTGAGGAGCACAGAGGCTTATAGCGCCACTATCGACAAAGGTGTCTCATTTTCAGGCAACGGTTTGTTGGTTACCCCAGGAACTTATTCTTATTTCCATTGTGAACAAAAGAAGTCTCAGCTAACTACTATTATACAGTGAAGACTAGGTCTAGCAATAAATAAAGTTGGTGGGTGAAAATGCACAACATGTGCTGAAATTTAGATCAAGCTTTTCTAGACACACACTTTTTGAAAAATTCATAAGAAATCATTGGAGTATTCCTCTTGGAAAAGCTTTATAAATATCCTTTTCAGTATAATTATAATTTCGCAGTTTTACAATTACGCACCTTCATGTTGGGTCATTATTCACAAGGTAACCAACTATAAACATTGGTTGCTATGCAAATCACTCAAGGGGGTGTGTGTAGAAAAACACTGATTCCTATCATACCAGAGTATCTCTAAGCTTCTATGAATTATTTTTAGTACAAGAACATGTTGACGATGATTTAAAGCATGAAAATGAAAATTGTTGGATTTTTATTTTTTTAAATCTTTTGTGGGTAGCCTACTACCTTAAGCTGCGGATAAGTCCTGAGCGGTAAGCAAACTCTCAGTATTCGCTTAATTAGCTAACTCTAATATCAAGGGATTAGTTAAGTGATGTAAAGTGTGAAATACATAATATTGTGGTTTTATTTCTTTACATTAGATTAATAGCTATTTTGCATTTATGTATTATGAATGTTATCATTGTTGCATTATAAAGATGTAACTACTGGCTGATATCTGAAAGTACTAGAGGCTAATGATATAAGGAATATGATGAAGAAAGCTGTCGTGAACGAGAGAGGGACCCATATTGTTCAATGGACGAGTGAAGGAAATATCATTCCTCCAATGCAGTCACGCATGGACGCACACGGCCAGGCGTCTGCTTGTAACAAAGGCTGACCTGACTGACCCGACCAGTGTGAGACTACTGCTAGACAGGAATTTGTAAACAAGTGGACAGTCGCCTTTAAGGAAAAGACTGACACTACGGTTCCGGTAAATATATTATTAGGCACCATTCTGAGACGAAATGTCCAGAGTGGCTGTAGTTAATATATCTGTATAAAACAAAAGATTGCTTACCTGTATTATCTTCCACGGCGCAGTTGCAGAATCCTAGCCAGTTTCTGGATTTTGATTGCTGTAAATTGTTGCGAGTAAACCGCCTAGTTGCTCTATGCTACAGAGAGAACTAGTGCTTACGTCTTAAACCCTCGAGCGGTGATCACAAGCCAGCAACCCTGAGCAGTCTACAGCATTTAAGCACCCAACACCTCGTCAGCACCTGAACATCATAACTGAACTTCATAACCAGGTTAACAAAAAGCCTAGTCATCTCTTAGACTGTAACCCCACTGAAGCAAACTATCCAGTTGGTAATTCCTACCTACTGAGACGCACAGGAGAAGTCCAAGCAGATAAGTCTACTTAAAAACCAGGCCAAAATCAGAATTCACTTTTCCAAAAAATAGCCATAGGAATAAACTCTCGTCAGTGAGGAAAATAGCCTCTTATTCTTATGTGAACCAAAGACATTGACAGTATTCTAAATCCTTGAATAACTATCTTTTGTTTTTAAATTTCCTAGTATTTCTTTTTTCAAAGTACATGACAACATTGATTTTATTTTCCACTGTAATTAAAGTAATTATTTACATTCTGTAACTCATCATCATTCTGAGTTTGACTTAGTAGATTGTATGTTCTGTTCAGAAAAACATTCTCAACCCTCCTTGTATTACTTGTAACTACTAGTTCATCTTTAAAAAGATTTGAGTAAGAAAGAGTTAGTCGTCGCCAGAAAAATACAAGAGTTGGTAGTCTAAAAGGTGAGAGAATCACTGACACCAACCTGTGCCCTTCTGTTGACTCTTTCCCTCAACACTAGCTCACATCTGTGAAAACTAGTGTCTAAAGGTCTATGTGCTTCCTACATATCTTCCTTACTTACATACGTCATCATAAAAAGTAAAACTCTGCGACAACGAGTACGCAGATATAACCACGCGCAATACTAAATATGCACATACACGCATACTGAGATTCATGGCCATACATATATGCTTATATAAACTGAAATGCACAATAGATACGCACATACACAGAGGTTACGATTGACGTACTGTGTTTGACTCATGACTTGATTTTAATAAGCTGACATTTTTCGATGCACGCTGAATGATCACAGCACCAAACAATACAAACACAGAACCTCCATGTTACCTCTGATAAAGATTAACCCACTTGAATGATGAGTGCTTCTTTGATGGAGAAAATGTAAATTTGGAGTGAACAAATTGTTCAACGGACGTGGTTAATGTACACGGAGACAGCGAGATCTGGGTTAATGTTACATTTAGGCATCTAGGTCTGGTATTTTTAAATTGCATCTTTTTTGTTTGAGTCCCTGATCCGGTTTAGCCAAAGTGAGTTTTCCAGAAAGAAAGAATGAAAGAAAAAAGCCCATGGATGAAAAATCATGTAATCACCGTATACAAAATGTTCTATACCCTGAGAACAGCTTTGAAAACTGTTTTTGAATGTTGTGGGAAAACATACATTATTTATACATTAAAACGTGACACAGATGCACATTAACGAGAAGGAGAGTTTGGGGAACAATGTTCTTTACAAAAAAACAAAAACAAATATCGATTACATGTTGTATTGCAGTGTTATGTTTTTGCTTCCTGCACGGGAATTTACTTTTAAATTTTGAAGACTATACCCGGACTTACAAAAAATAAAAAGGAAAAAAAAAGTTGCTTCAACTAATATTCAAATATAACCTCTTTGTAAGTGAAGGGAGAGCAGGAGATTGGAAGAATCCATGGCAGTAATGGATGCTGGCCTCAGAACCCAAATGTGTTGTTAATGTTCTGTATTTATTTTAAAAAATTGGAATCGCGAACTCTCTTCACCCCATCACATGTTTTCACTGGGTACCTTTATGGTAAATGTAAACAATCACACAGTCTTTGTGTAAACACGGCAGGAAATGTCAGAAGTTGAAAATAATTTAGCTCCCACCCTTCATTAATATCCACCTTAGTCGCAACTAAATTGTTAAAAAATGCACAAAACAAGATCATTTTTAAGAGAACGAAAGAGCAGAAGTAGTCTCTCACGTGTGCAGAATCAGCCGTGTTTAGGTGAGATGCCACGCAAGCCAGGAATAGCAATGTGTTTTATGATAAAACGTTACAAAACTAATCCTCACTACGTGTCAGGTGGACTACACACTGTAGACATGCCGAGAGCGAGACGAGATATGAATTTCAAGACACTGCGGTGAGTGAACCTTCGAACACGATACCAACAACAAAATTATCTGTTTGTACTTCTTCAGCGCGGAGTTCGGAGCTTGAGCTCCGAAACTGTTGGAAATGGAGGTGGTAATGGAGAACATAAACACGAGGGGAAAAAGTAATTACAAAATCTTCTGCAAGGCACCAAGTTACCGTTATTTGGTTAGATAACAAACTATGAAGGTACTCTTCTAAATTGAGAAAAAGTATTACATCTCTTGAATCAACGGCAACTAGAGACTAAAAAAATCATTGTAGGAAGGGACCGGGCAACCACAGCACTTAGTCGTCCAACAGTTACCGTCAACATTTAACGGTATCTTTCTTTTATTGACAATATGGAAAATCCTCCATAGTTACGCAGATCCAATATTTTTGAACGGTTGCGAAAGACGTAAAATTACACAACTTCCGTTCTCTCCTTTCAATGAGAAGTCGCGTGAAAACAAGTTATCTCACACTGGAGCCCGGGTAGTTTATAATGCCGAAGAAGCACATTCGAACCATAACATACAGGGGAATTTGTACAATAGTTTTCATAGAAGAAGTGCGTCTTATGATACGAAAATTCTGTATATAAGAGTAGGATATGAAATTTTTTTCTTTAAATCCACCAATGGTCAAGGTTTATAAGACCTGGTTATTTTACACACTTTTGTTTTAAATAATCCAATGTTAATTGCAATGGATCTCCAGTATTTGTCTCTAACCTTAACGAAACACTCTGACAAAGCTTTTCCTGTTCATCTCTTGAACTTATTTTCCCGCCCACTTATAGCTCTGTCATCCTCTTGCACGTTTGCCTTGAACATTTTCTTGTATTGTGGTTTCCAATAACATTTTGTCTCTTTGGCTCACGGGTAAAACACGCAATCAAAGTGTTTGACAAACAGGCGATTAGCCCATTGTGTGAATGTAGTTTTTGCCATTCGCATTCTCTTCTTGATTTCTGTTTTACATCTGCCATCATACGTTATTTTATGTCAGTAAATGTTGTCATGTCCTGAAGTGAAGTTTAGGTTGAGTTGTCAACTCCGTTTCAACGCTCCCAAGAAGTACATCTTAAATAACCTATGAGACGAGAAGTCTAGCTTCTGGCCTTTTAGATGATGTTTGTAAATCTTTGGATGTATCACATCTAGGAAAAGAAAATCGTTGATTTCAAAGCACCTGTCCCCAAGACAGCAAAACACTAAGGAAAGCAAACCCGAGTATACATACTTGCCGAAATCGCATGTGCAGGACCGTAAGGCTGAGATATTATTAGCTCAGCTATAAACGACGGCACAACCTTTTCATTACGATCCAAAAAAACGTTTTCGTATCAATCATAGATGTAGTAGTTGTGTCTGAGGAGTCTCGCCAGGCAGAAAGAATGACGGGAAGGTTCAAAGACTTCACCTTGCTTCGTTTCGGGCAGCCACCGGTCGGAGGCCAGGGGAGAATTCTACTGGCCAAAACATCAACAAAATAAAAACATCCTCCACGTGAAAGGACTCATGAATACGAAACAAGCGCTTGCAGCAACATTTCGCTCTGAAAATGTCGGTATGCTCTGCATCAGGGGAACATTCCTAAACAGAAACCACAGATTTCAAATAAGAGGGTACCAAAACATTGTGATAAATAGGGATGAACAAAAAGGGGACATTCTAATTCTGAAACACAACTCGCGGCCAAGCAAAGAAATACAAATTCAATGTAAAAGAACAAACAGCGGTAACGGGGGCACAATGTGATAGGCCAGGACAAGATAACAATGTAAAACATATTCTATCCACCACTGAAATCACCACGGAACCAGCAGGAATTTTACTATAATTGATAACTTCAATAGCCAGTCAGAAAGGTTGGGTCACTGACAGATATATACTAGAGCAAAGGAAGTGGAGGACTGGGAAACAGATAACAACTTACAGCTAGTCGACAAGACAGAAGACCTAGCAATTATTTTCTCAACGTGTTGGGAAACAACTAAGCCAGACCTGGCCCTTACCACAGAAGACCTAGCAAATTTAAAAGAAAAAAAATAAGAACAACATTAAGACAACTGGGAGAAAGCGATAATAGCCCAGTACAAGTATCTAATGGTCTGATTTTACACATCAAGATACTAAACACACTGGCTACTATGCAGCTACAAAAAGGTAAATTGGAAACAGTTCTCAGTACAGAAATACAGCAAAGATACCAGCACACAACACAAAAAGGTGGAAGAAATGGTAGAAACGTGAAATAAAATAATCCTTAAAGCAGCAAATGAATCCATTCATCGAGAAGCCAGAAAAAGATATAAACCATCTTCTTTCTTCTTCTTTGATCCTTAGCCGCCAACCGTCAAAACAGTCAGTGGCCATCACGCCTGGTGGCGTCTTGTAATAATAATAATAATAGCCCCGTCAGTCATAACTGACTATGGGAATGCGCCCCTGAGGTGGCAGCCCTCAGCTGCTTATTTTCCTGGTGGAGACGTTTCTACGTTTTCACCCCTCCTTTGCTTGTTGTGTGAGCCTCTCTTCGTCCAATCTGAGGTGGCGCCGTAAATAGCATCGCCACTTAGTGCGATCAGCAGCTTCATCCTCCCATGCTGCTGGATCCATGTCCAGTGACCTCATATCTCTCTTGCACACATCTTTGAACCTCAGCTGTGGTCGCCCAACTGTTCTCTTGCCATCTGCTAATTGTCCGTAGAAGATATCTTTTGGGATGCGACCATCTTCCATGCGTCGAACATGGCGTCTTGTAGGGCAGCAACAAATTGATTCCACTTTGCGCGGTCGATGGCCATCCTTTGTACAGTGCCCCAACTCTGGTTCATACCTCGCATTTCAGCCTCCACAGTCCTCCGCCAAGTAGTTTTTGGTCGGTTTTTTTTTCGTTTTCCTTCAGGGGTCCATAGCACAGCTGTTCTTGTGATGGCATCGGGGTCTCTTCTGAGGACATGGCCAACCCAGCTCCAGCGTCTGATGGTGTGCATGTCCTCTTGCTTGCTCCGAGTAAGCAGATCTTTGTTGGTGATGGCATTCGGCCAAAAGATTCGGAGAATTTTTCTTAGGCATATTGTGTGAAAAGAGGACAATTTCGACATTTCCTTCTCTGTAACTATCCAGCTGTCCACGCCATAGAGAAGCACAGAAAGCACACAGCTCTGATATAATCCTAATTCTGTGCCCGTGCTGTACCGAGAGGACCTCCAGATGTTGATTAGACTAAAAAAGGCTGTTCTTGCTTTGTTCATTCTGTTGTTGATGTCTTTGCTTGCTCCGCCGTCTGGTGTTACTATGCATCCTAGGTATGTGAAGGCATCTGTCTGTTCCGGTTGTTGATTCCTTACTGATATGGGCTCAGGGTTGCTCACATTGAGCGCCATGACCTCTGTCTTCTTTAGGTTGATGTTCAAGCCCACCTGCTGGCTATACTTATTAAGTCTATCCGTTATTTCCTGGATGTGTTGATGTGAATGTGCTAGCAGTGCAATGTCATCTGCATATTCCAGATCTTCCAATGTAGAAAATGTAGTCCATCTTATTCCTCTTGGACTGCCCTCTGTCGTCTGGCGCATCACCCAGTCTATGACTTAAAAATAGAGTGGTTGATAAGGGGCATCCCTGTCGTACTCCTGTCTTCACCTCAAAGGTTAGGTTGCTCTGCCCAACGCTACACGCAAAGTTGGCATAAAGGTTTACTACGATTGACACCATGCAGCTTGGAATTACATAGGCCCTCAGTATCTGCCATAAACTGTCCCCATGCATACCGTCAAAAGCCTTTTCAAAATCAACGAAATTAATGTACAGCTGTCCTTGCCATTCCGAGCACGGCTCTATAATGTTCCTGAGGGTAAATATATGATCTACACATCTTCTGTTCTTTCTAAATCCTGCTTGTTCTTTCCTCAGTTTGTGGTCTACTGCTTTTGAAATTCTCTGTATAATTATCCTGCCTAGTATTTTGCTGGGAACTGAGAGAAGAGTTATTCCTCTCCAATTATTGCAGTCTGCAAGATCTCCCTTCTTGGGCAATTTGACAATTATTCCTTTGCTCCACTCTGTTGATGTTGTCCCTGTTTTCCAGACTTGTGCAAATAGTGGTTCTAATAGTTCTGCTGCTAGCTCAGGGTCTGTCTTAAATAGCTCTGCATTTAACTTATCATTGGCAGGCGCTTTTCCATTCTTTAACCCTTTGATTGCTGTGATGATTTCTTCTTTTCGTGGAATGTCTGTAGTAACATCTAGATCATTTTCAGCCTCAGGAACATTCAATTGTGTCTCTGGTGGTTCCTTATTCAGAGTTTCTCTGAAATGCTCTGCTCATCTTGTTTCCTGTCCCTCTGCTGTCGTGATGAGATTTCCTTGCTTATCTCTTACTAATGTAATAGTTTGCACCTCGTTTTCTGCTGATGATTTTAGTTATTTTGTAAAATGTGCTTTGTTCATTTCTCAGTGCTACCTCTTCTGTCTGTCTTGCAAGGTCATCCAGAAATGTCCTTTTGTTAGCACGGGTTTGACGTTTAACTTCCTTGTCCAGCTGACTGTACTGTTCACTATATATTGCCTTTAACCTAGGAGACTTAGCTTCTGTTTTCTTTCTTTTCATTTCCTTTCTCTTTGCTATGGTGTTTAGCGTATCTGGTGTTATCCAGTCTTGGCTCTTTCTTTCCTGGAATCCTAAACATGACTTGCTGCTTTGTATATTGTTGAGATGGTGTTGAATCTCTGGTCGACATCATCGATCTCTGTTCTTTCCTGGCTTTTGGTAATCTGATATCGTCTCTTTACGTCGACCACGAAAGCTTTCCTGGTGAGAGGGTCCTTAAGTTTCGTGATGTTATATCTTTTCTGTTTGACTGCAACTGGTCCAGCAGCTCTGAGTTTCACCTTCAGTCTTGCTACTACTAGGTGATGATCACTTCCCACATCTGCGCCTCTTCTTACTTTCACGTCTTGTAGTGCATGTCTCCATCTGCCATTGATCATTATGTGATCTGTCTGGTTTCTGTCTCGTCCGTTTGGTGATTCCCATGTTAACTTGTGCACTTCTTTGTGTGGAAAAAGTGTTCCTCCAATGACCAGGTTGTTAATACTGCAGAAGCTTATTACTTTGTCCCCATTCTCATTTACTGTTCCACTGCCGCATTTCCCCATTACTCTTTCATTATAATTATTGTGTACTCCAACTTTCGCATTTAGGTCTCCCATTACTAAAATAAGATCGTACCTGGGTGTAGTTTCCAGATCCTTTTGTACCTGTTGATAGAACTCGTCCTTGATCTCTTCATCGCTGTCGTTTGTTGGTGCATAGCATTGTATAATTGTGGTGTTGGTGAATCTCCCTTTCAGTCTTGCTCTTATCAGTCTGTTGTTGATGGGTTTCCATTCCAGTAAAGACCTTTCCATTCCTTTCTTCGGGATAATGGCTACACCTTCGTTGTGCTGACCATCCTCTCTACAAGAATAAAGTACTGTTTCTCCTGTAGCTGTTTTTATTCTCCCCATCCCTGTCATCTGCTCTCGCTTATTCCCAGGATATGTAATTTGTAGTTCCTCATCTCTGCTGTGACTTGTCTCAGCTTTCCTGCCTCATTCATATCATAGTTCTGACGTTCCAAAAACCAATTCTGGTTTCGTGTTTTGCGGTCAGGGCATCCGTTTTCATGCCAATGGCTTTCTTTCGGCTTTCATCACTATATAAACCATACTGTACATGAAAACATGAGAAACTTGAGGACGAATTATAGACTACCAGAGAAAGAGCAGAAATACGACAACATTTGTAAAGTTCTAACTAAAAAAAGTCACACCACAATGCTGAGACCATAAACGTATTCTCTAAGAACGTCAGCTCCAAACTGACATCATGGTCTTCACTAACCCCTTTCAGGGAGAAACCATAATGCCTGAGACAAACACCAACTTTATGAGACAAGGAGACAAAGTTAAATGAGAGAGCACGACGTAGAAAAAGAAGCATATGAGAATCGTTTCACTTGTCTTAGTATCCGTCTACGTCTTCTATGTTTAAAGTTTTCTTCTTATCTGATTTGCTCATTTTCATAGTTTTTGTGTTATCAGTGTTAATGTGAAATCCATATTAACTATTTATATTGTTTACTTGCTCCATTGGTTCTTGAATTCATGTTAGCGATGTCGTATCATCTGCAAATCTAAGATTGTTTAATAATTTTCCACCGACGTTTAGTCCATTATTTTTTTCATTTTAAATTTATATGAAAATCAAAATAATTTTTCTGCCTAGATGTTAAACAACCAAGGGACTAACGGACATAATTTGTTTCAATGTTCTTCTTAATGTCCATTAATTCTTGCTAGATCTTATTGTCGTGGGTTAGATCTTATTGTCGTGGGTTAGATCTTATTGTCGTGGGTTAGATCTTGTTGTCGTGGGTTATTTCCAGTTTAGATTACAAATTAGCCTGACTTCTTTTCCTTCAAGATCATTTCTTCAAAAAATGTAAATATCATTTCATAATGAATTTGTTAAAATCCATTTCTTAGCCTATGAAACACATATAAATAATGTTTAGAGCCTGTATAAATAAAGTTTATAGCCTGTATAAATAATGTACAGAGCCTGTATATACTTTCCTGCTAGTCTTCTCATACTAAATATTGATTATATGTGGTTCCACTTCTCTGTCATGAAACAAACCGTTCTTCACTAACATCCCTGTCTTATAAGTATATTATAAGAATAAGGCATATATTCAAAGTACTGAGTTATTGTAGAGATTTAAAAAAAAATGTTTAATCCTTCATATTTCAAATATCCTTATTATTTACATAACTATCACTTAACTAAAGTGCACCTTTAAGATGTGTGAAAATGTTATTGGAGGTGTAATTTTTTTTTTTTTTTAAATCCAGGAAAATAATTCTAATGAGAAAATTATTTAAAAAGGTCAGTGGTGCAATATCGTTTTGCGTAATTGTTTCCAGTTGTCACAAGTTGCCTCCCCTTGCTCTGCAGTGATGGTCCAAGAGTGGCCAACATCTAGAGTATCTAATGTGGGTCTTCAAAGGTATCTACCTTCGCACAAGATTACTCTTGACAGAGATACAGATAGAAGGATGATGATGCTTCTACCTTGAGTTAGTCTTCGGTGGGCCGAAACACTTGTCGGATGGGGGGACTTCTGATGATCAGATTGCCTCCTGTTGTATCGCTCTGTAAAGAGTTTCCTATCTTATCTTCACAAGATATTTCAGAAGTCAAGAATAATCCTGAATGTGTCTTAGCAATGTTCATTTTTATCTGCCCGCCACCTTTTGTGAAGAGGTATTATATAATTTAATTTAGCTTGTACAAGCCCCCAACTGAATTAACAGTAAAATTCTTCTTATTGGCTCTATATAGATATATACCCTTCAAAAGAAGTTAAGGACCAGTAGGTGAAAATGACCCAAAAGTTATAAAAATTATAAAAATTATATTTCATAAGCAATTAATCTGAAATTGATTTTTCTCGAACGACAAACATTCAACACGTGCTGCATGGGCCACCAGCATACCGTGTGGCTAGTGTTCAGCTCAGCAAGCACGCTTAAAAAATGCTGCTGCGACGCCAAAATGTGGGTGTTTTTAATGATATCTGATCATGAAAAAATACCTGCTATTCCAAAAATGCGTGATGCATGTGGGAGACTATAGTGTTGGTCTTGAGCTGTACTCACAAAATTGTCTTTATAAGCAACACAAGTGCTGCATAACCATTGCACAACCATATGCCTCAACGACGAAAGCTGAGTGTTGTGGATAAAGGAAGAGCCATTGCGTGGTTGCAAGAAGGTCTTACTGTCTGAAATATCGCTCAGAGGCTTGCCGTATCTCTTTCAGTTATTGTCAAACTGCAGCAGCTCTTTGCCCAGTTGTGCTGTGTTTTTATTTTTCATTTTCATTTTCACTTTGCACCCTTAATAAAAATGGTCCTTAACTTCTTTTGAAGGGTATATATTAAAGATACTGATTCATGCGTGTTCACTTCTCTCTGTAATAACGAAATCAACTATAAATTTGTAAAACAACACAAAACAAATTTAATGATCAATTACTCTTGAACAAATGTAAATAAATAAGAATTGTGATTAATAAAATGTAGGTGTCTTCATAGAAAAGATGTCGGCTTTAGAAAGCTTAATGTTGAAAAGAAAAATAAAGTTCTTCTGTATTTGGCCTGCTAGAAATGCCACTTAGATGCCCAAAAACTGAGTGTTTCCGTCTCTGTGGCAAGGGCACGTCTCCAGATCAGTTCAAGAGGTAACCTCTCTTGGTCAAGGCAGGTGTCTTTACAACCCATGGGACGTAGGTTTCCAGTGTCGATCACCAGCTTTGAACCACAGAATAGTAGTACAACTGGTATCATAGAGTAGTACCTCAAATGGTCTTTTTGATTCGTACCACAAACTTCAGAGGCAATAAAAGAACACAACCTCTGCTTGTGACGGTATTGCCTCCCATGCTTTGCAGTAGTGGTCCAACAGTGGCCAAAACTCAAGAGTATCTAATATGGGCTTCAATTGGGTCTATCTTTACACAAAATTACTCTTGGCAGAGATGTAGATAGAAGGGTAATACCGCTTCTATCACATGGGAGTATTCACAAGATATTCAGAATAAGCGAGAACAATACTGCTTTGGCTGAGTATGTTAACTCTGCAATTCTGCCGACACTTTTGTGAAGGATTTAAGCACTTATTAATTTCAGCTCCTTCAAGCCCCTACCCCTGATTTACTCATTGGAACTCTATTATTCTAGTATAGCTCTGTTTATAGTGTGTGTTGTAAATTGGCTGAGACAAACATGCAGAAACTTTAAAATGATTAAATCAAAGTTAAATTTGTATAATTACAAATAACAAAATTTAATAATCACTTAAGTTTTAACAGTTGGAAAATAATTTGAATAGTTATGGATCAAGAAAAGTTATCATTACAGTCGTTATGGATTGTGAAATGTTACAAGAAGTTCAAGTGGCAGCATAGATTTGAACTTAGCTGCCAGTGACGGTTCTGCTCCTTCTTATGGGTTGGTTCTTTTCACACTGTTCACGCTCGTCCCTGGTCAAGGCTGTCGGGTGTAGCTCGTTTTCCAGAAATGTCAAGGAGAGTCTACAACGTGGGTCCTTCGTCTTAAAGCTTAGACCACTGTTCCCGTCTTATTCCAGAGATAGTACTTTCTGCTGGTACCACCAATAACTATGGTAAAAGAATAGAATGAAACGCTCTTCTGAGTATGGCGTTTTCCACCGCATAGTTATGGGTTCCTATCTTCCCATACCACCATCCCAATTAACTCAGACTTTACCTTCGATGAGAATTAAATGTAATCCCACGGGATAAAACTTTCTTTACATTTAAATAGAATAGCTTTCATTGTTACTTTATATTTAAATGAAAAGGTTAATAATACAGATACAGTCTGTTTACTATACATCTCCACTGAGTGAAAAACGTTCACAATATAAATTGAATATGTTTTCATTTATGTTTACACTGATTGAAAAGTTTGAAACTTCCATTAACTTTAAAATGAATATTTTCACATAGACATTTAAATTGGTTTAAAGCTTGAAAACTTACATTACTTTTAAAGTGATATGTTTATAGGGACATTTACACTACTTTGAAAATGTAAGTATTATACTTAGAATGTACATCATTTCCTTCATCTTTCCCGACCTGCTCCGTATGGAACATGGAATTACTTTATGCTTTTAGTTCTCTTTACGACACTAGCAATAAAGCAATCCCCAGCCCGTGCAGTGGTGGTTCATGAATCATCATTCTATTCGCTGAGGTTGCCAGCCTTGACCATCCACTAGCGAACATGATTGAATCACACTAAGCGAGTTATATATTATATATATATATAAACTTCACATATATATATATATATATAGTATATATATATATATATATATATATATAATATTATTATACATTTATAGTATATAAAATATATATATATATATATATATAATGTTATTCACATTTTAGTAATAAAATATGAAATGTAAGTAACTTACACCAATCCTGGCTCGCAGACATTTTGCTCAGATGAATAAAAGAGACTTGAATCGGCCTCTTACACGCTTCTGGTGTGTCGTTAATTTAATAAGTTACTCTTCGGGTATGGTCCTTCAGTTTCCTCAGTCTCGGTTTCCTTATTTAAAATGCTAGAGATTTCCTGGGCTATATTGTAAGTCCTGATAAATACCCCAATTAAAGGTGTCTGGTATGTTAAGAAGGAATTCTGAATTCTAATTCTTCACTGTAGCAAGTTCTGGTATCTTGGCGAGAGATTTCTCAAGTGAAATAGCTTGAGAAAATAGTCAGATTATATTCATTGCCTTCCCACGCGTTCGTTATGCGCGCCTCAAGGGATCAACTAATCTGATTTGAATATGTTGCATGACTCAGCTAATGCAAAATTTCAAACATTACTTTTCTGAAAATGGGCTGTACACATCCGCTTGCTCTTTGGTACAAACTTACTAACATGTCGGTAAACTCATATAACAACGTGTTCCCAATGTAACAATCTGTCGCGAGAGGTTCAGATGTTATTAAAAATAAGAAGATATCCTGGACATAAAGGTGTATCAAATGATACCAGGATAGTGCCAGATAAGAAACTGGTATTATCAGTAATACCCCCTTCTCTGACGAGAGTAAGGGTGTATAGACACAAAGGTAGGGTCAAGCTATGTAAGTTCCCAGAGAAGATGGTGATGTAGTACTCTGAATCCCTAGCTGTTACCTCTCCAGATCCGCCTCTGTGATTATGGTACTTTATAATGTTTCTGACTCTGCTAGGGGTAATTTATATAATTAAATTCACCAACAAGAACTGTAATTCAACTTAAAGAATTTAAGAAAGTCTGCTGGTGAATATTTACAATTAAATTAAACAGTTACTCTTTTCTGTTTGAACAGCATTAAAATCAAATATTTTACAAAATTAAATAAATGAGAACAGTTTCAACAAAAATGTCTTTCTCTTGTGTTAAAATGTCTATCTCTTGGTAGACGGTCTAGCTTGTTTGTTTTTTCACTGAAGAATTATTAGTGTTATCTTTACAACCTACTTGAAGCACTATACTATGCAGTTCATCACTAACTGGATGCGTTTATTTGTTTGGTGAACCGGCATACGCTACACAGTTGCTTTTTTAGCAACTTAACTGAGTCATTGCAGATGGCTCCGTCTGATGCTGGGTGAAATTTTCAGATGAGAATCTTTCCACTGTTACAAGCGTAATGGCTGGCACTTTTCCACAGACTGGCACTGCTTTCGTTGCAACTTCATCAAGAGAAGCCTCTTCTTATTGGTGGTATGTTTTCAAGTTATATGATTAAACCTGCAATGAATTCAAACGCAATCCCTGTATTTGTCTATCCATATCCCTCTATGACACAGATGGGGACGATAGATAATTTCAGATTAGCGTGCTAGCAGATGCACAAGGTATAGTATAGTAGTAACAATCATTTTCATTCAATATAATCATAATTTTCTTCTAACTTATTAATTATCAATAGTTTCCCATGATTCGCCTCCATACCATAATTTGGTTGTGGGTAAAACTATTAAGTAATATGTCAGACGATACTGTAATTCAATCCCTTTCATCCTTCTTTATGATCCTGGTAGGTGTCTCATTCCATTCAAGAAATACTCCTTCAAATACTTTAACAAACCTACAGTCGTACTTTGGCCATCATTCTCAATATTATACACATTTCACAATGCTGGCTTTTCCACTAAAGTTTAACACATGCTTGTATTTCAGCCGGCAACACACTCGTCCTGGAATATTTTCTTTACCTATCTACACACTTTCTAACGCACTGATGGATTAATCAATAAAATTACACACACACACACACACACACACACATATATATATATATATATATATATATATATATATATATATATATATATATGTATATGTATATGTATATATATATATATATATATATATATATATATATATATATATATATATATATATATATATATATATATATATATATGTATATTTGTATATGTATATATATATATATATATATATATATATATATATATATATATATATATATATATATATATATGTATATGTATATGTATATATATATATATATATATATATATATATATATATATATATATATATATATATATATATATATTCGTTCTTACCCTCAGGCACACACAGACAGGCCCTCAATGGTTGATTAAAGTCTGCTAACAAGTACAGAAGGCAAACGCTGGAATTAATATATGCTCTGCTTTTCCCCGCTCTCTGTGTATTTTCAAATCGTGACTGACCGGAGTTTGTTAGGCAAGTCTATTTATAGTCTGACCTCGGACGTAAGAGATGGAATCCCCGCGGAATGCACTAACTATCATAAAATATGGGTACCGTTTGGCCTTTTGTACAATGTAGGAAAACTAATTTTTTAATTATCTTCGTTATTCCTGATGCGATTTTAGTCATTTAAAGCTTACATTATACTTGGAATTAGGCTTTACATATCTATGTAATAAGCTTATTGGTTACTACTTGCATTTTCTGTTGTGCATAGTTTAAACTGCTAAATTTAGGCCAACCTGAAGCTTCGAATGCATTTAACCTAAGTTTGTCCCGTCCTATAATATTGTGATGGGGCCGTAAAGACACCCCGGAGGCCCCCTTCATGTTCATGGCATATTTATCGCCCATATATTTTCGATGTGCGCGCAGCCCACGCGACTGTCAGCCCACGTGACGGCGCGAGCAAGCATCGCTGGGATGTGAAAAGTCTGACGAAGTAGAAGATATATTACTAGGCCACATATTTTGTGTTTTTGCTCTAGAAATAGCTGTGGGTTATAGTTGTGTTTTCGTGCCTTTGAGAGCATCTAAGGCGAGTGTTATTTAAGTGGCCAAATTGCTGCGCGCGCAGATTAAGTTGAGTGATTAGGCTTAGCGGCTTATATAAAGAAGTGCTTAGCCTGCGAAAGATTCTATTCTTTCAAGAGCCGCCCAGACGAGAGAGAAACGAAGTTAGACACCAGAGTCAATCTATAGATGCCTTCAGCACATTAGCAATCGAGCAGTGGCTGGGTGTTTGGTTTTGTTCGCTTAGTTTTATTTGTTTAATGTTTGCTTCGTGTGCTTAATGTCACTGACAGGTTGTAGAAATAAAAACAGCCCCTGCCTTAAGAATCAGAGTTTTATTGTTGAATCGGGTCGGTTGCGAGTGTGCAAGAGAGTGATCAAATATCACAACATCATCATCATAATCTCGTCCACCCTATCACAATATTATGAGTAAATGTATTATTACTTACGGGTAGAGTAACATCCCTAATATTGGTTTGATAACCTCTGCCAAGTGGTACTTCTTCCATACTGCTGTAGTAAAATTCCGAAGTTAATCATGTTACACAGAATGGGCCTGGCCATCTTCATTTTCCCAGCAGTAGTAAACACAGGACCAAGAAAGCGTTTTCATTGGTTAATGTATTTTATCTTTCTACAATGTATGGTGCGCGGTAAGGTCAGAATTATTTAGAATTCGTGATGTGAGACAGACGTCATTTCACGACATAGCCTCCCAATTCAAAAACATAAACCCGCTGTTGGAGCATCCTGTCTGGATTCACATTCACGACATTCTTCCAATCTGGGATTCACTCTGCCTTACTATTCTCCTGGTTGCTTTCAGGTGGGTCACTTCAAGTAGGCACTACTCAAGAAATGTGCCTCAACACCTTGAGATCCAGGGATAATACCGCATGTTGCATTAATAAACAGCACAGGTGCTGCTGCCTGTCTAATTGCTGATTATCAATTAATGTTCACCATTACTCTTCTCTGAGTCTGTTCAGTGACATGCCCAGAGGTGTTAGATGTTCCTCAAGGTTCCAATAGTTATGAGGATGTCATCTATAAAATTAGGTAATAGCTGAGTTTCATAAGGGATCCAGTAACTTCCTCATCATCCTGGATAAAACACTCGGAGTATTCTTCAACCCAAAAAGCAACATATGGAACTCATAGTGCCCCTCCGAGGTGCTCACAGTCAGCAATGGTCTGAGCTCAGACTTGACGGAATTTTGTAATACCCTTATTTAGATTCACTAGTGACTCTGGTACTGTGATTATTTCCCAAATCCAGGCAGAGCCTATGTTCACCAGAGGGGTCTCTCAGCTAAACCTCAATGGAGCGATAATATGATTCATATGGAGAAATGAATTTTCTGCACCAAGAAATCAATTCTCCCTGTAGCATTTGCTATATAATATATAATCTCAGTCCATGTCCGTGAGAAAACTTCCAATGGACCATGTAGGGCCGGCCAACTACCACTGTTGCCGGTGCCCTCATAATGCTAATTTAATAGCCGTATGTTGAAGTGAGCTGAGCATTAGGCCAATTGCCCACTCTCCCACTTCCAATTTTTCTGGTGTTACCCCTCAGTTTCAGTTTCAAAGTTGGCTGACTAACCATACTATTTTTATCCAGTTCCAAGATTCTGAGCAACATTGTGTCGGTGCGGGATGGGTTGTTTCCCCTCTCGGTACGAGACGGAGAGTTGCCATGGTAACTGGTTTATTGGAAGACTGGGTGTGAGAAGGTGTTGGCCTATTCACTATGTCTACCTTATTCTTTTTATTTTCAGGCCTATTTTCACCGCAATGCGTTTCTAGGTCCTGTTGAGTTTCTCCACGTGTGGAGTTTACCTTGCTACATTGTGCACAGGCGGTTACATACTGAAATATGTCTTCAGCAATACCTGACTAATAATATGTCACAGATGCTCTTTGACAGGTGGAACCAATTTTCCCATGTCCACCGTCTGATACAACATGTGCTAATTCCATAACGTTTTCCCTATAACTCAATGGCAGTACTAACTGTCCATATCCGTTTTGTTTTGCTCCAGCTTTTCTGCAAAGCAATCCATCCTTCAAATAGAACTGTCCTTTCTTAGGGGAGTTATGGCTGTCTGGCAATTTGCCAAAGCAAGGTTTTAATGCTCTATCTTTAGCCTGGACTTTTTTCATCTGTTTTGAATGAATATTAAGTGGTATTCCCTCCTCCTTCCCAGGGGTTGACCTGGCCTGGAGTGTTGCCATGATCACAGGTTTTATTGGGTTCCCTAAAAAAACATATCTCCTTCCTAACACCAGCGGGTAATTAGGATCATCACACACTGCTGCACTGATCACTCCTTCCACATAGCGAGTTCTGACATTTATCCTTGTTATAGGAAGTGTCATAGTGGCTGTTCCTTTTAATGCCCCTTGTATCTCCACTTTATCTGTGGTATATTGATCAGGGTGCACTAGAGTCGCACTCACAACTGAGTCATATTCCAATCCTGAATCATAAAGGTACATAATCTTATTGCCATTACATGTTACTTCTTCACAGATGGGGATGATGGAGATCTACCTGACTTGCTGTCGGTTCCTTCCTGCCCTTTCCCACTGTTATAATACATGCAGCGTGATATGGAGGGACTTTCTTACCACATTCCTTTGTATTGTGGTTATTCATTTTGCAAATTTTGCACCACTTATCTCCCTATCTGTAAGGTTTCTTATCTTGTACCTGAGGGTTCCTGTTTTTATGATCAAATCTGGATTTGTCATAGTCTTGTTTGTATTTGTGTTGGTCCCTATTATCAAACTTATTCTGGTTTTGGGGTGGCCTACTACTTTCTACTGGTTTCCTCTTAATTCCAGCTATTTCTGGCTGAGCTGCTTGATATCTCTCAGCAACTGTTAAAATCTCTCCCAATCTCTCTGCACCTTGTTCCATGAGAAATTTTCTCATGTCTGGAGGCATAGACTCTCTCACTTGTTCCATCATGACCATTTCTTTTAGGTCTTGAAACTTTCCAAGAGTAGTCCACTTCTCCAAGTAGGTTTCTAATCTTGCAGAGAATTGGTTGTAAGTTTCTCCAGAAAGTAGCTTGGCAGTTCTGAATTTTTTCTATAAAATTCTGAGTTTTTCTCATATCTAACCAGCAATGCCTGCTTCAAGATTTCATAATCTTCTTGGTCCTCTCTACCAAGTTTTGTAAAAACTTCATAAGAAGCTCCTCTCAGGCCTTGTGATAACTTAAGGCTCCATTTCTCTTTCTCTAGGCCATAGTTAGTAGCTAATCTCTCGTACCTACTTAGATAGGACTCAATATCATCTTCCTTCGCCACAAATGGGTCTAAGTGAAAGTTCATGGCTCCATTTGAGGCACCTTGACTTGCACTAATGTCAGAGGTAGTTGGGCTACTTCCATTTCCTGTAACATGTCCTTGAAGTTTAAGCTCTTTCAGCCTCAATTCATGTTCCCTTTGCAACCTCTTTTCCTCTTTCTCAGCCTCTCTTTCAGCAACCTGTCTTCTTTCCTCTGGCTCTAGATGAAATTTCTTAGCTTCCTTATCAGCTTCTATCTGTTTAGCCTCCCTGTCAGCTTCTAGTTGTAATCCTTTAGCTTCAGCTTCCCTATCAGCTTCTATTTGTAATCTTTTAGCTTCAGCTTCTATTTGTAATCTTTTAGCTTCAGCTTCTATTTGTAATCTTTTAGCTTCAGCTTCTATTTGTAATCTTTTTCTGTTTCCAACTTCTTATCTTCTCTTTCTACATAATTGTCACATTCAGTAGTGACATATTGAATAAGAGCCTCCCCACTTAATCCAAACTCTTTTGCCGCCTGCACTGTAGCAGACCTAAACTTTGCCAAGTCTGCCATACTAATAGTTGCAGACACTCGATCACTACTATCAACAGACCAAACACACACTTAATTAATATAAGGTTAATTAATTACAAGACCACTGTCAGCGTATCCAGTCACCAAAATTTTGTTCAGTACTCAATAGTACTTCACTGTGCTTTATATAGCTTAAATTTGTTCTAACTTTTATTTTATTTTTAATTTTTACTCCTACTGCTAACTCAGAAGATGTAAGAAACTATTAAAAGACTGAATGTCTCAAAGAAAAGACCCCAGGGTAGTAAATTAAATCCCGGACTGAGATAACAGATGTCGCGAGAGGTTCAGATGTTATTAAAAATAAGAAGATATCCTGGACATAAAGATGTATCAAATGATACCAGGATAGTGCCAGATAAGAGTCTGGTATTATCAGTAATACCCCCTTCTCTGACGAGAGTAAGGGTGTATAGACACAAAGGTAGGGTCAAGCTATGTAAGTTCCCAGAGAAGATGGTGATGTAGTACTCTGAGTCCCTAACTGCTACCTCTCCTGATCCGCCTCTGTGATTATGGTACTTTATAGTGTTTCTGACTGCTTTATTTTCCCAGCAGTAGTAAACACAGGACCAAGAAAGCGTTTTCATTGGTTAATGTATTTTATCTTTCTACGATGTATGGTGCGCGTTAAGGTCAGAATTATTTAGAATTCGTGATGTGAGACAGACGTCATTTCACGACACAATCATTACTTTTATCAGAAAGTAATCTCTTATCTGTGTATGTCCATCAGTTGTCTCCCCGTATTCCTATCTTTGGGGATGAGCGTGCCCGCGTCTTATCAGTGATTAAGCACTGCGCTGTGGCGATTTACGTGTTAATCTGTGTACTGATATCCGCTGCGCCCACGATAGCCAACATGGTTAGGTCACTGCCACTCCTTGCAACGCAGGGAGAAATGGATAACAACCAGACATGTCTACTTATCCCTGAGAAGGGTGTAAGAAGGAAAATACATAATATCTGCTACACATAGCAGAAACAGACAGGAAGAAAGTGTGAAAAATGAAAGCACACAATAAAATCAGTACCACAAATGTAGCCATACTGCCGGAGTGAAACAAAGATCGATAGGGGCCGCCCCGTTCTGTCACATAGCTAAGTCTTTGCTTTCCTGATTTTAATCAGGTGGCTTTCCTGCTGTCCGTCAACTGATTCCTTTCTCTGAATTTTTTAATCTCCCTGACCGTACATCATATAACTCAGGGGATGTGACGAAAAATCACCATTCTATTAGTTAATTTAATTGAAAAATTGCGACTGGACAGCAGTGCGTGCAATGGCTTGTGTCTGGGTGAACATGTTTAAGTATACATACAACTTATTACAAATGATAATAAATAAAAACACTTGATATCATCATCCACACCCTGCTCCACTTGGAGTATGTGGTTACCTCTGCTTTTGGTTCCCTGGGAGAACCCGCATGAAGCAATCACCAGCTCTTTGCTGTGGTGGTTCATGAATATATCACGTTCACATGGTGAGGTTGCCAGCCTCGTATGGACCTGTATAACCATCAGCAAGTTCGAACATGTCAAATTCAAAGCATATAAAATATGTTACATCTCACCACAGTAGGGAAGATAGACTTCTTGCTCAGTTGAATAGTCTTGGAAACTTGATAAAGATTCCTCGAACACGCGTCAGGGGTATTATTTCTAATCAGAACCCCTCTGTAACTTTGTGAATAGGGTATGTAGGAGTCCGGTTTCCGTATTAAAATGTAGATCTTCCGTGTTGTATTGTTCAGAAGGAGTTCCGATACGTGTTTTGTCCGGTCCTATAAGGTCAGAATCCTAACTCTATTCTTTCCTGGCTTCAGTCCGAGCTGTCTACTTTGACGATTCTGGAATGCAGCGTATTTTAGCTTCCGAATTTGTTAGGTTATATTGTAGTTTTCTGCCCACGCTTCCACCTGGCGTTTTCGACAAAACTTCCAATCAGAATAAATGTTTATTTCTGGCTCTCGTGTGATGCAATCCATGAGCAAGAATGTAGTGGGTCGGGAGTGTCAGTTATTTACTTTCCTCCGCGTGTTTTAAAATATCATTTTAAAATTTAAAGACATGACTTCATCTCCCATAAATGGCCTGAATTCTTCCGTCACTCTTAGGTAACCTTTCAATTACGATTTGTAAACTCGCCTGCAGATAGTGCAGGGTTTTTCAACGGGGGCGGTACCGCCCCCTGGGGGGCTTTTTCAAGATGTCTGGGGGGCGTTCTGATGGGTTGCAACGATTGGGGGGTCGCTATTTCCATTCGGGGGGGGGGGGAACGTTGTGTACATTTTTACAAGAATCAATATGAAACCATTAGAAAAGATATTCACCTTCGCATAGCTTGTAAAACGACAGTTTTTATTTGCCCTGCGTCCCATGGAGTGTTTCAGGGATTCCAAACGCAAAATTTTAGTACCTGGGATGTTACCATTGTCAGGAGACAGTAGAGTTTTTGGATTAAATCAAAGAAGAATTTAGCATCGAAAGAGAAGTATTGCAAAACGATGTGGCATATCTTTCAGATATATTTGAAAAGTTAAATGAGGTTCTCCTTAAGCTACAAGGAAATGAGATCAGTCTGATTAAAGTGAAATGAATTATCATAGGGTTCATCAACAAATTGACATTATATAAAAATAATCTTAGTCGCCGAGAACTTTCTCATTTTCCATGTTTACTGCAGTTAGGTGGGGACAGGCTTAAAGATTCAGATTTAGAGGTTTATTGCAGTCATTTGGACGCTATTAAAAACGATATGAGCATAAGATTTAAAGACTTGCAAGAACTAATAATACCTGATTGGGTGATTAATTCGTTTGAATCAGACGTGGAACAAGTTAGTCAACATTTCAAAGAAGAATTAATTGAGCTACAAAATGACCTCGAGGCAAAAGCACGATTCAGTCACACACATTACGAAAAATTTTGGATCCAGCAGAGGCTTGCGTATCCCGTTCTTTGGTGTGAAATTAAATTGCTAATTACAGCATTCCTAACGTCGTATTTGGTGGAGAAGGGGTTCAGTGCAGTAGTGTTGCTACTACAAAAGCAACGAAACCGACTGCAGATTTGTAACAGGATTTTAACAGACTTAGAACCAAATATTACAAAACTGGCTGAGTCACACCAAGCGCAAGGATCTCATTAAGCTTCATGGGAGCCGCGCTAGCGTAGTGGTTACAACACCGCTCTGGCGACCGGGTGATACAGGATCAAACCCGGGCGACGGCATTTAAGGATTTTTCGTCGACCGGGATTTGGACTGGATTAGCTCGAGACCTGGCGAGGACATTTGAAGGAGTGTCGTCGACCAGGGACTGGCGGCTCCTGAGCCGACCCAGCTGCAATGGGTACCTCCGAAATCGGCGAGTATTTGCCTGAATGGCGAGGGACACCTGTCTCTGTACAAGAAATAAAGGGATACTCACGTAAAATCAATGTCAGGTTAGACATAAAAATAATAACCTGAGATTTCGCCTTGAGTATTAGCGGGCGAACATAAAAAAAAAAAAAAAAAAAAAAATAAAGCTTCATTAGTAAGTGAATTTTTATATAATTATATCATTATTATCAACTAATAATTTTTTCATGTTTAAGGTGGTTACATAAGGAGAGGCTTTAATATTCAGATTTGAAGATATATATGCAGTCATTTAGGCGCTATTAAAATGATAAGATTATGATAGTTATAGAGTTGTAAGAATTAATTTTATATCATTTGCTCCGCCAACTTGTAATTCAAGGATAATGAACTTGTGGTGTATATAATTCCGTACTTAAACACATATTTAATATAACTTTGCTTTTATGAATGTGCTTTCTCTTTATATTATAAGAAAAGATAGCTCATTAACTGCATTGCTTTTTTAAAAGTATGGTGAAATATATGTATATATATATATATGTGTGTGTGTGTGTATATATATATATATACACGATATAGAGCAAGAGGGTGCTAAAAGGGTGGGGGGGGGGCTTTTAAAAATATTAGTTGTCAAAAGGGGGCGTTGCTACTATCAGGGTTGAGAAACACTGAGATAGTGTCACCGCTAATTTGTCTACCCAGACGGGTTTCTCTGTAAAACAAAAAGCTGCACCCAGACATTTTTCCAGACAACATCTGGCCTTCCTTTAGTATTATCTGCCCAAGTGTCTGGACGCGTTCGTTTGTAGGGATCAATGCACCTAGACGGACATGCTGGTCTTGGCGGAAAAGGATTATATAAAAGTCAACAATCATTTTCCCGTTTTCAGTAGGAAATCAAATCTGGTTCAACAACTTAAATGATTACAATTAATCCTTTTAGGATGGTCAATTAGCCATGAAATGACACTATTGCAGTATGAACAGAGGTCAACTGATTATTAAGGCGTGGCGATGGGGCAGGTTTATGTGCGTAAAATGAAGAAATAAATGGAGAAAGTAGGAGGGAAAGAAGGGAGTAAAAGGACACAACCAAATTCCATCACACCAGCATGTTATTAGATAATAATAATAATAACTTAACTAATGAACTATCTGCATTATTTACAAGTGTTCACAAGTTCCTGCACTTATTGTTTATTTTACCAAAGCATATTTAGTTCAATGAACATTATCATATTTTTACAACGCAACATGAGCTTACAGGCAGACGTACTCGCATTATCTAAATTTTCTGTTATCGTTGAAATTATTATTCTAATACATAAAACATATTTTTTTAAACGCAGAATTCTGCTTGCCGTGCTATCTTAAGTAGTGTAAGCGATACAGATAAAGAGACAGGGGTCATGTGCGTGTGTGGTGATTCAACAAGAGACGCAGTTAATGTTTGGCTTAAATAAATACGTGAAGAGCAACAGGCGAAACAGCACATATCATTTCATGAGATTGATCGCTTGTTTATTATGACATTATAATTTGCCGGAAGTTGGTGATACAGGAAATAAAATAAGAAAGAGCTAGGCACGTGATCTAAGAAGCTCGCGCCTAACATGCTACTTGTTATGTTGTTGGCTGTATTGACTCTCCACATTCGGCAATCCTATCCTTATATGCTCTCTGTCGCGATAATAGTCTGTTTCTAATCTTCGTTATCAGTGATGGTCTCTTTCCAGTTTAAATTTATAGTTTTTTTTCAGACTTACTTGCAAGCTGTATATGTATCGTTCTCTTGGATGACCGCGTAGTTTTGTGCCTTGAATTTGATCTGACTACATCTGTCTTTGCTCACTGTTAGCCTTCCACGTCTCTTATCTCACTGTTAATTTCCCACGTCACAGATGTCTCAGTGTTAGCCTCCCAAGAGTGTCTTGTCTCAATGTTAGCCTCCTACATCTGTCTTGTCTCACTGTTAGCCTCCCACATCTGTCTTGTCTCACTGTTAACCTCCCATGTGTCTTGTCTCACTGTTAGCCTCCTAATTTTTAACCCCCTCGTCACATTTCAGGACAAAACGTCAGACTCCCTCGTACATGACGTCACAAACCTATTACCCCTCCTAGTTTTTAATCCTCTATTTTTTTTTTTTTTATACTGAAAAGAAACAATGTAATGAAATGTAACTTAGTTAACTAGTGCAGAAGAAATTACATTCTTTTAAGTCAAACAGTGTTTAAAGCAACAGAAGCCACGTGGTCGAGCTGAAAAGTAAACCCAAAATAGTAATAGGTGACGAATATGAGTAATCGCCGTTTTAAATGACATATACATTTTATTTTTTTTACTCTGCAAAGGCTGCAGGCGGCTTTTACAACGATTTTTCTTTTCGTATGCCGCGTCCCATCATGGGGCAGAGCCCAACCTTTGCCGTACTCAAGTAAAAACATTTGCATCCACGAAAAAAAAATTGAAAACGTTCTCACCAATTGGTTCACCTCGTTAAACGTTTGTCTTTGCTCTCATCGGACTGTTGTTGATGTTGTGATTACTTCTGCTGTTTTATTTCTTTTTTTATGAATACAATTGTTATCAACAGTTCTGTTTTTTTAGTCTGCAATTTGTTTTTAAGATGTGTATTATATTATATTTAAAAAAGAATTTTTTTTGGGTAAACAATATCAACCGGTTGAAGGTTACACCAATTATCCAATATTTCGGCTGAGATTATAATATTAATATAAGTCGTCCACAAGGGAGTTGTTAATTACTGATGATAAAATTATGCAATGAGGATGGAGGTAAGACACTAACAAAATATGCAATTTTTCATCAAGTTTTTCTTCTTCAGATATTGTTATCTCCACTATCACCTTCTTCTCAAGTTTACCATTCTTTGAAGTGAAAAAGACAACAAGCCGATAATGAGTTTTCTTATCAGACAGGACATTCCAGCATATTTATTTTTTTGATTGAGTGTCTTGCTTTGTGAAGTGTGTATATTGTAAACATCTATTTTCTATTCCTGTATGTCTCTGGCAGTTAGTTGGATTAGATCACAGCGCCAGCTTTATACATCGTTGTGTTTTGATGTCTTGTTCAAAATCTCGATGTCAAATGACGCCAGCTGATAATACTTGGGATTTCAGTAAGATACGATCTTTCGTCTTCTTCAAGTACGATGATAACTGATGCAAGCGGTACCGCTTCTCCACAGCTTGTTTTCTCTTGTGCTGATTATCGGTAAGTTATCTTAACATTTGTGTATGGTTTAAAATCACATCATTTTCAGTCTTATCACTATGTGTATATCCAATTTGTCATTAAACATAAATATCCAATTATCAGCATCATTATCAACCGTGTCTTAGCGCGACTCGAAAGGGAAGCAATGAATAGTAACACTGTAACCTGTCATACATGTCGTGAAGGGCGACTGTGACGTATAATGGAAATATAGCTTACAGTAATCTGACAGCCGTTGCTTTCCCATTTAGTGTCTTCCATTTGCTAAGCCAAACCACGCAAATTTCTGTTTGTATGACTCACCTTTGAATTCACGCCCTTTTTCTGGGAACATAACAACAGAGTTGTTTACCAACTTTTCGCAACCTGCCAGGCTGCGAATCACGTTTGCTTACCTGAGTTTCTCACGAGAGCCGATCTGCCAATTATCGGTCTTTAGACAGATGCACGTGGAAATAACGGACTGTGTGAAGAGATACAGGGGCGATAATATTTTCCCGACCACCTTTGACGTTCGTACGTTCAGGGGGAGGTAAAGTGTTTGATCTGCGAAAGGGGACAAAATCGAAGCGAGGCCCGTTGCACGGCCAAATCTTCTGATGTCGGTCAGCATCGCTGAGTAGAGCGAACGATAAAACCTTTGATCCGGGAAACGTAGTTTCCTGATTTCTCTGCTAATGCAGAATGTGTGAATTATGACGGATGAGTGACAGAATAGAACTCGCATTATATTTCATTGTGTGAAGTTATATAAGTGACTAGTGTTAATATCATGTGACAAAACAACAGACGCCGACAATCTATAGCTAGTAATGACAGGCGATATTTTTTACAAAGTGCGCGTATGGATAAATTAAACAATAATTGACTTTGTGCGCTGTTCATTTTCTCGCGGGCAATAACGAGGGAGGGCGCACATCTTTTTCCCGACATGCCATAGCGGAAAAATCTACATGTGGATAGGATAGTAGCATTTCATTTTTTTCATAAATGTTCTTTTCTTCCTGAATAGTACCTGATCAAAAACCAGCGGCCAGCGGTCTTCGATTTTTGGGCTAGTTCGGTCCTCTTTCTTCATCCAGAGAAGGATTAATGGTGTCTTCTTCTTGGCTTACAAGTCCCAAGTTCCTTCGTGAACCGATTTAGCCAAAGAGACAAATAAACATTAATATTAAATCTTAACTGGACTGTACCTTACCCAGAATTATTTATTCAATTTTTCCAGCCCACTGGGCATACAAAAGAACATATATTCCTGACGTTTGACAGCCGTATCAACGGAGTGATCCAGAAAGTTACGCTGTTTCAAAATCGGCACTCACCATAGAGCCAGCCGATAGTATTTACCATCATCATTTTTACATATTGTAATCATTTTTCTTAGCACCCAAATGTTTCGCAATAATGGAATTATTTTTCTCCTTTTGCAACTGTGAACGTCCAGAGTACGTCTTGCTTCAGTAACTATTCGTGGGGACCTTTGTTTCATCCAGGGAAAATTAAACCACCAAATTTGGCGTCCACCTTGTAATTATTATTCGATATACAGGCTGGACTGGGGCTAATTTGGCAACCCACCTGACAGTATAGGTTCAGGAACGATTGTATTTTTTCAAGGGATATCAACACCACGATTGGGTAAGCGAGATTGTTTGTGGCCACGTATGACAAAGTGAGAGAGAGAGAAAGTGAATATTTTTCATTTGTTACAAGCATTTTACTAACTTCTTTTTTTTTTATTTCGCTAAAAACTTGTATACTTTACTGAGTAGTAATTTAGTGGGAACTTGTTCTTCACAGTCTATTCTGTAACCTAGTGCTAATTTTTGACCTTTGGGTTATTAACTTCTTTTGGGATCCTTTCTCAACAAGGAGGAGGACACTTATTCGGTTGTTTTCATATGTCTGTAAACATGATTTTATTGATTTCTCTATATGTTTGATGTTGTTAAGTTTAATGATAATAAACAACAAAAAGAACATAACTTTGTGTGTTGGTCAGACCCATACCCATTAACCATAGTTTTTTCACGTTTGTGTGTCTTGTTGTCACATAAGTGTGTGTTTGTGTTTAGTTTAACTTATAGTTCTAGATATAAGGAGGTACTAGATTGTCTTATACTAAAATTTAGTCGTATAGATAGGCTGGACTAGAGAAACTACTCATTCCAGAGACAGATCTTTTCCTTAAAGTATTCACTCGTGAAATCTATTTCTTACACCTTTATTCTCACATATGTACAACTATCACCTCTGCTCAGACGGGACCATAAATATCTTCTAACCTATCTAAAATTTACGACAGCGACTAAAGAAGGTCTTTTATTTTTAGATATACGCCCTAATATAATCAAAAGACCTTGCATCTAGGTTGAACAGGGCGCGCTTCAACAAAACGAGGCAGAATTTTAATTTCAGAAAAGAAGACTGGGCGGGGGGGGGGGGGGGGGGGGGGGGGCGGCGTGCGACGAGACGACATGACGCCGGCTATCTCTTCATGTATAAATTTTAAGCTACACAAAATTTCCACAAAACAATATGAACAAGTCAAATACCGGATTATACTTAACCCTAAATCCAAGTGCTCAAGAAACCAACACCACAATTTATACATCACAATACCATCAGAACAGACGCTGTGTAAGAAACAACCTCAAATCTTCATTGTCTGGTCCCAAACGTCTAGTGTCGAAATGGTACTTAACAGCGGTATTAATTGCCTGGAGATAATGACAACAGCATATGTGGTGGGCTGCCAGAATACATTAGTACCAAGAATCCGTGGAGATTCCTCAGCCAATAATGCCCCATTGTTATCATCATAGTCTCTGTTCCACGTTTCGTCACCTTGATAACCTCCACGATCTCGCGACTAACGATTTTCACTTCCAGCCAGGGTTGCCAGATGAAAATTGTAAAAAAATAAACCACACCTTTACAAAAAAGCCAAACACTTTCAAAGAAAAAAACCTAACTATTTAAATAGATTATTCATACTCACATCACAAAAAAGCCTCAAATTGAGGCCATCAGTGTTACCCCCGCTGGAACCTTTGCCATATACTTTGTCAGAATTGTATAGTCTTTTAACATTTTTGACGACGCAGTAAAGTCCTTACAACATTTATTCGAAAACAACAGTTAGGCTCTGATTCTTACAATAGCGTCAAGCAGATGCAGCTGCATTATATTTCTTGCTTTTATCTTTGACTCCAGACCAACGCTCTGAGCGTTGCAAAATTCAACGCGCCGTGCCAGAGCAACGCTCGGAGCGTGGTTTTTAGTTTATCACGAATAAACCCTAAAAATCGTCCGTTCAATGCAGTTCATATTTTAAAACTCGTAGAATGACTTCCGCTACTATTTAAACAATTAATATGACTGTAGTTAAGCAGCACATGTGCGTGTTTTGACGTTATTATCACAATTGTTGTGACGATTCGCGTGTTTGCGTTTTTTGTTGTTATTGCTAGAGAAATATGTCACGCTTTATATTTCCATTTTCTAAGTCTCCTAAGCGAATAATTGTGTCAAACTACTTTGAAACATTGCTGACATTGATGATGATTGTTTGGTAGTCACAGTTTGTTGTCAAAATCCGGAATCTGTGCAGAAAAACTAGACACACTAGATTTAGTTGATGAGTGGGCGTAGTCATATTCTGGCCGATTAAAAAGCAACAAAACTAGACCTACCGTAACATCTAATCACTAGTTCTTGGAAGAAGATAAAGCTAGGGATACTATTAAAACATTAAACAAGAGTAAACAAGTTTTTATATGACGTTATTCTTCTTTATTTGTTTGAAAATTACGTAATGCACGATTGCATAATTTATTTTTTTTCTTACAAGGGACCACAGAAAAACTGGCGTGAAAAACACTAAATGTACTAATTATGGCCATAAGCATGTTTTTTTAAACTTTGTATATGGATTAACTTAAAGAAAGTTTTATTGTCTACAACAGTAATTTGTCTTTGGTAAGATCGTATTCTACAGTTAACTTTTTAGTGTTTTTCAATTTTACATGCAAAATCTTTTAAGTATAACGAACACACTTGTGTTAATACTACCAAAGACGTTAAATATAACAATTATCTATCCATTTCCCTACAGTTTGGTATATAATAAGTACATGTTCACAGAAAAAGATTAACATAAAATTTACACTAAAAGTCAGTACACTTCACCGTTTAGAATTCTTCAAAAAATAATTATGGCACAAGGTGGAACATAATTATGGAGTCAAAGAGTTTAAGATGGTACATGAGAGAATACCCTCTCAACTTACAGCATTGTACATTGGGGTTATTAGACACGTAAGGGCATATGCGGTGAGCTCTTTAAATTCCTTACGTTAGAGTACACCAATCCAAAACAGTTCACTTTCTGTGGGGAGTCCATCTTTCTTAAATTGTGGTTTTTCCTTCCAATCAACAAAAGTTATTTTTCTGTCTTGTTCTTCGAATGTGATGATGTTGTTTTCTGCAATGTGTATAAACGGTAGCTGTGAAAATAGGGGCCTTGAAACCTTGTTCAAAATTATCACAGGGCTCAGTTTTGACAGGCCTTGAAAAGTATCTCTAGCTGAGGGAAGTCTACGTCTAATTTGACTGAGAAATTCTTCTTGCATAGACAAACATCTTTCCTTGTGATTTTCTATTTCTAGATGGGCCCATGTTCTGCTGTAGGAACCTATCCCATTCTGTTAAGAACTTAACATCAAAATCAACTTGATGAATGCTTTTTTGTGACGTACACATTCTCATCTGAAAACAATTCTGGTGCAAGAATTGTTCTTGGTATAGACTGAGTGGATCAGCTTTGTTTTGCTGAAAAAGAACATTCAATCTTTCAAATTCTTGCACAGCAGGCGTAGCAAACACAAAAAAATAGGTAGGTAGTTTCATGGGGTCTGACAAAATTTCCTTTAAAAACTGAGATCAGCAGAAGGAAAGTCAGCCTTCAGATCATCCCAGTTCATCAAAATATTAAACATAATCTATTCTTGTACGAGCCACCTAGAAGGTTCTGGTTTTTCAAATAGAAGATGAGCAGCTCGAGCAGATTCAGATTCTGTAGCTATGTTCATAACGCAAAAGCAATTCTTTATATGATTGTCGTCTCAACTCACTATGGCGAAACCAGCGAGGTATTTCTGACAATTAAAATCCGACATGCGATGGTAGTGTGGAGACTTCATGTTCAATGCACAAAGCCAGTTAATGGCAGATACATTTCAGTTGCACACAGAGAGGTGTCATCTTTCAATCTAGTCCACGCTAAGTTATTCCAACCAACCATGGTTTGCACCACCATCCAATGCAAATGCGATGCAGTTTGTCAGACTCTGGTCGCTTTCGTGGCTATACTGCTATAAACACATACGGTTGTATAACACCATAAAGCTAGGCTTGCATTACTGCCAGGTGCAATAAAAACGTAGATACAGATATAGCAACAGAAATTCTACTCAAGTTATTTAACACACACTAGAGGAATGAGAAAGATACCCAATCTAAAGTACTGAATGCTTGTTCACAACCAGATATTTTTAAAAACATGCTAATAATCAGTATGTCTAAGGGGATTGAAACAGTAGCCTAGATGTCTATTTGACCGTAGATAATGGATTGCAATTTACATTAACTTTATTCGTTATGTTTTGTATTTCTTTGATATTAAATACACGCGTACGTCTTTCTGTACAAGCAATGTTAGCATGTAAAAAAATAAACAGCCAAAAAAAAAAAACGAATTTTTTTTTTACCCCATCATTGTTTTGAAAAGCCAAAAAAAAACAAAACGCTAATTAGCCAAACGAATTTTTCGACGCAACAAATGGGTAAAAAAAAAGGGAGAAAAACGCTAATGAATTTTTTTACGCCAAGTCATTTAAAAAAAAAAAACCAGATTTCTGGAATCTGGCGTCAAAAAATCCAAATGGGCAACCTTGCTCCAAACAGTTTTGGTCTATTCTTAAATGTGGGAATCGAATATGAGAAACCGAAGTAGATGGAATGGAGCAAAGATATAAACTGGGATGACAGATAACAACTTCTTTTTTTCCCCATGACCATAACATTTTCTTATGTTTTAGTGGCTGTTAATTATAATGACTGATTTCATCTGGTGTTGAGTACACGTAAGACTGCTGAAAAGAGATTGTGTCTACTGAGTATATAAGTGTATTTTTAACATCAAAAACTATTTTTGTTTTTCCCTACCTCTTGGCTGCACATTCCTTACACTATTTAAAAAAAAAATATTATTTATAGGGAAACAATAAACATGAAGCCGATCGATATGAAATGGATCGATCTCTTGAGTGCAGTGCAGATTCAGTACATTTCCAGCCCTTGCACCCGTACGCAAATTTAGTGATAGAAAATGTTACACTAAAATTGTTTTCGTATGATTGTAATTTAGCTTCCATAGGTTCCGAAAATTCAAAACACCATGTTATGACGGGGTGTTTAAAAAGAAATGTTGAATGCTTGTAATGATAGATCACGACCAGTTTCAGGTGTGCAACATATGCCATGACATATTCACTTCAACTGTTGTAGGACAACTCAAAACAATACGACCAGGTATGCAACATGTCATGACATATTCACTTCAAGTGTTGAAGGACAACTGAAAGTGATACGACTAGGACAACATATGTCATGACATATGCAATTCAACGGTTGTATAACACCATAAAGCTAGGCTAGCACTACTGCCAGGTGCAATAAAAAAGTAGATACAGATATAGCAACAGAAATTCTACTCAAGTTATTTAACACACACTAGAGGAATGAGAAAGATACCCAATCTAAAGTACTGAATGAGATCGATCTAGCTGAATGCTAAAATTATAGAGGCATAACGTTACCACCAGTATCAAGTATAATCTTCAACAAGATAACCCAGAACAAGCTGAAAGTTTCGAACATAGAATAATTAACACTATATGCCAAGATTATAACCCACATGGGGTTGAACCTGGTTTTCAATGCATAAGAAAAACCTCGTAGCTCTTGTACATGGGCAAAACAAACAAACAAACAGACATATAATGTTCAGACCTTACAGCAAGAAAGAAAAGATACTAGAATGTAAAGAAAAACAAACGCGTCTAAAGAGTTATACGGAAACCCCTTAGAAATAACCCTGAGAATTAATTCAGAAAATTCATGTAGAGATTACTGAAACATTAATGGAATGCCAAATCAATTCCGTCCTCTCAGAAAACAAGCACAGCGCATGAAGATGATCTATGGGCTGGTGCATGAATAAACAATAAACAGCGCTGGGAGTGAAAACAAGGGCGTTGTTTGGCCACATTTTCTTTTCTTTTTGATTACTTCTTCCTGCCTGTCTGCTATGTTTCGCTACTTATGGAACACAAAGCACCACTGCAGTAACATCCACGCAGGAAGCCCGTGCCAAAACACGTATGTGCTTGTGCAGTGACAGCTTCTGCGGCAATTTGTTTTTCATGGTGGGGTTGCCTATCCCATGAGCAACATCACCTTGGTTACGTCTAGCACTGTTGGGTTATCAAAGAATCAACAGAGAGAAAACTGTGTGAGTACAATGGAAGGTCTTCATCGTGTGAGTGAGGTGGTATTGCTGTCACACAACCATGTACAAATGCAAAACGAAATGAATGCACGAGAAAACATAAATTAAATACCAACACTATAAACTGTGAAAATTCACAATCAAATAAATATACAAAAATAACATCAAAATTCTACTGAACGTTATTATAATGCAGTTAATTGATTAAATATATAAATATACTTAGCGTCATCATGTCACAAATTCCGCAACATGCACATATGAATGTAGAGACCAGACAAGTTTTTTTGGGGCACGGTAAAACATTGGAAATTCTGAGATATCTGAACATTGGGTTTTAATGAACTTTGGAGTTTTTAAAACCCAATGTTCAGATATCTCAGAGAGGTACATGAACTTTGGAGTTTTAATTACTTAATTTGAACTTTGGAGTTTTAATGTCTGGATTAGAAAACTTAAGAACAGCTGGGACTTAGTAACGCAGAATACATATATACACAGATTTTTTAAAGCTAAGAAGTATTTTGGAAACTGATCAATGGAAGGGAGCCATTTTCACATCTATGGACGGAAGAAGGCACCAGCCAACAGAGCTACATACAATGTGTCGGAAGTTAAGATGGATTGGGCACTTTGTGGTAAAGTGGGATGTTATAAATATTTATAGGGGACTTAGTGTACTGACTGAGATCAGCTGTGAAGGTATCTATATCTAATAAGAGTAGTGTATTATAGATAACCTTACTTACTGCCACATATGTATACCTCAGTCAGAAATATTCTGGAATAGTGTGATGACTACGTTATATGTCTAGGGTATGTGTATGATGAAGTGTAAGTCATAACAACAACAGACAGATAAACAATTTAATTTATTCCACCACACGTGACAACACTGTGACACTCACATACATATAACACTCTAAGAGGATATCTTAAAGGAGTCACTGATAACTTTTCAAATAACAATATGTATTCAGTGCTGTCATGAATGTATATGTGTCCTGATTCAAATACAAAGGGAACCAGGAATCACAATCAATTTTAATTACAATTTATATGTACAGAATTTATTAATATGATTCTTATAGTGACATATATTATTAATGGTATCCTATGTGTGTCAGTTGTGTAGTGGTAATATGAGGTAATACTGGTTTTGTTTTGTTCAAGCTCTGTTGGTATTTGTCATCATGACTTCAATAGTTTGTTTCTATTGGAACTATTATTGGAGATGTTCTCAGTTCCTGGTATTAAAACAATTAAATTCCCCTCTTAATTTTAGTTTATAATGTCATTTTAAGATGGGGGTACATAATGTTGAGCTCCATGGCCACACTCTCTTATCTTGCGTGATGACTGCAGTAAAAGACTCCTCTGCTCGAGTATTTAAATGAGTTCTGGAGCCACCCCACTGGTTGCTATATGGACCAAGGAGTATGCTGTCCACCTCTGGCTTCAACAAAGCTCTGACCAGGTGCTGCTCAATAACTTTAAGACCACGGTCCCTGAAACAAGAAGGTTGTACCTTCTACGTCAGAACTAATTTACACTCTGTTTCTACACTGAGCACAATACATCACAAACATTGAGTTCAGAGCGTTAGGCCAACTGTCAGCTTCATCTGAAATACTTTATACCAGTATTTCCCTCCCTAATGGTTACTACGCCTCTGCAATTCCAGCATTATTTCTTTCTAGTTAATAATCTAGGTGTCAGTGTACTGTTTGGCCATTCCATGCAGTTTTACTTTCCTCCGACACCTTCTGTTCAGGCTGGAGCACTATAGGCTTTACATCATGTTCGCTACTGAACCACACATATATATAGACATAATTTATCAATTTACATTCAATTTTCATTAAAAGATATTGAATATTTCAAGCTTACCACAATTCATGGAAATAATAATAAACAGTTTCGTTGACTGGCAATGAATATAGCACAACTCCGATCTGCCGATGTCCCAGGCTTTATTTTTTATAAAATATACACTGGTGCTCAACGCACTGCTTCTTAGTAGGTTTATTACAAGATGTGGCAATGAACAGACGCTCTGAATTGTGTATATTCGCAGCTCTACCCAATCACACCACGTCTACACATCTTTTCAAAAAAGTACCCCTTTCTCACGTTTCCCCTGACAACACAAGATAGTATTTATAGTCCGACCAATCGTGTTTAGTCTTTCATTTGTTGCGCTCCAATCACATAGGAGTTAACATGGTAGGCTATTTCCGTAACGTAATGTTTCTTCAAACACGTTATAAAAAAATTTTATGAGCAGAAATGATTTCATGCTGTCAGGCACCCCCACTATTTTATTTTGGCCATAACTTGGTAATTCCTAGACTATTTGCGTAACGTTTTACATATTCTTTGTCAGCAAACCCTAAGGAACCCAAATATACGAATTTAAGGGAGCTAGGTGGCTGCGTTCAAAATGTGCATTTTCCACCACCTCCTGTTTACTTCACTCCCCATGTGGTGTCTGGGTACTGTCATGTTTTCAAACGTAAACCCATCTAATGTCATCTTTCCCAATAAGCGTTTTTCAGGATTTTAAAACCTAACTCTGGGAAGGGTAGTGAATTTTATCACTGTCGATTTGAAATAAAGTTAGTGCATGTGGCCTTACACGCGTGATGGCAGCAATTGTGTATCGCGCGAGGCGTGTTTAGTGTTGCACGTGTCCCCGCTTTCTGCCTCTCCCTTCTCTCTATCCTTTAGTCCATCTGTCTTTTAGTTACGCCGTGTATAAAATGGAATGAATGAAATATTAAATTTAGGTCATTGATCAGCTTGCGTATCTCAAGGTTTTTTCCAAGAAATACAGTACACGTTTCATTGAAGAAAGCGTGCAGCGACACAGTAGATGATGTCACACAGACACGGTTCTGTCTGAGTGATTTTGTGTATGTGTGTGTATTTATTTAGATTTATCATTTAGTACTGTCCGAGTTTCTAAGTGTGTTTGTAAGTGTAATGTGCATGTGAGAATGTTACTGTATGTTGTGTGTACATGCCTTGAAGCGACCCCTTCAGTTAATTCTCCAGCCACTAATCATGGGCATGTGTACACCCTGTGTCGTGCTGTGGGTGTGTGTCCTTGTATATTCTCGTATATTATCATCAATTATAATATGGCAGTTTAATAAGCGGCGGCATATGACGTCATGTTCTGCTCAGTGGCGGCTTCAGAATTTGGGCAGTGGTAATACTGCACATACTTTGTACTTTCTATTCCTTCTCCTAGCTTTGCAAAACACCTCTAATTGCTTATGTAGATCTGTTCTTTTTTTTTAAATAAAATTTTGCCTCGTTTTGGCAAGACCTATGGCGTATATGCATCTTTGCCAATCTAATGCACACAAAGTACCGACTACGACAGCAATGTCAGAAAATCACCCCAGGTCAGTACTTTAATAATCATTATCATTTTCCCTTACCACTCTTACAGAGCATGTAACAACCACTGTTGCATGCTGGTCGCCATGCAGGAAGCCTGCCCAAGCATTTACATGCTAATACAGTAGTGGTTTATGTGAACATTGGTTTAACATGATCAGGTTGCCAGCCCCATGATCATGTCATAGTAATAGTCTCTGTTAAATTATAATATTTCATTTAGTCTGTTCTTACTGCTACACACGGACGTTTTCATCTTCACCGCCGTGTTTTGTGAAGCAAGTCAATCACTAGACTAGAATTTGACACATATACACACACAATAATAATTTTGAAAAATGACAAATGGCTCATTTACCGTTGAAAATGTCATTGATGGAGAAGACAGACTTCCAACAAAATTTCAAGTAAATTTACAATAGAAAAAATATATACATACAGCGGTGTGTTTACCTGAGAGTCTCCTACAGTTTCTGATGCTTCGATCACAACAAATTAGAACGACTGTACAGACATCTTAATTGACCATAATAAACAGCATGCTGAGATTCAGAAACCATCACCAAATATGCGAGACACGCGTGGTCTACTGGTCAGGGTGTGCTTACAAACAACGTATATTCTATAAGCACTTTAATAATGCCTGCCAGGACGTATAATGGTATCATACTGTGACCGTGAGAGTTGGTCACGGTACCAAATTATAATATGTGACCGCGTTCTCTAATTCTACTTTTTATATCTTCTTTCTCAATAAATGTCCATCAAGTGTTATTACTAGCTTCCCGCTAGAGATGTAGATTCTTGTGGAATGTAGCAGGTTCGTTCTTCTCTCGGATTGATGGTGTTAAGGTGTGTAGTGAAATCTGTGAGGACTAACGCTAAATTCCACAGCACGTTCAATTTGCATACCGAAGTAAGGGCCTAAACGATTTGCCGCGGTTTAACATTAATACCATGACGGGCGTTCGAAAGACCCCCTTTTCTCGACCCGCGTTCTGGACATATATTCACACGCTGGTTTTAGCAGACGATATATATACACACACGCAATGTGACGTGGCGCCGTAAGGTTAACGTCCGATAAGGTAGTTTAAAATAAAAGGAAAAATTAAGGTTAATGTCCGATAAGGAGTATTTAAAACTATTAAGCAATAAAGAAGTTGGACAGAAGACAGATAGACTTGAAAATCTTTCTCAGTTTCGCCCGTAGGTAGGTGGGGTAAACGTAGGTAGGTGGGGTAAACGGGGAAGGAGTCCTTAATTTGAATATTTGAGGTCAGTTTTATTTGAAAAGGAACGCGATTCATTAAACAGTCTCTGATTGGCTGTAGTGTACTAGACTAAACGGTTGTATAAAACCAATTAGTAGTTGGTATTCGGGGCCACTTGTTAACTAAAATTGATACACTAAAGAAGTTGTTTATAGACAAGACAATAGTACTGTCTTGGTTGCTAATTCTGCATAGCAGCTATCTGGATTTGTTACCATATATCGCCCTATTCAACAACTTGGTGTATACAATTTCTTTGATTGCGGTAATTATGAAAACCTTTATATTAACATTTATATTGTCACTTTTATCATTATTATGTATGCATTATTGAATCTGTATGAACCTAAAAGGGGAAACATTTATCTGGAGGGAAGCTAACATTAAACTCTGTGTTGTTTCACAGCGTTGTTAGGAACTGTATTAACCTGGTATAGAAAAGCCAGACAGGCTTTCGGCCATATGGGGAGAAAAGAAAATTAAATATTTATGATGAAAAGAAAAAGTTGTGTTATGACATAAGACCAGGAAGATCACTGGCCGTCTTCTTCAGCAAGTCACCGTGATTGTACATGACTTGATAGTATTAATGTAAAATGTTTCCTTTATCAAGGAAAATGTCAAACGGTGGTTTGAAAGTTATTTATCCAGAAGGGGGTACCAACCAAATTGAGAACGTTAACTAATTGTTTAGTTACCATACTGATGTCTGATGATATTGCCATGTTAGAATAATGAAAGAGAGAGATTATTAGATGCTGAGTGGGACACATTTGTATTGTTCCAGAGTTTCATCTACGAGTGAAAATGTGCCCAGGTGACCTAACACCTGTCCTTAAAGTATGCAGTGAGGCCTAACTACTGAGTGCCTACACAATGATTCACCTATAGAAGCAGAAGCGTGTCTTGGCAGTGGATGCTGGCGTTTATACATACTTCAACCAGCCTGGTTCCAGATACCTCAGATAAGACTTGTCTGGGAAATTGATATCACAAACACTCCACTCTCTCATTTTTCCCAAAAGATAGAGTATCAGACAGTGAGAAACAAAAACGTTCAATAAACTTGTACCCTTTTCTAGGAGCAAGAAATACTTGACAGTTTCCCAGCTTGAAACATATAAATAATTGTGGGATAAAACAGACTCAATGACAGTTGTAAAATAATTGGTTGTAAATAATTTCATTATCATGTTGAGTTGATTATTCCTGTGTCAGAAGAATAACTAGATACAGGAAAATAAATTATAAAAAAATAAGTTACATTCCAAACTTTACTCAGTGACTTGTTTAATCATTGTTTATTAGTAATAGGTGTAGTTGTTGTCCTGTTCATACACTTCATCACATTGCATATACCCTAGACACTTGCTAGACAACATACACACACCAATACACTTCAGTAGGGGAAGATATATAATCGGGTGAGGTCGTGGTGGAAGCAGACAAGTACCCTGTAAACTTATTTATATTTAATAAACCTCAGGGACTTGCATAGCTGACCTCACACCAGATACCATTAATATAATATTGAAACCAATAATAACAACTAATTCACCACAAGGTGCTATAGTGGTGTACTTCTAACTGTGTTGTAATTTTTCTCATTTAAATCATTCAACCAATCTGCATAACTCGGCTGAGTCATATAACAAGGTTTATTTACAAAGTACATAAATAAACAAATGCAGCTGGAAAACAAATCAATATTCTTTGTAGTGATTGTAGTTTACTGGTCTCCGTATTTACTTTTCTTCCTTCTAAATTGTGTCAGTACCCAGGAATCTCGTGCAACTCACGATCTAGGTCACCTTGTCCTTTGTTTCCCTTTGTTTCTTCAACTCTTCAGTACATGTAGGGCGTCTTTTATCTACTATAATTAAAGTTACTATTTTCTTCAGATGATGAGTCCTCATATACATCTGTGACTGTTTTCTTGGTTTTCTTCCTTTAACATAAATCAAATCCTATCTGGAGATTGAAATACACATTGAGATCGTACTTACATGTGTTACTACTCAACATAGTCTTTTCTCCTTGTACAGAAATATAGCTACCGCTTATATTCTGTTGTGAAAAAAGATATCATTAAAGTCTACACACAGTATGCTTCTTTCTGAAATACTTTAAGAACTTCAACTTAAAACTTGTCTTTGTGGTTCCACGAAAGTTGAGACAGCTCAAACATGGCTTCTCTTCAGCTTACAAGTAGAAAACACAACCTTCCCCGAGGTCGTCTAGATGGAACTGCCCTAATGATAATATTAACCTCTTAGCCCGACAGGTGTTGTGGGCCCTTGTAACCGTCAATGATTTTGATTGGTCTACTAAAAATGTATGACCAATCTCACTGGCACGTATAATGCCTGGGTAAGAAGCCTAACTGTCACAATACCATGCTCGGAAGCAGCATTGATGTGCCATCGAAGCTGCACATCTAGCAGCCAGGAGGATGATGTTGGCTGGCTATTATTTGGTAATTTCATAAGTACAAATAAAATTTTTAAAATGTTTGTTCGAAAGCATTAAGGACAGTACTGCACTTTTGCAGCACTTAACGACTACATGTCACTGTTGTCACTCTTAAATCATTTTTTTTTAAAATCCGCCGTTGTTGTAGGTTTTTGTTGACCGTTGTTGACTTGCAATGCTTATTGCATATTTGAGCTTTGTTTCTTATGACACTTCTTGAAGTTGTTTATGTCTTCATCATAGTTCGTGCCGGTTAACTGCAACAGTATTCGCTGCATACTAATTGTATTTTCTCGCCACTCTTCAAAATAAACAATATATCCGATGCTAATATTTCTCAGTAGCACTCCACTATACCTGATATTGGATATGACACTCATTATGAACACCAGCTGAGAACATTACGAGACAGCCCCTGTTCTGAAACTCCCAGAGTATGAGAAACAGAAAGAGACCAAACACACAAAACACACACACACAAACCACACACACATACATACATGGAGAAGAGAACTGGAGAGAGATATGAAAGAAGACATGTAAAGATCCTGTACACGTGACCCAGGACTACAGACTTGGCATGTTTTTGTTGAGGACTTATGCTCCAAGGGAGCTGACATGTATTGATGATAATACCTGAAATTAATACTGCTGTGTAACATAACACTATACATATTCAGCAATGTTAACATCACAACTGCTACAGCAAATATAAATAAAACCGTATCTTTCGCAGTAAAAGCACAACTGTGATTACTAATACAGCTGTTCCTGTTAAATACTGGCAATGCAAGTCTTACAAGTACTTCCAATTATTACTACTACTTTTACTAATCACTACTACGACTACAAACATAAATAGAAAGAAACAAGTAACAAGACAACCCGGCCTGCTGTTGATGGCCCTTACTTGCTGAGATTGTGCGACGTATAAATTCAATAACGGTGTGCACTATTTCTTTGTTAAAATTTGCGCCGCCTTGGGCCGAGAAACAGAAAGATGAACAGTGACACTAACGAGGTATCAGTGCGTTCTGAAAAATACATGCAACAACTCAGCAAGTTAGAAGACACGGTGTTTTGTTACAATGTTTAGAGTTAGGGTAAGCAACATCTCAGCAAGTTAGAAGACACGATGTTTTTTTTACAATGTTTAGAGTTAGGGTAAGCAACATCTCAGCAAGTTAGAAGACACGGTGTTTTGTTACAATGTTTAGAGTTAGGGTAAGCAACATCAAAGCAAGTTAGAAGACATCTTATTTTGGTACAATGTTTGGAGTTAGTGTCGTGAGACATTCTAAATTCCCATATATAAATTAAAAAGTAAATGAAACCCCTAACGAATTACTTCAATAACAGGAAAGAGAAAAGGTAAAAGAGAACAGTGCTGTCACAATGGCGTACAAAAATCCCCCTTTTTCTGCTTCGTCTGCAAATCGTAACGTTTTCACGTTGATAGTAAAAGCCTACTGCATCACTACACGCGTTTCAAAAAATAAAACGTGTACTGCATTTCTTAGAAAAACCTTGAGATAGGCGCTGAGTGATGACCTAGATTTAATATTTCATTCATTCCATTTTATACACGGCGTAACTAAAAGACAGATAAAAGTAGGATAGAGAGAGAGGGACGACTGAAGGCAGGAAGCATGCAACACTAACACGCGTTTCGCGATCAAAAGTGAACGCAAAACCCATGCGTAAGGCATGAAGCACTAACTTTTTTTCAAATAGTCAGTGATAAAAAAAACACTACTACTACAAGAATCAGGTTTAAAAACATGAAAAATGCTTATTAGGAAATATGAAATTCTACTGATTTACATCTAAGCTCCTGACTTTAGTATGACATAACAGTGGAAAAGGCAGGACAGGTGGCGGTTCTAAACAACGAAAAGGAATAAAGAACAAATATACGACTATCTTTGGAAAACACATATTTTGAACGCCGCCATGTAGCTCACTTTAACTTATATATTATTGTACGGCCGGACTTGCTAACCAAGAATATGTTATGTGTTACGCCTTTAGTCTGTTAATAAAATAGTTATGGCCAAAATACAATAGTGGGGGTGCCTGACAGCATGAAATCATTTCTGCTCATAAAATTTTTTTATAACGTGTTTGAAAAACATTACGTTACGGAAATAGCCTACCATGTTAACTCCTATTTGATTGGCGGGAATGAGATGTAAGACTAAACACGATTAGTTGGACTGCAAATACTAGTTTAGTTGTTAGGGGAAACGTGAGAAGGGTAATATTTTTTGAAAAGTAGGTAAACATGGCATGATTGGTTAGAGCTGCCAATATACTCAATTCAGGGCGTCTGTTCCGGGCCACATCTTGTAATAAACCTACTAAGAAACAGTGCGTTGAGCACCAGTGCATATTTTTTCTAAATAAAAGCCTGGGACAGAGGCAGATCGGAAGTTGTGCCTATTCATTGCCAGTCAACGAAACTGTTTATTTTTCCATGAATTGTGGGACTGTGGTCCTAAAGTTATTGAGCAGCACCTGGTCAGAGCTTTGCTGAATCCAGAGAGGACAGCATACTCCTTGGTCCATATAGCAAACAGTAAGGTGTCTCCAGAACACAGGGGAGCAATCGAGCAGAGGAGTCTTTTCCTGCCGCCATCACGACAGATAAGCCTATGTGGCCAGCGGAGCTCAACATTATGTACCCCCATCTTAAACTAACATTGTATAAAATTAAGAGGGGAAATAAATTGTTTTAAGGAACGGAACTGAGAACATCTCCAATACTAGTTCCAACAGAAACAAACACTTGAAGTCATGATGACACATAACAACATAGCTTGAAAAAACAAAACCAGTATTACCTCATATTACTACTACACAACTGACACACATAGGATAATATTAATAAAATATGTCACTACAAGATTCATATTGATAAATTCTGTACATATAACTTGTAATTAAAATTGATTGTGATTCCTGGTTCACTTTGTATTTGAATCAGGGCATATATATATTAGTGACAGTACTTAATACATATTTATATTTGAAAATTTACCAGTGCCTCATTTAAGAATAGTCTTATAGAGTGTTAAATGTGTGTGAGTGTCACAGTGTTGTCACGTGTGGTGGAATAAATTAAATTGTTTATCTGTCTGTTGTTGTTGTGACTTACACTTCATCATATACATACCCTAGACATTCAACGTAGTCATCACAATATTCCAGAATAATTCTGACTGAGGTATAAATATGTGGTAGCAAGTAAGGTCATCTGTAATACACTATCCTTATTAGATACAGATACCTTCACAGCTGATCTCAGTCAGTACACTAAGTCCCCTATAAATATTTATAACATCCCACTTTACCACATATATTGGGGTCCGGTCCGGGATATTGAACTTTCTCCTGTTATATATATATTGGGAATTATAAGAATTAAAAGGTATCCCTGGGTGGAATTAAATAAGGTTGAGCTCTCAGCGCCTGTGGTGTCATTAAATAAATAATTATAGATTATATTGTTTAGTTAGATATTATTTACATTTACCTGTTAGAAAATGGCGGACCTGGCCAAATTTCGATCTGCTGCTGTACAGACTGCAAAAGAGTTAGGAATGGACGGGCAAGTTATGATTGCTTATGTCACTGTGAATGTGACAAATATATTGAACGGGAAGAAAGAAGATTAGAAAAAGAGGCCGAAAGAAAATTAGAATCTGAAAGGTTGGCCGAAGAAAGAAGGTTAAAGGCTGAGGCTGAGACTAAGAGGTTGCAGATTGAGGCTGAGGCTGAGACTAAGAGGTTGCAGATTGAGGCTGAGACTAAGAAATTAGAGGCAGAAGAAAGGAGACTGGCTGCAGAAAGGGAAGACAAGCGATTAGCTGCAGAAATGGAAGCAGAGGAAAGAAGATTAGCTGCAGAAAGGGAAGCAGAAGATAAGAGATTACAAAGGGAACATGAGTTACGACTAAGGGAGTTTGAGTTTCAAGGCCATGCTCCTGAGAATGGTGCCAGTCCCTTTACCTCCGATGCTACTGCTAGTCAGGGAGCCTCAACCTCAGCTATGAATTTTCATTTAGATCATTTTGTTGAGAAAGGCGATGATATTGAGAGCTATCTAAATAGATATGAACTATTAGCTACCACGTATGGGTTAGAGAGAGAAAGGTGGAGCTTAAAGTTATCTCAAGGACTTCGTGGGGCAGCTTATGAAGTTTTTTTTGCCAAAATGAGCAGAGGTGATCAGGAAAATTATGACATGCTAAAGCAGGCTCTTTTGTTAAGATATGAAAAGAACGCAGAATTTTATAGGAAAAAATTTAGGAATGCTAAAAAACTACTGTCAGGTGGGGAAAAAACCCTATCACCAGTTCTCTGCACGAATAGAGACATACTTGGAGAAATGGACTTCTCTGGGGAAAACCCAAGATCTTAAGGAAATGGTCCTTATAGAGCAATTAAGAGAGTCCATGGCTCCCCAGACCTGAGAAAGTTTTCTATGGAACAAGGTGCAGAGAGGGCTGGGTGAGTTGAGAAAATAATGATTGCTGGAAAGGTATTCAAGCCAGCTCTTAAGGCCAGGAAGGGTAGCGGAGGTAATAAATAAAAAAAGAAAAAGAGGTTGGAAATAAACCATCAAAGGGCTACCAACAAGAAACTATTAAATTTGAAAATTTGAATTTTACCAAGGAGAACATTTCAAAAAACGCAAGGTAAGCACCCAAGTTTTTGATAGGCCACCGACTCCCGGTATAGAAAATAAAAATAATAAATTTTTCCCAAACAGGTCCAAATGAGCGAAAAAGGAAACTTTTTTAGGATGAAATTTTTTATTCTTTCAAACACAAGGACAAAAAAAAGGGTGGTTGGGTAAACAAGGAATAAAGTTTTGTTCACTGACTGCTAAACAATCAAAGTGTGAGACAGAGGGAGCCGTTGGCATTTCAGCTAAAAGGAACTTTTTTTTTGGGCTCAATTTTCGGGGAAAGGAAGATTAAAGGTTAGAGTTAAATAAAGTAGAATACAAAAAGAAAAGACAAAATGGGGAAAAAGGAAAAATTAAAGGAGGAGTTTAAATTTATTAAATAATTAAATCCTATAAAAGACTTTCAAAGGGTGCAAATTTTGGATGAAGGGCATCCAGGAACCATTGGGGATTTAAAAAAGTTGGACCTTTTCAAAATTGTTTGAATGGAAAAAAAAAAAAAAATTTTTCTATTGGTTTCACCCAAACCTTGTTAATAACAATTCCAGGCATTTAATTAGGAAAAAAAAGAAATTACGGACAAAGTTATTAAAATTTTTCTAAACAGGGATAAAAACTTAAAGGGAAATACGTTCTCGGGGGGTAAAATTTTAAAAAAATGGTCTGGGCAATGAAAATAAAGGCCCCCACGGACAAGACCCTTTTTGGTTCTGAGCCATTCATGGGATTCCTGCAGAAAATCAATTAAAAAATCGGAAAAACCGAGACTTGTTATAAGTGGAAAATAAAAACACCCTAATAGCCCCAAACCAGACAAAAATGGGGGGCCAAAAACGGGCCCATATAAAAAAAAAAAAACCCATCACCCCATTTTTAAACCAAAAAAAATGGGGGTTAGGGGACCACAACTTTAATAATAAATTTGGATCCCATGAGGCCCCAAAACAAAGGTAAGGTAAAAATTGTGATAGAACACCCCTCCAAAGGCCTTGGCATAAGGCAGACCAACATTGGTCCAAAAGGGACAATAAAAAAAAAAACCCAACCCCACAAAAGGGTGGGATATGAGGGGATGATGGGGAAAATCTTTCAACCAAGGAAAAAAGGGGATTGTTTATAGAGGTGGGTCCAAAAAAATTGTCATCAATGGATGGACAACATAGGGACACTGACCTGGGGAAAAATTGCAAGAGGAAACCTAGTGTATATAGGTCAACCATAGTTTCAGGTTCAATTTCGACCCTCAAGACAGGAGGAGGATATTATGGGACCTTTGGATACCACTCCAGAAGAAGATGAGGAAGGCAACAAAGGCTGGGGATAAAAATCAAGCCTGTGTTTCAGGAAATTTGTCAACTTGTCATACAACTGGTGGCTCCAGGCAAAGGGAGATTTTTACATGAAAAACAAGTTGATGTACCCTTGAACTAGGGAAGACTGTGAGCTAGATCCAAAGGTCCACGGAACAGCTGGGTATCCAGCCCTAAAAGATGTAAAGGACCATATAACTTAAAAGGAGGGGGAAACCAGATGGGGACCATGAAAAAATAGGTAAATCATCCAAAATATCCATGGGCCCAGAAAATTTTTAGGTGGGGCCAAAGCAAGAGGGGACATTTTGAGAATTTTGTATGAAACTGAAGCATAAGAACTTTGGGGGAAACCCCAAAGTGGGAACATTGATCAGGCCCCCCCTCAAGGGGGAAAAGACGCCACCCCCCCATAAAATGGGGGGCCTGATAATAAAAAAGAAAAATAAATTTTGAAAATGGCGGGTGACCCAAATGAATGGGGGAACCCCCCTTTCATAGTTGTGGGAGCGGACAAGTTAGCCACTTATCAACCGTTGTTACAAATGGGGACTAAAGCGGAGAGTGCAAAAAGATGTACTTACCCCCCCCCAGGAATAAGGCCGAAAATCCCTGAAAATCGACTTAAACAATTCTGGAGGAAGGAGGGATGAAAAAGGAGGACCAAATAGGCCTCTGCCATCTGGGAATTTTAAACATGGTGGTGGGGGGGGGAAGAAAAACCACTGCCATATTTCAGGAAAAAAGGGAAGGCTAAAAGGGGGAGGGGGGTTTCGTTTGGGATGGGGTGTTGTTGACCCATGGGAATCAGGGGAGTTGAAAACAATTCCACCAAAACTATTGGTGAGGGCATTCTCTGGTGGGGTCAGAGGGGAATTAATGGGCTTGGTGGGGCACCCGGATTGGGTTTTACAGAAATTAGTTTTTCATTTTAGCTTGCCAAGTGAAAGGGGGGAACAAGGGGCGGGGGGGAGGTGGATGGAAAGGTAACCAGAGGGGGGGGGGGGAGAACAATCTAACCCCAATATACCCAATAGGTTCTTGAAAAGATGGGGGGAAAGGTTTAAATCTAAATTTGGTTTAAAATAAGTGGGCAACTTCCGGGGAAAAAAAAAAAAAATTTTCGAATTTGGTCCCTGGGGCTACCAAAAAAGGGGAACGGAATAGGGTTAGGGAACATGATGGGGGAACGGCCATATTTGGGGGGGGGAAAGGTCCCCCTCACTGAAATTAGGGGGGGGGGTGCATACCAAAGCTCTTATGGGTCCCACGGAAGGTTGCAAATTATTGTTTGGGGAAGCCCTGACTAGGATTTTCCCAAGGGAAACAATAATGTTTACCACAATTCAAAGGAAGGGATAGTACCAGGGCTGAGGGACCCATTAGGGATTCCCGATAATAAAAAAAAATCCCTCAGGATCCATACACATTCAAATAAAGGCAAACTATAAAGTAGATAAGGAGTTTGGTAACCCAAAAGAGGAGAGGAGAAAAATAATTAGGTTTTAGTTCCATTACCAATATACAACTCCCTTCCATTGAACCACTGGTTTATTTAAACCGGGGGAATTTCAAACTTGCCCAACTTGAAAATTTGAAACAAGCCAGGAAGAAATATGCTGCCTATTTTAAATACAGGAAAACCCTAAAAGACAGAGATTTGGCTGTGGGAGAGAAGGTACTGCTTTCTTCCCCCGGTAGTCAGAATAAGTTACAAATTGGATGGCAAGGTCCATATACAGTTCTAGAGAAGGTGTCTAGAACAAATTATAAGATAGATAAGAAGGGGAAAGAAAAAATCTATCATGTGAATCTCCTGAAGAAATATTTGGAAAGAGAACATCAGGAAGAGACACACTTGTTGACCTTGTCCATTGCCATGGAGATGAAAAAGGAACCACTTTCATCATTTGAATATCCATTACACCCCTGTGAGACAGCAGCACAGGTGAAAATCAGTACACATTTAACGAAAACTCAGAAAGAGAGAGTGCAACAGGTTCTAAATAATCATGCAGAGGTGTTAACAGACCGACCAGGGGCATACAAATTATTGGAATATGATATGAAACTGATAGACCCCACACCTGTCTGTATGAAACCATATTTCGATTCCGTTTTTGCTAAGGAGAAAGCTTTGAAGGAAGAGATAGACTATTTGTTGAAGGAAGGAATTATTTCACACAGTGAATCTTCGTATAGTTCCAGTGTTGTACTCTTAAGGAAGCCCTCTGGAGAACATAGACTCTGTATAGATTACAGGAGACTGAATGCTATTACAGAAGGACAGGTGGATCCATTGCCGGATACAAATCAGTTTGTTGCGGGACTAAATAAGGCTAAATATTTCTCGAAAGTGGATCTGAGTAAAGGATACTATCAGATTCCAGTAAAGCCTGAGGTTAGACCATACCTAGCTTTTAGTACCTCAGAAGGACACTATGAGTTTAATAGATTTCCATTTGGATTGAAGAATGCGCCTAGTGTCTTCTCTAGAATGATGAGAAAATTATTGGACCCTCTGAATAATCCATGTATCACAAATTTCATGGATGATATCCTTATAGCAACAGAAACATTTGAGGAACACATTGACTCTCTGAACATGCTGTTTAATCGACTTAGAGAAGCGAATTTAACAGCCCGACCAACCAAATGTTGCGTTGGATGTAAAGAATTGGAATTTTTGGGACACACAGTTTATCAGGGAAACATGACCCCTGACCCCAAGAATTTAGAGAAACTAAAGAAAGCCCCGAGACCACAAACCAAGAAAGACGTGAGATCCTTTGTCTCATTATGTGGTTTCTACCAAAAGTATATCAAAAACTTTAATTCCATATGTGCACCGTTAACTGATTTGACACGTAAAGGAAATCCAGATCGAATTACATGGACCCACACCACAATGTGAAATGGTTTACCAGGAATTGAAGGAAAAGCTCACAAGCAAACCTATTTTGAAATTACCTGACTTAAGTCAAGAATTCATTGTAAGAACGGATGCCAGTAATATTGGGTTAGGTGCAACTCTGCTACAGAAATCAGATGCATTGGATGGGGAATTAAGCCCAGTGGCATATGCTAGCAGAAAGTTGAATAAAGCTGAAACCAAACTACTCAACTAGCGAAAAAGAATGTCTTGCAGTAATATGGGCGATAAAGAAATTCAATATTTATCTGTATGGGAAGGCATTTAAGTTGCAAACGGATCACAAACCTTTGTCGTTTCTAGCACAGGCTAGGCATGAGAACTCGAGATTACTCCGTTGGTCCTTACTGATGCAGCCATTTGAGTTTAGCATAGAGTATATATCTGGAAAAACAAATCTGGGAGCGGATTTTTTAAGCCGCCATCCGTGTGATGAGAATCACCGTAAGCCCCAGAAATAATAATAAATTTCTCTATGTGTATATAGAATTATAGACTGACATATAACGTCTGTTTTAAGTGGGGAGAATCTGTCGTGAGACATTCTAAATACCCATATATAAATTAAAAAGTAAATGAAAACCCTAACGAATTACTTCAATAACAGGAAAGAGAAAAGGTAAAAGAGAACAGTGCTGTCACAATGGCGTACAAAAAATCCCCCTTTTTCTGCTTCGTCTGCAAATCGTAACGTTTTCACGTTGATAGTAAAAGCCTACTGCATCACTACACGCGTTTCAAAAAATAAAACGTGTACTGCATTTCTTAGAAAAACCTTGAGATAGGCGCTGAGTGATGACCTAGATTTAATATTTCATTCATTCCATTTTATACACGGCGTAACTAAAAGACAGATGAAAGTAGGATAGAGAGAGAGGGACGACTGAAGGCTGGAAGCTTGCAACACTAACACGCGTTTCGCGATCAAAAGTGAACGCAAAACCCATGCGTAAGGCATGAAGCACTAACTTTTTTTTCAAATAGTCAGTGAAAAAAAACACTACTACTACAAGAATCAGGTTTAAAAACATGAAAAATGCTTATTAGGAAATATGAAATTCTACTGATTTACATCTAAGCTCCTGACTTTAGTATGACATAACAGTGGAAAAGGCAGGACAGGTGGCGGTTCTAAACAACGAAAAGGAATAAAGAACAAATATACGACTATCTTTGGAAAACACATATTTTTGAACGCCGCCATGTAGCTCACTTTAACTTATATATTATTGTACGGCCGGACTTGCTAACCAAGAATATGTTATGTGTTACGCCTTTAGTCTGTTAATAAAATAGTTATGGCCAAAATACAATAGTGGGGGTGCCTGACAGCATGAAATCATTTCTGCTCATAAAATTTTTTTATAACGTGTTTGAAAAACATTACGTTACGGAAATAGCCTACCATGTTAACTCCTATTTGATTGGCGGGAATGAGATGTAAGACTAAACACGATTAGTTGGTCTGCAAATACTAGTTTATTTGTTAGGGGAAACGTGAGAAGGGTAATATTTTTTGAAAAGTAGGTAAACATGGCATGATTGGTTAGAGCTGCCAATATACTCAATTCAGGGCGTCTGTTCCGGGCCACATCTTGTAATAAACCTACTAAGAAACAGTGCGTTGAGCACCAGTGCATATTTTTTTCTAAATAAAAGCCTGGGACAGAGGCAGATCGGAAGTTGTGCCTATTCATTGCCAGTCAACGAAACTGTTTATTTTTCCATGAATTGTGGGACTGTGGTCCTAAAGTTATTGAGCAGCACCTGGTCAGAGCTTTGCTGAATCCAGAGAGGACAGCATACTCCTTGGTCCATATAGCAAACAGTAAGGTGTCTCCAGAACACACAGGGAGCAATCGAGCAGAGGAGTCTTTTCCTGCCGCCATCACGACAGATAAGCCTATGTGGCCAGCGGAGCTCAACATTATGTACCCCCATCTTAAACTAACATTGTATAAAAATAAGAGGGGAAATTAATTGTTTTAATGAACGGAACTGAGAACATCTCCAATACTAGTTCCAACAGAAACAAACACTTGAAGTCATGATGACAAATAACAACATAGCTTGAAAAAAACAAAACCAGTATTACCTCATATTACTACTACACAACTGACACACACATAGGATAATATTAATAAAATATGTCACTACAAGATTCATATTGATAAATTCTGTACATATAACTTGTAATTAAAATTGATTGTGATTCCTGGTTCACTTTGTATTTGAATCAGGGCATATATATATATTAGAGACAGTACTTAATACATATTTATATTTGAAAATTTACCAGTGCCTCATTTAAGAATAGTCTTATAGAGTGTTAAATGTGTGTGAGTGTCACAGTGTTGTCACGTGTGGTGGAATAAATTAAATTGTTTATCTGTCTGTTGTTGTTGTGACTTACACTTCATCATATACATACCCTAGACATTCAACGTAGTCATCACAATATTCCAGAATAATTCTGACTGAGGTATAAATATGTGGTAGCAAGTAAGGTCATCTGTAATACACTACCCTTATTAGATACAGATACCTTCACAGCTGATCTCAGTCAGTACACTAAGTCCCCTATAAATATTTATAACATCCCACTTTACCACAGTTAGGGTAAACAACATCGCAGCAAGTTAGAAGACACGGTGTTTTGTTACAATGTTTAGAATTAGGGTAACCAAAATCTCAGCAAGTTAGAAGACACGGTGTTTTGTTACAATGTTTAGAGTTAGGGTAAGCAACATCAAAGCAAGTTAGAAGACATCTTATTTTGGTACAATGTTTGGAGTTAGGGTAAACAACATCTCAGCAAGTTAGAAGACACGGTGTTTTGTTACAATATTTAGAGTTAGGGTAACCAAAATCTCAGCAAGTTAGAAGACACGGTGTTTTGTTACAATGTTTAGAGTTAGGGTAAGCAAAATCTCAGCAAGTTAGAAGACATCTTATTTTGGTACAATGTTTGGAGTTAGGGTAAACAACATCTCAGCAAGTTAGAAGACACTGTGTTTTGTTACAATGTTTAGAGTTAGGGTAACCAAAATCTCAGCAAGTTAGAAGACACCTTATTTTGGTACAATGTTTAGAGTTAGGGAAAGCAACGTCGCCTCATGTAGTTCCCCGTGGGTCTCTGGGAGACAATGAAAGAATAGTACTACTGCTCAAGCGTGCATGTCGTAGAGGCGACTAATATGAGTTGATGTATGTGCCTGGCAACCTCATGGTGTAAAACAAATTGCTCCAGAGGCCACTGCGCAGATTTAGGGGGGAAAATGCGTTCATTAAATGTTTCTGTCGCTGTGGTATTTTGTTTGTGTCTGCAAATGCTCATTAACGTAAAACTTTATATTTATTGCGCGCACTTATCTAGATCTAAAAATACGGAGTACAGGTTTGGATAACAGTAGGTACAAGAGATTAGCAAATAACTACCCAAAAAAGTGCCAATTACCTCTGCACAAACTGTGCTACTCGCGAGTAATACAGCAGTAACTAGTTACGTAATTTGTGTACAGTAACGTGCTCGTACGTCTATTGCTTTTATGTAGGAAGGGGAGGATCCAGTTACATGCCCATTGAGGCATACTGGGAATATGTTGTTAGGCCCATATTTTCTTGACTATGCGGCACACTAGGGGTGATGTGGTCAGCATCACGCCGGCCGCCTTTAACCTTCCCAGAGTTGCTCTGGTACCCAATTCATGAGGCTGGGTCGACCCCGGAGCCGTTTGCGGTCTACATAATCCCATTTCAACTGGGGATCGAACCATGGACCGCCGAGCTCCGAAGCCAGTGCACTACTGCGGCTCTTATTTCTTGTATGTACTGAATTAATTATTATACTACTAACTAGGCGATTTAATTGAAAGATGTGTCCGTGCCTTTGAAAGCCGGGGCATATTAAATATGCAATAAGTGTGGTGAAGTGGGATGTTATAAATATTTATAGGGGACTTAGGGTACTGACTGAGATCAGCTGTGAAGGTATCTATATCTATTAAGAGTAGTGTATTATAGATAACCTTACTTGCTACCACATATCTATATATCTCAGTCAGAATTATTCTGGAATAGTGTGATGACTACGTTATGTGTCTAGGGTATGTGTATGATGAAGTGTAAGTCACAACAACAGACAGATAAACAATTTAATTTAATCCACTACTCTTGACAACACTGTGACACTCACATACATATAACACTCTATGAGAATATCTTAAGGAGTCACTGATAACTGTTCAAATAACAATATGTATTCATTTTTGTCATAAAGGTATATGTGTCCTGATTCAAATACAAAGGAACCAGGAATCACACTCAATTTTAATTACAAGTATATGTACAGACTTTATCAATATGAATATTGTAGTGACATATATTATTAAAAATATCCTATGTGTGTCAGTTGTGTAGTGGTAATATGAGGTAATACTGGTTTTGTTTTGTTCAAGCTCTGTTGGTATTTGTCATCATGACTTCAATAGTTTGTCTTTTGGGACTAGTATTGGAGATGTTCTCAGTTCCAGATATTAAGACAATTAAATTCCCCTCTGAATGTTATTTTTACAAAGTTATTTCAAGATGAGGGGACATAATGTTGAGCTCAGCTGGCCAAATCTGCTTATCTTGCGTGATGGCGGCAGGAAAGGACTCCTCTGCTCGAATTCTCCCCTGGGCTCTGGAGACACCTCACTGATAGCTAAAAAGACCAAGGAGTATGCTGTCCGACTCTGGATTCAGCAAAGCTCTGACCAGGTGCTGCTCAGTACCATCAAGACCACGGTCCCACAATTTCATGGAAATAAACACAGATACGTTGATTAGCAATGAATTCTGGCACAATTACTGGCACAAATTCCCATCTGCTTATATTCCAGGCTTTTATTTGGCAAAATATGAGCTGGCTTCAACGCACTGATGCTTTATCAAGCTTATTTAAACAAGTGGTTTCGAACTAACGCTCCTAAGTGATTATATCAGCGAGTCTAGCCAATGAGGCCCCGTTTCGACAAGTGTTTGAAAAAATGTTACCTTCCCCCGTCTCCCCTAACAACCAAGATAGTATTTATAGCCCGACCAATCGTGGTTAGTTTTTCATTTGTTGCGCTCCAATCAATTTGGAGTTTACATGGTAGGCTATTTATGTAACGTAAGGTTTTTTTCAAACACGTTATAAAAAAATTTTATGAGCAGAAATGATTTTGTGTTGTCAGGCATCCCCACTATTTTATTTTGGTTATAATTTATTAATTCCTGGACTATTTGCGTAACGTTTTACATATTCTTTGTCAGCAAGCCCTAAGGAACCCAAATATCCCAATTTAAAAGATCTACGTGGCTGCGTTCAAAATATGTATTCTCTACCTCCTGTTTCGAAGATGTGCTGTCTGGGTACTGTTATGTTTGCAACCGTAAACCCATCTATTGTTATCTTTCCTAATAAGCGTTTTTTATGATTTTAAAACCTAACTCTGGGATGGGTAATGTATTTTATCACTGTCCGTCTGAAAAAAAAAAATTAGTGCATGTAGTCTTACACGCGTGATGGCAGCATTTGTGTATCGCGCGAAGCGTGTTTAGTGTTCGGCTTTCTGCCTCTCCCTTCCCGCTATCCTTTTGTCCATCTGTCTTTCGTTTTGGTAACGCAGTATAATTAATGTTAGGATTAATTTAGGTCATTACGCAGGGCCTCTCAATGTTTTTTCCAAGAAATACAGCACACGTTTCATTGAAGAAGGCGGGTAATAATACAGTAAGCTTTACTATCAACGTGAAAGCGTTACAATTTGCAGACGAAGCAGAAAACAAGGGGGATTTCGAGTACATTCCTTGTGACAGCACTGTTATTTTTCCATTGCTCTTCTCTTTATTAATTTTATTTGTTAGGCTTCATATTTACTTGATAATTTATATATGTGGATTAGAATATTCCACGACAATAAGGTTAACATTAAATATGCAATAAGGTTAACATTAAATATGCAATAAGGTTAACATTAAATACGCAACAAGGTTAACATAAAATTTGCAATAAGGTTAACATTAAATATGCAATAAGGTTAACATTAAATACGCAATAAGGTTAACATTAAATACGCAACAAGGTTAACATAAAATTTGCAATAAGGTTAACATTAAATATGCAATAAGGTTAACATTAAATAGCAAGCTCCAAGCAAAGAAATCATCATCATCATCATTCATTTTCTTTTTCGCTTCTTTTGTAGCATGCAGCCATCGCTTCAGCTGGTCACCTGGCAGGAAGCCTACACTAAAGCATTCATTGTCTCTTGTACAGTGGTGTGTGTGTGTGTGTAGCAATTTGTTTTTTATGATGGGTTTAAGCATATGGTCATAATTATAACACACCCACAGTTATTATGATCAGCTACTTTCGATACCCAAGTGATGCTATAAGAGTCGATCATGGACACCGATCAACAAACGGAAGCCCAAAGACAGTGCCAGCAAACCGTGCCGCGTGTGATAGGTTACTAAACAGGTCAAGGTAGTTTTATAGCAGATACTGCCGCAGGGGAGTGAAGTGTTAGAGACTTCACTATACATAGCAAATCGGTGGACAGAGAGGGTGAAAAACAGATTGACCAGGGAGCGGCTGCAGTTTGAAAAGAGCATCGCACCCTCGCGCGGCCCACACGAAATGTTTAAGAGCGTACCTGTCATTTTTGACGATCAAAGATAAGTCATGGAAGTATGGCGGCACTAGAAGAAATACTCATCAGATCCACGTACGCTTTAACCCATCATTGGCTACAGCTGTACGTTTTTCCGACCAAGATCTAGTTCCAATATATTCTTGTACTGTGTTAATTTGCGTGGCCTAGTAACCTATCGAGCGTCTGACGGACAAAGTGGTTAGTGCGCTGCTCTCTTGCGGCAAAGGCGCCGGGTTCGATTCACGGTATTATCACACTGCAGTCTACCCAGCTTTAAATGGGTTCCTGACTTTGCTCTTGAGTTATGGAAGGAAAAGACAGCGAGGAAGGGAACTGGCCACCCCACCTCTCGTTGCTGGATCTAGTATAGTGAAGTTTCTAACACTTCACCCCCCTACGGCAGTATTTGCTATAAAACTACCTTGACCTGTTTAGTAACCTATCACATGCGGCACGGTTTGCTGGCACTGTCTTTAGGCTTCCGTTTGTTGATCGGTGTCCATGATCGACTCTTATAGCATCACTTGGGTGTGAAAATGGTAGTGATGTTTGCCGTTAACACCTGTACTGTGAAGATACTTCTATGTTTGAAAATAGCGTTGTCAGCTCGGATAGCGACTCTTCACTTTCGTGCCTCATTCAATGAAGAAAGTAAATTCCTGACAAAATGACGACTACCGAACAGACAACAAGAATCTATCGCTGTTAGAACGTCACAACTGTGGAGATAAAAAGACTGACACGGTGGACTGACAACTTATTAACTCTTATTAAACGGTCTATGACTGTATCAAAGACTATCACCTAATGGCTAATACCAACCTTCAGTTTGGCTAATGCTGGTGTCTGCTGATGTTTCCTTTTGATCTGACACCAGCCATCAACAAAATATCATTTACCTGTTAGTCTCACCTGTTCACAAACAACACGGGTTTCCTCTTGTTGCACTGTTACCGCAAAACAAGTGAAACTTTGTTATTTTCAGCGCTACCGCCGGGGAGGGTGAGATTAGCGTCGGAGATATAAATAGCAAATTCTAATACAGATAGTTATGGCTGGCGCCATTCGCGGCCTAATTCTGTCTACAAGAAAAATATGTTTGTTGGTGAGGATGCTCTTACTTTTCATAACTCTCGCCTTTATTACTTCAATGACTTCTAAAATCTTTATTCCTTTATCGTTTTCTCGGGCTATTAAATCTGCCTCAAACACTTAAACAATTCCTTCTGTAATTCGTGTGGTTTTGTTTACTCATGTTTTTTTTTTTTCATAACTAACTTTAACCGATCTTATATCCACATTTTATCGCTAGAGAACATGTCAGGAATATCAGTTGGTGGATATATAATATAAACAACTTGAGATACGCGGATGAAACAGTCTTAATAGATAACAGTGAAAAGGAGTTGCAGCAAATAATTGATACAAAAGAATGACTCCTGCAGAATGCACTATCAAAGTAAGTGGAACAGTTTTAAAACAATTTTATAGATTCAAATACCTAGGCACGATAGTAACTTCTCAGAGGTAAACAGGAGAATAGCAAAGGCAAAAGCAGCATTTTGTAAAATGAAAAGTATTTTATGCAATTAATCTTTGTCGGTGAAAATAAGAAAGAGGGTTCTTCAGAGTTATTTAGAACCATTCCTGACACACGGAAGTGAGTCGTGGACAATTGGTAACAAGTAGGAATTGCACTAGGGGACACACAGATGTGGTTTTACACACGAACAAAAAAAAAATTGGTCACAAATATCGCGAACAGCTAAAAAGAGTAATGAGGATGTCCTGAAAGAGGCCAATGCGCAAAGGAAGCTTATTTCTCTGGTTAGATGGAAGTCATCCAATTCCTTTGGGTATGTTATGAGAAGAAGAAAGCAGGAGTATATCGTGACAACAGGAAAGATTAAAGAAAAAAGAAACTGAGGACAACAAAGAGAGTGTGAAAACATGACATGGAAATAAGCAACAACAGAACTGATAAATAGTTCTGTAGACAGGAAGTTGTGGAGAGACATCACCGCCAACGCCACTAGGTATAGTATTTGAAGAAGAAGCAAACGATCCACATTTTCAAATATATGAGCCTTTAAGGCCTTTGGTTTTTTTTAAGCACTACTATAAGGGAGATAAACATTCTGACCTGGAAGTGGACAGCCTCGTACTGCTCGCCATATCGGTGCATCCTCAGTATGTGTGATCCGTTAGTGACGTACATGTGACCAGCTCCTGAAGAAGATGAAAAATCTGGAAGGTGAGTGTATGTGGTGGTAGATATAGTAGGTGAGTGTATGTTGTGGTATATATAGTAGGTGAGTGTATGTGGTGGTAGATATAGTAGGTGAGTGTATGTGGTGGTAGATATAGTAGGTGAGTGTATGTGGTGGTAGATATAGAAGGTAATTGTATGTGGTGGTTGGTACAGTAAGTAATTATATGTGGTGGTAGATATAGTAGGTAAATGTATGTGATGGTAGGTGCAGTATGTGAGTGTATGTGGTGGTAGTGAAGTAGATGAATGTATATTGTAGTTGATACAGTAAGTGAGTGTATGTGGTTGTAGGTATAGCAGGTGAGTTTATGTGGTGGTAGATGCAATAGGTGAATGCATCTGGTAGTTGATACAGTGAGTATATGTGGTGGTAGATATAGTAGGTGAGTGTATGTGGTACTGATACAGTAGGTGAGTGTAAGTGGTGGTAAATATAGTAGGTAAGTGTATGTGGTGGTAGATACAGTAGGTGAGTACATGTGGTAGTAGATACAGTACGTGAGGTTATGTCGTGGTAGATACAGTAGGTGAGTGTATGTGGTGGTAGGTATAGTAGGTGAGTTATGCGGTGGTAGGTATAGTAGATGAGTGGAGTGTATGAGGTGGTAGATATAGTAGGCGAGTATATGTGGTGATAGATATAGTAGGTGAGTGTGTGTGGTGGTAGGTGCAGTAGGTGAGTGTATGTAGAGTTAGATACAGTTGGGGAGTGTATGTAGAGTTATATGATAATTAAAATGACAAAAAATTATAACAATAATAGCCCCTTCAGTCATAGCTGACTATAGGAATGCGCCCCTGAAGTGACAGCCCCTCAGCTGCTTATTTTCTTGGTGCTCCTTTTGACGTTTTCTCCTCTCTTCTGCTTGTTGTGTGAGCCTCTTTTCACTCAATCTGAGGTGGCGCAGCAGATAACATCGCCACTTGGTGCGATCAGCAGCTTCATCCTCTCAAGTTTCTGGATTTATGTCCAGTGCTCTCGTGTCTCTCTTACACACATCTTTGAATCTCAGCTGCAGTGGCGCAACTGTCGCCCAAAAAATTAGACAAGAAGAAATGGAACATGCAGATGAACAATGTGGTTTTGTTGAAGAAAAGAGGACACACAGTGTTGTTCAACCACGGCGAGAGACATTGAGAATAAAGAAGGGGCTATATCAGTATTTCAAAGACTATAACAGGATTGTATAGAGTGAACCATCATGAGATCCCCAGACTTTATACTACGTCTATAGGGAATGAAACATTATCAGATCATCCAAATCCATGTCAGCAAATGTTTAATCCCGGGGCTAGTAACATTTTATCTGAACTCTCATATTTAATCTTGTTACGTGTTTTTTTTTTCTTCTTTTGAAAGTACAAAATGTGAATATTCTTAATTTCGTATTTATGTTCTGTTGTTTTCTTTACTGAACAAGGACATACAGACGCGAGTCATTGTAAACATGTGCTATTCTCTCTATGATTGTAAACATGAAAGTTAGGACGTAACATGATAATAAATGATGATGTAACATAACGGCACTTAAATATATATAATTAAATACCCTAGAAAGAACATTTTTCTTGCGGCGAAGCGATACTTTTATCTAGACGGATCTGAGTTGGATTTAACTTCATGTCTTGTCTATTGTCTGGTGTGCTGTGTATCTAGTGAGAGCTCACTATCTACTTGTCCTGGCTGTTATATTCTATGAAAGCGATTAGCAAATTACAAGTTCATAATAAACTTGACTGGTCCTCTTGCTCTTTCCCTCAAACTTCTGCTGCAGCAGGGTTTCTAAAACCTGTTTGTGCTATGGACTCCTGTGATTGTGCAATGAAGGCTATGGACCCTTTTGATTGTCCGCTGAAGGCTTTGGACCCTTTCTTAGAAATAAAAATGTGCATAACAGCGTTTAAAAAAAACTTGATATTTTAAATTTTAGATATGTACACGGACCCCCAACAATCCATTCATGCCTTCCCCCAAGGTCCAGTGGACCACAGGGTAAGAAACATGTGCTAGCTAGAGTATGATTAAATGAAAAGTTGTCCCCACTTAGACATAGTCACGTGCGAGCAAGACCAGTTCGTTCATTCTCGCTTCTGTTTGCTCACCCTCTATGGGTTGTTTCTAGGTTTCTCGTTTATCTGCTCGCTGTACGATTCCATTTTAAGACTGCGTGAGGATATTTAGCCTCTTTTATGCACTTAAAACACGTGTGCAGTCAGATATCAATAACATAAGAAGTAAGACAGTATATGTCATGTTATCTGCATCACTTAATTTGTTTACCCTCCCACAAACATATAAACACACAGTTGAATCATCACAAGGTCAGTTACAGTTACATGAAAGATACAAATAAAGGTCAGAATGTAAGTAACGTGCACAATGCTCATAAGGCGAAGAATGAAAGCGACCTATACTGCAATAAAATGGCGGCGCTCAAAAATTAAAGCGCTGACATACACAAATGACAGAAACAGTGGTTGCATGAAAGAATCCACCAGAATGAAAGGTACAATACATAAGGGCACTAGTACAGCACAAAGACAATGTTGCACCTTGAATAGTTAATAATAATTTTTCTTTGCGCTTTTTGCGGACCATGAAGTCACCACTGCAGCTATTCCTTATGCAGGAAACCTGGACCATGTAGTCACCACTGCAGCTATTCCTTATGTAGGAAACCTGGACCATGTAGTCACCACTGCAGCTATTCCTTATGCAGAAAACCTGGACCATGAAGTCAACACTGCAGCTATTCCTTATGCAGGAAACCTGGACCATGTAGTCACCACTGCAGCTATTCCTTATGCAGGAAACCGGGACCATGTAGTCACCACTGAAGCTATTCCTTATGTAGGAAACCTGGACCATGTAGTCACCACTGCAGCTATTCCTTATGCAGGAAACCTGGACCATGTAGTCACCACTGCAGCTATTCCTTATACAGGAAACCTGGACCGTGACGTCACCACTGCAGCTATTCCTTATGTAGGAAACCTGGACCATGTAGTCACCACTGCAGCTATTCCTTATGCAGGAAACCTGGACCATGTAGTCACATGCTGTTGCAGCGGTGGTTTCTGTGATAATTTCGTGTACATGATGAGATTGTCAGCCTCATATTAGCCTCCCTTGTACGACATGCCTGAGGGTGCAGTACGCATATTCTTTCTTTGTCTCTTCACAAGCAACACACAGAGGAGTACAACACACAGAACAGAGGAGTACAACACACTGAACAGAGGGGTACAACACACAGAACAGAGGAGTACAACACACAGAACAGAGGAGTACAACACACAGAACAGAGGAGTACAACACACAGAACATAAGGGTACAACACACAGAACAGAGGAGTACAACACACAGAACAGAGGAGTACAGCACACAGAACAGAGGAGTACAGCACACTGAACAGAGGAGTACAACACACTGAACAGAGGAGTACAACACACTGAATAGATGAGTACAACACACTGAACAGATGAGTACAACACACTGAACAGAGGAGTACAACACACTGAACAGAGGAGTACAACATACTGAACAAAGGAGTACAACACACTGAACAGAGGAGTACAACACACTGAACAGAGGAGTACAACACACTGAACAGAGGAGTACAACACACTGAACAGAGGAGTGCAACACGCCAAGCAAAGGCGACGGTAAAAAAAAATCGCCAATCTGTAAATCCTCATTAACGAAAACAAGAAGCAGATCATAACAAATTTTTAATTGAACTTTTTTTTAAAAACAAAACTGAGTCTTGGACAATATGCAAACGTATAAGATATTCAATAGAAGCAAGCGGAATGTGGTTTCTCCTAGAAGAATGTTACGAACCCTATGAACATTACATAATAATATAATAATAATAGTCCCTTCAGTCATAACTGACTATGGGAATGCGCCCCTGAGGTGACAGCCCTCAGCTGCTTCTTTTCCTGGTGCTCCTTTGGATGTTTTCTCTTCTCTTCTACTTGTCGTGAGAGCTTCTTTTCGACCAATCTGAGGTGGCGCCGTAGAGAGCATCGACACTTGGTGCGATCGGCAGCTTCATTCTCCCATGTTTACAGGATTCATGTCCAGTGCCCTTATGTCTCTCTTGTACACATCTTTGAATCTCAGCTGCGGTCGCCCAACTATTATTTTGCCATCTGCCAGTTGTCCGTAGAAGATATCTTTCGGAATGCGACCATCTTCCATGCGGCGGACATGGACAAGCCAGCGTAGTCCGCGCTCTCTAAGCAATATATACATGCTTTGAAGGCAAGCACGTGACAACACCTCGACATTTGTCACTTTGTCCTTCCACGAAATACCGCGGATGTGACGTAGACACTGTATATGGAAGGTATTGAGCGTTCTTTCTTGCTTAACATAGGTTGCCTATGTCTCGCCTCCATATAGAAATGTGTTGGTGACGCAGGCGTTATGTACCGAAGCTTTGGTCTTCGTTGTGAGTTTGGAGTTTACCCAAACACGCGTTGTGGGGCGGGCAAAGGTGGCTGCTGAGTTGCCAATACGACTGTCAATTTCTGGGTACAGAGAGAGTTTTAATGTTGATGGTAGATCCCACGTGGTGCACCACTGCCAATTCATAGTTATCGATAGTGATAACTGGTGCAATATCCACATCCTGACCCAGAACATAACACGAGATGAAGATAAATGAAGTATACTTGAGTGTGGTGTATTAACACCGGGGAGGTTATTGATGGTAAATAAATGAAAAAACTAAGTGTCAACAGCGTGAGGTTAAGCTATGTAAGACCCTGAGTCTAATAGTTGAAAATGGTGTTGATGAGTTCTCAGGAGACCTAACGCTACCTCCCTCAGATCTCACGCTGTGCAATATTTTTATATCTATTGTGTGATGTTTGTTATATGGCTACGTGTCTAGGGTAATGCAAATGTAGTGGTAAATGCCTGAAGAAACAAACACAACTTTAACTCAATGAAAATTGAATCAACAAGACTGAGGTTAAAGTTAGAATATTATATTACAATTTTAATTTCCTGTACCTCAAATCTTTTGGGACAGGAATGTTTAAAACTTAAAGTGAAATGTGTTTATGTACAGCATTAAATAAATATGAAGGACATCTTGTCCATAAATGTCACTACTACAATGTTTATAGAATTTTATTCCCTGCTGAAACAATACTGTCTTATGAAGTGTCACTACTTGGAAGGACTGGGTGTCTCATCATTTCACAAAACAGTTTATAGTACAGTAGCGTGTGGAGAATACAACGTGATGAATTGACATAAGCCCGCAATCGTATGGTTTATCTTGTGGTTCCTTTGAAGATATATGACTTGCTGGAAAATACACACTCGTTCACTACAGTGTTCTCTGGAGGCAGATAAGACTTCAACATTCAAGCAACCAGCATGTTGCCTCGAAACTCTGCAGCTCCAGGTTATGGCTCACTGGGTAATATATGACTCAACCCTGCAACAAGAGGAACAGTCCTCCCTAAGTACTCTAGTTATGTATCTCCACCACTAACAATTAAACATCATTAAACATGCGTTGTGATCAGATAAAAGAGCTAACCAAAATAGCTACAGTCCCTAATTTTAATTGTGACTGCTTCATACTCAGGGGGTATCTTCTTCTTCCCACATGGTTTCAACGCCCCTGTCACTTTAAACCTTTGTTATCTTCAGCTTTGATACACTCTTTTCTTTTTCTCTTTCTTGTGATATGTTAATTCTTTTCATATGAAATTCTATTTATTTTTAAAGTTATTGGAACCTCGAGGTCTGCCGAAGACTGCCAGTGGCTTCCTGGTCTTACAGTCGTATTATATATATATATATATATATATATATATATATATATATATATATATATATATATATATATATATATATATATATATATATATATATATATATATATATATATATATATATAACCATTTTCCAACACAATGTACTTTCATTTGCTTCATAAGTCTACTTAGGCATGCCTGTGCTCCTAGTATGTCGCAAGCTTCCACAAAGGCAAATGTCGCACAACACAAAATTTGTGGGCGCCCTATCTGGGTTGGCCTCTACATAATAATAATATATATATACATCAATAAAAGTGTTTATCTTACCTCAATCAATGAAATATTTCACAAGTATAAGGTTAACTAGCGATCAATGGCACAAGTTCAGATCGCCGACTTCCAAACTGCAAAGGCAATTGGTCACAAATTTGCTCTGCGTCTGCTCTTAACCCTTCTTGGAGGAAATATTTTTTCAAGTGGCACCTATGCTTAGCAAAGCGTTCGTTTATCCCCTCTCTTCTTAGACTAACCTCAACCAAACAAATCAAGTTAAGCCAATTTGACTTTCTTTCAAAAAACGCGTTTAGAAAATGTGACCTCCGAAGATTTTCAAAGTTGAGCGGTTACCACTGTGTATGTCTGTCTGTCTTCAATTTTTATTTTCTATGATATCTCTGTTGTTATTGAAGCGATTTTAAAAATTGAAAGTGATTATTAACCGAACAATTGTCCTTTATCTAGCCAGTATGTTTTCATTTACTTCTTTATCCTAGTTTTCATCTTGGTACTTTTCTTTCTTTCTTTATTCAGAACAACTTACTTTTACTCTAAGGCAAGCTAACATATTATAAGGATCAAGAAGGTATTCCAATAAACAATATTATCGTTTCTGTCCTTTCCTTTTATTTATCCCTCTATTAGAATACAATGCTTTATCTACGTTTTTCTTGCCCCCTTTCTCTGCCCTGCACACAATTGGTTTGTTAGTTTCAGTTTCATAATGCACAAGTTAGGTTAGATTTTTTTCCATGTTAATTCCCCCCTTTTTCTCTCTCTCGCCCGTTCTTTGAAAACGAAACACGCGTTGGCTGGCTGCCAAACTGTCTAATGGTCGTTTTAAATAATAGGACGGGTAACGAAAAAAAGCTTGTTGTTTTGGGGGGTGGGTATCATACGCTTGGCATTAGTTAATTCAAATCTTGGACAAGCGATGGCCTTGGGCAAAAAAATTTCAAACATGTTGTAGTTATTTATAGTTACAACCTGTCTCTAAATAATAGGGTGGGTGTCTATGCGGTTTCTGGGGGATAGGTACCCTCTTCCAACTTATGGTTAAAAAAAAAATCAAGGAGTGTCCAATTCTAAGCTGAAAGTTTGACCTTTGTCCTCAACGATTTTCAAATATAATAGTGGGGTTAAAAGTTGTAAAACTACGTTACTAGATTTCAAATCGGGGAAATTTGAGGGGGGTGTCACACGGAGTTCGTTTTACTACATTGAGAAAGGCTACTGAAAATTGAAACACAATCGCCCAGCAAGGCAAAACACAATCAACTTTCATTGAACCAGAAATGAGAAGGTAGCACTTGAATATATTATTACAATGTGAAAATATGATGAGAAAAGAAAAAGGAGAATGGCAAAAAGATAATAAACAGCTTGACATTATGGCGTGAGACGGAGTTCAAGAAGTTCAAGAGAGTATTACGAAAAGTATCACAGATTGAGATATGCCTAGAAAACAATCACTTAGTCTATATCTTTATATATATATATATATATATATATATATATATATATATATATATATATATATATATATATATATATATATATACATATATATATATATATATATATATATATATATATATATATATATATATATACGAGATTGGCGGTAGATTCAGACTGATTACGAAATCCACACTGACATACTACAAGCTCTAACATGCAGAAACACACGCACAGATATAGTAGTCAGAAACAAAGAGCGGAATTTCCGAGGATTAAATGAAATTAGGCAACATTTCAATCGAAAAAACTGTTGATAAGCAACACATCTCACTCACAGAGCTTTTCGCAGAAGGTGATGCTAAGTGTGGTTCGCTAAGGGAACAATTTCTTCGTAGCTAATTTGGCGTCACAGCTGTAGAACCTTATGTAGGCGTATACACGGACAAACAGAATAAACATATGATACTTTAGGAATGCATGACGGCACTAATTCTCCTGTTGCCATTTCATTTCTTTCTATTCTATTTCACCTTCACGGATCTTTGTAGTCAAACATCTATCATGTTATTGTTATTGTTGTTTTTTGTTTTTCAGAATCGACGACACTGCACTCCGATCAAACCAGACTGAATCAAATAAGCTGAAAGCTTATTAATAAGAATGATAACCAGAGAGAGAGAGAGAGAGAGAGAGAGAGAGAGAGAGAGAGCGAGAGAGAACGAACGAACTTTATTTTCAAAGGGTTGAGAATTGAGCACACAGGCCCGTCTAACATTCTGCCCTTCCTTTCGCTCACCTTTCATACTGAATTCATTTATTCTCATGCATTTTACACATCAATTTCAAGAAATTCAACGTAAAGTAAAATAATAATATAGCACACTCATATTAACATTAATTACTTATAAGCATGACATAACATATGCTGAAAAGTACAAACATCGTCATTAGAACCTACAGTTGATGTTATAAGAAACGATAATCCCATTAGGGGGGCATGTAATCAGAATTCAGAAAGTATTCAAAAAGTATATGATTGTATGAATAGGGACTGAGGTTGTTTCTTAAGTTATGAGGAAGACAATTCCAAAGATGAGCAGCAGAGTACGCTAAGCTTTTCTTGAATAAGTCAAGCCTAGGCTTGGGCACTTGCAATCTGTTAAAGCGTAGACTGCGTCTTTCATTGTAATTGAACATTGGCCACAGATATGCTGGAGCATTGTGTGACAGGATTTTGTGAACAAATTTAGCTTTGTTAAACAGAGAGAGAGAGAGAGAGAGAGAGAGAGACAGAGAGAGAGAGACAGAGAGAGAGAGAGACAGAGAGAGAGATGGTGGGGTGGGGGTCAAAAGGTGCTGACCTGTATTAAAAAGAAGCCATTATAGCGGTGACTAATCGATGAAACTGGCGGCCAAAAGTCACTTTTGATTGGATAGCCAAGACAAACGGGTGTACTCGTATGTCGTATTCTTGCTGTTGTCACTTGGTTTGTTGTAAATTGTTGTAACTGCTTGCTGTTGTCGCTTGGTTTTGTTGTAAATTGTTGTAACTGCTTGCTGTTGTCGCTTGGTTTTGTTGTAAATTGTTGTAACTGCTTGCTGTTGAAGATATTCGGCTCGAATTCACGTGTCATTTGTAGGCGTATTTTTATTATTGTGTTTGTTGTTGTTTAACTAGTGCTGCTGATCTTCTCGCTCTTTAGAAACCAATACCAAGTTGAAGACTCTTTGATGTTATCTACAATGTCGATCTAGGCTTTTCCCTGTGGCTTTTCTGCCATTCCGAAACGTGTTTAAAGAGTTGAAGTCATGAGCTCCAGTTTCTCCAGGTTGGTTTGCATTTAAAGGATCGTCACATCTGGTCCCAAGCTAGGAGCAAGAAGTGCGTAACATTCTATGCATTCCCCTCCATCCAAGGGGGCTCTCCAACTATGCAGAACTCTGGTTCTGTTCTGGGCTCTCCCAAGGAATTGTCACGTCCTGCACAGAGCCACTTCGCAGCTTCCCCTGCCTATCACTGGGTCCATAGTGAGATCCATCTGCGTGGAGTTAACCAAGTCAAAGCCAAAGAAGTACGCCTGTGGCTCAAGTGACTTCTCCAAGCTTAGTGTGCAATGCTGGGTTCTCAACAAGTTTCCCCACAGGTGGAATCCTGGAAGTGTGTGGATGATTTCAAGAGTCAATGAGGACGTAATTAGCCTCACAGACAGAGGTTCACTTCAACGTATGTATATTGTAGCATTGTGCATAGCTGGTGGTCATATAAGAATGACTCCAGATATACCTCCATGCATGTCTTTTTAATATGTGTATGGAGAGGGGGTGGAGAGATGAGTGACACTATTTAGGTTAGGTTTGGTTTGGTTTGGTTTTTAAGGACCCTCTTTATTGCACACGGACAACTCCATCAGTGCTCCGATCTCCTCCCTTAAATCACACAAGGAGGATCTCAGCACAGTGTACGAACTCCGTAGCACCGGCGAGAATCCCAATGTGTGTTTATAGGAATCACACATTCTAGAAATATTGTTTTTGGGGGTGGGTAGGTTTTCCTAATTTTTAAATTTTGCCAGGGCAGCGGCCTGATAGGCCTACTCTTTATGATTTCCAACTGCCGTGGAATTTTTAACGTGCGCAACTTGCACACGGGACCTCCTATTTTTTTCGCCCTTATACGAGAATGCTAGGCATCCGATCTTACTATCCATGAGACCGGGGGGGGGGGGGGGTATGACAGAATTAGGACCACGGTTCTGAAAAAAATATTTCAATAAATTATAACCCCTCAACTGGGATTCGAACCTGGTACCTCTTGAATACGAGGCGGACGCTATACCTCTGAGCCACTCCGACCCTCCTCCAAAATGAAAAACTCACATTTGTAAGATAATAGTCATATCTAGTTATTCATATATGCACAGTAACTGAAAACAATACAAAACAATTAATTACATGCCTGTCATGGATTGCCTCCCCTGCTTTGCAGTAGTAGTCCAACAATGACCTAAACTCAAGAATATCTAAACTGGGTCGTCAAAGGTGTTTACATTCGCACAAGATTACTCTTAGCAGAGATGTAGATAGAAGTGTAATAACGCTTCTTTCCGAAGGGAGGCTTCACAATATAATTCAGAAGTGAAGAACCATGCGGCATAGCGCTGAGCAATGGTTAACTTATATTTGTCCGTCGGCTTTTGTGAAGGATTTAAGCAATGTTTTTTAGCCCGTTCACGCCCCCAGGTGAGTTAATTCAGCGAATTCCTCTTATAATGGAATAGCTCTGTTTAGAGGTAAATATTTGTATATATATATATATATATATATATATATATATATATATATATATATATATATATATATATATACTGAAGCACATTAAAAACGCACCACCTGTATAATCCAAGAACAGAGTGTGAAATGTAAATATAACTGTGTACAAGTTTACATATTTGGAATCTTTATTCATTTTCCTATGAATCCATGCTGGTCATTAATTTGTACATTTGATTGTTATGAAATTCATTGCATTCTGTGCAGGCAAGGGAGAAAACCAAAAATACAAAAAAATGCACGTGCGACGCAGGAGCAACCAGTGCATCCAGAACCTCATCTCGATATGTCACAGCATTAACATTTCCACGGAAGACGTGAAGAGGCAAGCGATGGTGAAAACTGAATCCTCCCCAAATGTGAATACTGCCACCTCGAAATCGGTTGACACAGCAATCTGCAAAGCGCTCTTCACACCGTCGCTAAATCCGCATACGTCCATCTGCAAAGGATATGTTGAATCTGTTCTCTTCTGTGAATAGAACAGCATTCCACTGCAGTCTAGTCCATCTGATATGTTGCTCTGCCCATTGCAGGCGCTGCTAACGATGTCTGTGAGTCAAGTTTGGCCCAACATAAGGTCGTCTTGCAGTAAGGCCTGTATCTCTGAGTCGTCGTATGACTGTCATTCGAGAGACTTGCCCATATCTACCCACTATTGCTCTTGCTGTTTGACTTGCCGGGAGAGTCAATTCCTTAGGTGACTCAGCACAATATGACGATCTAGCGCAGGGGTAGTAACTCGTGGTTGGCCACTCCGAAGTCTATCCCGGGCACTGCCAGTGGTTCCGTAACGTTCATTGAGACGTACAATAGTGCTCTGGTGACAATTCATCCTTCTGGCAATGGCCCGCGAGCTCATTCCGGTCTCCAACATACCAATGGCTCGTTGGCGGTCGTTTTCAGATAGTCGTGGCATTTCAAGCACATGTACTGGGTGTTTTGTCTCAACGGCCTTTTTATACCAAGTATACTGCCACAACGCGTACACATTTTCAGGGTCATAGCTGTTGAGAATCGTGTTGCACGTGTAACTTTCATCGTTTTCATGTAGTCTGTACACACACCCATGGGTTGAATCTTGCACTTTCCATTCCAGCAGCCATTCGCTCTCTACCTCATGGCAAACACGGGGAAAATCCATTCCCACACTTTTTTTTGCCAGCTTCTCGGCATCAGTATATATAATAGTGGTGCGTTTTTAATGTGCTTCAGTATATATATATATATATATATATATATATATATATATATATATATATATATATATATATATATATATATATATATATATATATATATATTGTTCTGGCTCATACGTTTGATTTCATACATTTAAAAAAAAAACTGAATCGACTATGATTGTTTAGTTTAAAAACAACAGGTAACAAATTTAATAATCAATTAGTATTAACAGTTTAAAATGAATAAAATGGTGGTGAATTTTATATTGGAATCAAATTTTCTCTTTACTGAGATTTAGGGTGAGGATATAGTTCAGAAACATTAGGTCCTTTTTTGCTGGTGCCTTTTTATAAGCACTTAACCTTTAGGTGAGTCCTGCAGCTGTGATTTTCGTCACTGCTTGGTGATGAGGGCACTTCAATGCCTCTGCTAAGTACACTGAGTTGGAAGCTTAACATGCGCATCTTAACGTTGTCCACCCACCAATGTTAATCTCTCAGATGTGTAACCCAGGAAAGATGAATAGAAATCACCACTATTCCTCTGGGGGTTAACTGGAAAATTGTGTCTGGACATCGCGAATAATGATTTGTGCCTGAACTAACATTAACAAGTTACATATATCTCACAAAATGATATGCTACCATTGAGGCACATGTGATGTAATCATCACTCATCACTGCTCCAGTCGGAGTCTGGGGTCACCTCTGCTGTCGGGTTTTCCCGCACGACTAACAAGAAACAATCAGCTGCACTTGCTGTAGTGGTTCATGAACATACTCTTTTCATATGTTGAGGTTGCCAGCCTCATTTATAACCGCTAAGCAAGAAACATGTCAAATTTCACATTTGTAAATAAATTATTTACACTTACCCCAAAATCCTTGCACAGATTTAGACTGAACACAGCGCTGTATTAGATGCTACGAATCACTTAGGTCTGGAAATTAAAGTTAATTCCTCTGACGGCGGGTGTTCTGCGAAATCACTGGCCTGGGAAAACTTTTGTTTAATTCCTCTATGACTTGCTCTGGGAAATTATAGTTAATTCCTCTGATGGCGGGTGTTCTGCGAAATCACTGGGCCTGGGAAAACTTTTGTTTATTTCCTCTATGAATTGTGATCAAATTCCTAGATTCCAGTCTTGGTAATTGAAGTCCTGGTCCTTTTAAGTTTACAGTCTTGTATTAAAATGCGGGTTTACTTGTAAAAAAGCCAAAGTTGCCCAATATTCGATCTGTCACTGTTAATAATGGAATTCTAGGTCCGATCCTTCTCTTTCTGGCTTTTTGGGAGTTGCTCGTATGAAGTTTCGAAGCTGTCTGTTCTGTGTCTCTGAGTTCGCTAGATTATATCTCTCATTCTCAGTTCAAATCACAGATTGTGTTTCCGCCGAATGTTCCAATAGAATTCATTGTATATTCCGGCTCTCACTTCAAATCAATCAAATCTCTCTAGCACTAAGTGGGTTGGGGTGTTTCATTTAAAATATGCCCTCGCGTGTTTTAAAATATTTATTTTAATATTCCACTCGTGACCTCTGTCTAATCATGCGATAATATTTCCGGTGGCATCTTGTGCACTACTCATAAACACTATGTGAACTCATTTGATGTACAGATGCTACCTATCGCCAATATTGTCTCTCCAGACAGATTATCGTGATAATCACACACAGGGGTGGTCCCGTGAAACTATTATCTCATAACGTCTGTGATAGTGCGTTCGGACAAACAATATGGTTTCCTCAGACACACAGACCTCAACACCCAGGTGTTAATTGCCTGATTGTTGCTGGCCCCAGAAGTGAGTTACGTCAAAGTCGCTTAAAAGGTGGCGAACCGGCTTCTCATGATAAGAATATCGCTCGCTGACCAGTGATAATGACTGGGTATTTTTACGATAATACCCCAGTTCACCTGGCGGAACGTAAATACGTCTGAGGAGTGGTAAACAAGATAAAGACAGTCTCATAGCAGATACTTCCGTAGGGGAGTGGAGTGTTAGAGACATCACCCTACTAGATCCAGCATAGAGAGTAAAATAATGAATGAAAGGGCACAACAATTGCGAAATATGAGCGGCTGGAGAGAAAATGAAGAAGAAATGATACTGCCGTAGTGGTTAAATGTGTGAGAGAGCCACCAAAAGAACACGTACAGACGTTTCGTCACAATGCCTCTTACTTGAAGGCTGTGGTGGAAAAATGGTTAAAAGATAGTAAATTAGTAGCAATGTTTGAAAGTTTTATTTGTCGACATAACTCCAACATTAGTTAAGCTAAAACTATGATATTTAGGTGTTTTATTCAACAGTATTTGGTAATAGTTCTAAAATAGAATAAATTTGATTGGATTAATATCTGATTTATTATGGATTTAAAGATAAGTAGAAACATTGTTTTGAAAATTTTATGGGGTGGTGGGTTACCAATTTTTTTTATTTTGCCAGTAAACTACGACTCGTAGTTTAGTATCAGGTATAAACAAACAGGTAAAGGATCCCGTTACATGCCCATTGAGGCATATTGGGAATACGGTGTTAGGCTCGTATTTTCTTGACATGAGGTGAGGCACGCTACGGGTGATGTGGTCAGCATCACGCCGGCCGCCTTAACCTTCCCAGAGTTGTTCTGGTACCCAATTCATAAGGCTGGGTCGACCCCGGAGCCGTTTACTGTCTACAAAATCCCACCTCAACTGGGGATCGAACCATGGACCACCGAGCTAGGAAGCCAGTGCACTAACCACTGCGCGACCGCGGCTCACCAGTATCATGTATATTGTAAGCAAATTATTTTGGCCAAGAAACACTACTTTATCGCTAATAATTTTTGAAACATCTTGACATACATGCCGAAATATTATTTTTAAATGCCATTTTGAGAAAAACAGGAAATAAAGAGAAAATTACACTTGCTGAAAAAATATATTCACCTCGGTATCTTCACTCTATATAGGAATCATCTCTGACATCATCATCATCATCATCAGTTGCCATCCCCACAACGGAGGTTGGCTGTAATGGATCTCCAACGTCTTCTGTCTCTTGTCTTGGTGGTACACTCTGATAGACTCTTTCCCGTCCATCTCTTGATGTTATCTTCCCACTTATAGCGCTGTCTTCCCCTTGCACGTTTACCTTCAACTCTCCCTTCTGTTATGGTCTTCTGCAAGGTGTTATGCCTTTTTATGTGGCCAAAGTATTTTAGCTGCCGAACTTTGACCTCTCTCATTAGTTCTCTTTTCATACCTAGATTTTCTAGGACATCTCCTTTTACTGATATCCCAGGCTTTTTTATCATATGAAGCTTACTTTTCACTAGGTTCTTCATTTCAGCGTACCTTATTCACTGTTTATCTTACTTACTTAGTCGTTCCCCTTCTACCGTGAGGTGTAGAGGTTTGGAAGAGAGAGCGCCAGACTATCCTATCCGCTGTCTTCCTCCTGGCCTGGTTCCATTCTAGTCCTCGGTCCTTCAAAGATTGTCTAATGTTGTCCTCCCAGCGGACTCTGGGTCGTCCTGGGGGTCTGGATTCCTGGCTCTTTGTGTCCCATGCTTGTCGTGGTAGCCGATCTTCTCCCATTCTGCAGACATGGCCAAACCAACTTAGTTGGGACTGTTCTACTTGGGTCTGCAGGGGTGGGATTTTAGGCCTTGACGTATCGTCTGGTTGCGGACCATGTCCCTTCTTGTTACTTCAACCACCTTCCTCAGATACCTCATTTATGAGGTTTGGATCAGGCTTTTGTGGGTTGTAGTCATTGCCCATGACTCGCATCCATATGTCAAGACTGGGACATAGGTGGAGCGGTATACAGCCATCTTCGTTTTCTTACCAACCTCTCTCTTGCTGAGGAATCCAGAGATTTATGGCCTGAAAAAGTTTCTTAGCTGCTGCTTTTCGAGTGTCCAGCTCTTCTTTGATGTCTCCCTTTCGGTCTATAATAGCTCCAAGGTATTTAAAGTGGTCGACCTGCTCCAGGACCTGTTCTCCCAGCTTAATCTGATGTCTTCTTTCTTCACGTGATATCACCATGGATTTTGTTTTAGAGCTGCTTATGACCATCGCTCTCTTCTCCAGCTCTTCCTTCCAGACTTGCAGGTTGGATTGGAGATGTGCCTCTGATTTAGCAATCAGGGCAACATCGTCAGCAAATTCCAGCTCTGAAATACAGACCTGTCTCATCTTCCAGTACCCCACTGAATACTTTCTTGTTCTCTCCTTACATGCCTTGATGACATCATCCATGAGGAGTATGAAAAGATAAGGTGACAGGATATCACCTTGTCATACACCAGTGGTGGTCCTGAACTCTTCTGACTTATGGTTTGCTGTCCTCACATAATTTCTGCAAGACTTGTAGAAGCTCTGTATAGTATGAATCAAAGGTGCTGGAATATTCTTCCTTGCCAAACAGTGTGACAGAGTTATGTAAATATATATTACATGTATCCGCACGTCTTTGCTCCCACCTGGCTCCCACCTTGCTTTCTTATTAATATGCACGGTTTGTTAACGCAGAACCCCTGTACTTCTAATATCTGTCAAACTCATAATTATAGCCACGCCTATTTTTTTCGTTTCTCTATGTCTTACAAGCACTAGGAATGTTTACATACAAGACTTATTAACTAGTCCACGACGGGACAGGTAAACAACTAGCGAGTAGAGCCGTTAACTGTATTATTGCGCGTGCGATTGGGCAAATCGTGGAATAGTGACAGATCAGACAATTAACGCGTGTAGAGAATGAATCGTCTAATGGTAGAACAAAGGGGCGATAAGTCAAAAATCGTACTTTTGGTAGTACAGTTGTCAGGGGGGATTAAGCGAATGCAAGAAAGGGGAGATAATCACAGTTACCACCCCCCCCCCCCAACATACGGTCGTTCGTGATCCCAAGGGGCAGTAATCAGCTACAGTGGTGCAGACGAGATCAAAAGACAATTCTCTCTAGTGAAGATTTATACGTTCGGCGAAAGCGTGAAAATAAGCTTTTATTCAGGAATCGACAGCACATTTTCCCAAAATACTAACAGAGACGTGAAATCTCGCACTGACTAGAAAATTTCAGACCGATTCATATATATACCCCAGCATTTTAAATCATTTATCGAGTAGCCACAGAATTTTCGGAACATCTAGCTTCGAATTCTAGACCATTGTACTAGCGGAATTACTTTAGATTTCGATGGAGATAGTTTAAAATTTCTGTGTTGCGGTAAATATTTATACTAGCATTTTGAGTGATTTAATGGTTAAAGTCCGTCATTATAGTCACTAGGATTTTCTGTGTTGAGTGATTTAATTAAGTCCGTCATTATAATTCACTAGGATTTTCTGTGTTTATTAAATAGCGTATTAAATAACTTATAGCTAAATTTTCCAGCTGTAATGTAAAATTCCTAGTGGATAATAATAAATTATACCGTTACGCGGGTTAGGATAGATACTGATATTGTGATTAAATATTTTGTATTTTCTTCCAAAAATTCAGTACGGGTCACAAACCAAACCTACCAGCGGCTTAATCTAAATCTGAGAAAACGGGTCTAAGTCTAAATCCAATAGACGCCAAACAAACATTCTTATGCAAATAGCGGGTCTTCAAGGTTGGCCTGTTCGGCTCTCTTGTTTCACAGAGAGAGAGAGAGAGATAGAGAGAGAGAGAGAGAGTACACCCATATAAGAATAAGAATAATTGTAACTGGACCTATAGCTATCCAGATTCTTTTCCCATTTTTCATGTACATTCAGCCCGTTGTGGCGAAACTATCAACATTAACATTTCCCGAATACCGACCACTGTGTTGTGGCGAGGAATTTTATCCCTAAAGATTTACATACCTGACATTCTCTTAAAGTATTGGAATTACAAGATAATGACACTATGAACACTAGATCTCTTAAGTATTTTCCTACCTGGACTAATTGATGTGAACTACACAGATCCGAGTAACACTGTGAACACTAGATCTCTTAAGTATTTTCCTACCTGGACTAATTGATGTGAACTACACAGATCAGAGTAACAGTAACAAAGTAAGCGTTCCCCAAATAACATCATTGTAATCAAACTTGGCGGAGCTGGGGCTTATTTTGCCTAAACAAACCCAACACTTGATTTGCTGCGTGTACCATGGAAATATGTTTAAGATGATTGATCAACTTAGGTAAGAGAGACTGAAAATGTGGCCACAGTTTGTCTGAAGCGAGAGAAAGAAGGAGTGAATAATTCTTCTATTGTATAATCATTGTACTCACTTTGTTTTCTTCCTTTCCTTAATGTTTGCTAATACTGTTTAGTCCAGGACAGATTAATTAGAAACTCTGTTCTTTACAGTAAAGTCAAATTCTATACCATAGTGCTAATCTTTTGACCTTTTGGGGGTTAATAACTTCTTCTAACGGGATCTTGTCTCAACAGAGGGAATTGCACTTATGTGTCTATTTCTTTATTATTTCTGTAACCTATGATTATATATATTTGATATTTGATACTGTATGTTGTGAAGTTTTCTTTATGATAAATAAACTTAACATAAAACTTAATTACCTGTGTTGGTCAGCTCGGCCCAATATCCCTACACAATTACTATAGTTTCACGTTTGTGCGTCAAGTTGTCGTCACTTATCTGTGTGTGTGTGTGTGTGAGAGAGAGTGGTTATAGAATATATATGTTAATATACGAGTATATACAGAAAGGTAAACTGTCTGATAAACAAATTTCAGACGTAAGATAGGCTGGACTAGAGTATCTTCTCAATCCAGGGACAGACTCTACCTTTTCACCATTTCACTAGTGAAATCTATTTCTTTACCTTATCTCTCTTGAAAAAAGTGTTATGATGGCAATCTCCCAATCCTTTGGTATGGTCTTCTTGCATCACGCTGCCTGTAGGACCCTTAAGAGTAATAGGTCGCCTGATGCTCCCATGTACTTAAACATTTCTGGTGTTATACCATCATGCCCCGCTGCTTTGCCCATCTTGATTTTCTCCAGTGCTGCCTTCAGTTCTTCCATCTTTATGTTATCTTCACCATCATTGGTTTTCTCTTCTGTGCTAGTGGTTATCATTTCTGATGCTTCACCGTGCTCACCATCCAGGAGTTCTGAGAAATATTCTTTCCATCTTTCCATTACTTCCTTCGGGGCAGTAAGCAATTTGCCTTGCTTCTCCTTTATAAATTTGAGAGGGTATTGTTTTTCCTTCCTCATGTTCTTTAGGGTCTTATAGAACAATTTCTGGTGTTCTTGCGCATATTTTTCTAGCTTTTCTCCAAATTCTTCCCAGGACTTCTGTTTTGCTGCTAGCACCTTGTTCTTTGCTTCTGTTCTGAGTGTAACATATTCCCCATATTTCTCCATTTGTCCTGTTGTGTTTTTAGCTCCTAAGTATTGTTTCCATGCCATTTTCTTCTCTCTTATTTTCTCTTAGACTTCCTCTGTCCACCAAGGTGTCCTCTTTCTCTGGTTCCCAAGTCGGAATTCACCACATGCTTCTGCAGCAGCTGTCTTTATGATGTCCTTGAATTTAAGCCAGAGGGTTTCCAAGTCATCAGGTTGTTCTTCTGTGTTTCTCACCGCTATAGCAATAAGCCCCCGATATCTGGTCTTAATTTCTCGCTCTCTCAGTCTTAATGCTCATTTCTCCCATTCGTTTACTTGGTTTCTTGCGTGATGTTGGGCAGTTCCTAGGCTGAGCAACTCTTTCAGTTGTTCTTTTGATTGTAAACAGGTAGGGATCACTGCCAATCTTTGGCCCCCTCTAGACTCTGCATCCTGGACATATTTGAATGAGCTCCTCATAACTATGGCATAGTCGATCACCTTCTTTGTTGGTTCACACCTAGTGTATGCATGTATGCGCTTATGGGGGAACTTTGTGTTTGTAATGATCAGATTCTGCTCACTGCAGAATCTAAGGAGTCACTTTCCATTGTCATTGAGAGTATCTTCTCCATATCTTCCGATAACTCAACCCCATCTAGCATGGTCATTTCCAACTCTGGCATTGAAATCTCAGAACAAGATAATTTCATCTAGGCAGTCATCCACTGTCCTTTGAAGCAGCTCAAAGAATTCCTCCTTGACCTCTGCTCTCTCATCCTCATTTGGCCCATACACTATGACCAGGTTGACTATGTTTTCTCCTTCTTTTAGTTTTACAACCATAATGCGCTCCGAGACAAAGTTCGATCCCTTGATACTATCTTTTTGGTTTTTGGCCACAATGCAACCCACGCCCCCTTTAGCTCTTTCAGATGTGGATACACCACTGTAGAGCAGCGTGTTGCCATCGAGATCCATGACTCCTTGTAATGTTTTCTTTGTTTCCGTTATAGCCAGGATTTCTAGTTTTGCTTTCCTCATCTCTTCCACCAACTCCTCTTCTTTCTCATTTATACTTCTTGTGTTCCAAGTTCCATACGTCGTAGTCCATAGTCCGTTCCAGTTCGTCGCCTTTAGAATCTGACCGGTTTTCTCTCTTGTAGTTCTCGATATTTTGTAAACAAAATAGTGCTTAAGGAAAAGTCATTATTGAGTTACTTCCCTTGAAAGTTGTGTCGGCTCTTTCGATCGAACTCCGCGGATGGATCCAGTTTTCTGCGATTTATTCTTTGTTTGGGTAGTAATAGATTGTTCTTGCTTCAGAATATCTATGGCCTGAATTTATGTGTATTGTTTGTCTGAGTAGGACGAGTCTGTCTTATATCTGTATATCTTTACATATCTAAGTCGAACTATATGTTCTGTTGTCTCTAGAGAGGTCAAAGGCTATTCGGCGGATGTGTCGCTAGAGGGTGGCGTGATTTGGCTTCGTCCTGATGGGGACTGTGTTTTTTCTATGTCGGCTTGTCGCCGGGGAAAAAGTGATCTCAGTATTTGTGGGGAAAGTGATAGTCGTCTAGACCTATCGTGTATGCTTTACCCCAGTGTTTATTCGTATTGCCAAGGAATGGCAGAATCATATTTCTGATACCAAGGTAATAATAGATACTCTTATGAACTCTCGTACGAAGCCACCATTTTCGATAGGTACGATTTGAATGTCTAAGAGAATATATTTGACTCGATGAAAACGACTTCGATTCCTAGCAGCACTATATCCTGTAGAATGCAGTCAATTGTTCATGATCAAATCTACAGAGCGATAAAATGTTTTATGAATGACTAACTTTAGGACAGATTCATTATCTGTATCCAAACGTGAGTGACAGCTCACGAGTGAAGCCATCTTGGAACCAAACATGTAGTGACTTTCAAGAAGAGAAAAGGGATGCCCGTATTATCGCTTGATTAGTCCAGAGATCACTGCTACACATGAGAACCCTTTATTAGCGGTTCAATATTATTATATGGAAAAATATGTGCTGAACATGATGTTAAAGAATCGTCGCTAGACGAGATTAGGTCTAGAAGCCATCTGAAATATTATTTATAAGCTGACGTGCTCAGTCAGTGAAGTCAGATGATATATATGTATGGGCGATACTGAGTGCTTGGCTACTGACAGTCCATTATACAATTATTCTACATGAGTGCCCATGTAACATTGCAAGACCATTTATGCACTGTACCATGATGTATTATGCCAACCTGTGATTTGTCACTATCTGTGCTGTCGAGTGTATACGTCCAATTAAACTGTAGAAAGGTACACAGTCGTTGGTGTCGATGACTTCCAGCCATACATGAGTGTGAGAAAAGAACATTTGTCAACACCACGAACCCTTATTATCATTCGCACATTATACACTCAATCCATGTCTACACACCACTGCGTAGGTCAAGTTGACATTCCATACACTACAGTGGAGCAAACAACACCATAGAGATCTTATCAACTGATGATGATGATGTCTGCTTCCATCCACTTATATTTATCTTTTTTGGTGGATATCATTAACTGGAATAAATAGAGGATTTTATCAACTGGTGGACCAGCTTTCTGGGTTTGACCTCGCAGAAGTTCAGAAGTCAACAGATTACCGATACCAGACAGTTTCCTGTGGCTGATACGACACACTTGCAGTATTGGTTTGCTCTTTGTCAACACTTCGTCACGTGACCTGTCAAGTGAATGCAGTATGTAGGTCAGCGTTGTTGACATTTTTACATCGGACATTACAGAGTTTCACAGAACAGTTGGATCAATTCTTGTCAATATTAACAGGAAGACAGTATTAGTGAACTAAGAAGTCCTATTTTCATCGATGGATCTTCTTGTTTTCTATATATGAACTTTAATATTTAAGGCCAGAATGTTTAATTGAATAAAGTGGCAGTCTGTTTATTTTCATAAAAATAACTTTGCCATTACTGTAAAACTGAGCCTATTTTGCAACACATACTATCATACACATAATTTATATATATTTATGTTTACATGTTATTTGTTTGTATAGTATGTTAGTTTCTATGTCAGCGGGTTGTGTTTAAGGTTGGGCGGCGTCCTCACAACAGAATATCCCACGTCATAGAGGGTCCGTTGTGGGCGTTTTCTATAGGTGCAATTTTCTTGATTGAAAATTTGCTGCGACAACTGTTGCTTTTGTGTTAGCTGTGAAGTCTGTAATTATTGTTATTTTTGTAATATTTCTTTGTTCTTTAGTTTTGTTTGGATTTGTTTGTAATTTGTTGGTCTAACCTTTTCTATCTTTCAGTTCTATTCACAATTTATATTCATATATTGTGACGTCATTTGTGTTGTTATTCTTTGCAGATTCAGTGATTATTTTCATTGATTTCCCTATTTGATTTATTTTGATTTCTGCAAACGTTCTTGTATTGTCAGTCCTATTTGTACTTTATGTATTCTGTTGGTTGACATATGTTTTATATAGGTATATTTCATAATACACAATTGCCTGTGCATTGCACTTGGATTATGGTATAAACCAGTACCTGATTATTATTACTGTTATACAAGACCTTATTAAGGCTTGTGACCCACAGATATTGGGATAGTATACTGATTAATCAAGTCATTAAGAACTTGTGGTATTATTATTGGTTCAGGTGATTAGTATTATTGTTAGACATCATGTCTACATTAGAATACTTCATTACACAAGGGAAATCCCTTGATAAGACTGGTCAACAATTAGAACAATGGGCTGTTGCTCAATATGACAAAGCATTAGCTGCAGAAGAGAAAAAAGCTGCTGCAGAAGAGAGAAAAGCCATGGCTGAAGAGAAAAGATTAGAAAGAGAAGCTGAGGCTGCTGCTGAACAAAAGAAATTACAGATGCAGGTGGAGGAAAGGAGATTTGAAGCTGAACAAAAAAAATTAGAAAGAGAAGCTGCAGCTGAACAAAAAAGATTAGACAGGGAAGCTGAACAAAAAAGATTAGACAGGGATGCTGAACAAAAAAGATTAGATGCTGAAGAGAAAAAAGCAATAAGAGAACATGAATTTGAGTTAGAGAAATTGAGATTGACAAGTATGAGTAATGTTAATCAGGCATCTAGTGGTAATGGTAAACCTTCTACTTACAAGGTTAAGGTTCCACCGTTCAATCAGTCCAGTGACGATATTACATTCTGGCTGGATAGATTTGAACGTTCTTGTCGTACACATAATGTGGATAAATCACAATACGCTAATCAATTAGCAGAAAACTTGAAAGGTGAATCTTTGACTAGATTATGCCTTGTAGGAGAAGCAGATAAGGATAATTATGATGTCATTAGGGCGGCTTTGATAAAAAAATACCAGCTAAGTGAAGAAGGCTATCGCCTTTTATTTAAGACGATGGTGCCTGAGACAGGTGTAGAATTCTCAGAATTCACTGCAAAGGCACGTCTCACAGTTGATCGTTGGATTGAGCTTTCCAAAACAGAAAAAACGTATGAAGGACTTATGGATTTGTTGCTCAGAGATAAGATTATGTCATGTGTTAACAAACCCTTCCTTGAATTTATACATGAGCGTAAACCCAAATCTCTAAAAGAAATGGAAGAATATTGTTCCCAATATGTCACTGCACACCCCGACGTGACTTTTGGCAATACTAAGATTAAGGAGAGTATGCCAGTTGCTTCAGCAACACCATACAATCCCAATTATTCACACAGATTTCAGGGACCTCAAAACAGATTTGATAAAAAAGGTAACCATAATAGTTATCAAAACCAAGGTAACCAATCATTTCAGGGTTCTTCTTCAAAGAACTGGAGACGAGCTGATAGCTCTCGACACAGGGGTGGTCATAATTATAGGAATTTCCGTAGAGGAAGTAATTATAGAAACTATCAGGGTTATCCGTCTTGGAGTCAACAAGATCATAATTACAGAGATACTCATTATAATGAATATGATAATGGTAACCAAGGGAACTATGACTCAAACCCAAATAGGGGTTACAATAGAGGTAACAATAACTACAGAGGTGATAATAACCGAGGTAGATCTCAAAACAAAAGACATAAACCCCATTTTCAGGCAAACTCTGCACAACAAGAGTCCCATGAAGCCTATAAACAGAGTAAAGATAATAATGATGCTAGTAATATGGCATGTGCCGCTTTTGATTTTGGGAGAGCATCTCAGTGCCCCAATGCAAAACGTTATTTGAGCCAACCACAGTGTCTACTTTAAGCTGTGGCCATCCTCTTCCTGCTCTTCCGGCATCAGTCGCGCATGATGGAAGAGGTTCTCTTGTCTTACATAAGGGTTTAGTGAATAACAATCCAGTCTCTGTGCTATTTGATTCTGGATGCACCACAATTGGTGTTAGGCAGTCACTCGTAGATCCTTCCCGTGCCACTGGACAAGTAGTCAAATGTGTAACATTTGGCGGCACATTAGAGAAATACTCTACTGCTATCATTAGGATTGCTACTCCTTTCTTTACAGGAGATGTACACGCATGTCTTCTTCCGAATCCGATCGCTGACCTCATCATCGGTCGCATTCACGGAGTCAGAGAATGCACTCCGCAACAAATTTCCGCGTGGGAAAGGCAAAACATGCAGATTGCTAACGCTGTAGTCACTAGAGCTCAGGCTCTTAATATGCCTCAAACTTCATCTACTGAAGATAATGAAGTGCATAACCAAGATAATCCCTTGGTAATTTCTCGTGACTCGTTTATAAAACAGCAAGAAGATGATCCCACTCTGAAGAAATTCTTCATTCTTGCAACTAAAGGTGATCCGAATAAAGACACAAGTCGTAAATCGTGGATTACAAAGAAGAATGGCGTACTTGTACGTATGGTTCAAGACTCCATTACGTCAAGTCATTCTCAAATCCTGGTTCCCAAGAATTTGAGAGTTAAAATTTTGCAGCACGCTCACGACTCTCAGTGTGCTGGACACATGGGTTTTTCCCGTACTAAGTCAAGAGTCCTTGCGGCTTTCTTTTGGCCATTGGTAAACAAGGACATACGGATTTATTGTCGATCTTGTAAAGTATGTCAGGAAGTTAAATCCAAAGGTCCACGGCATGCTGCACCCATTCAGGCGGCGGACATTCCTATTCGGCCGTTCCAAAAAATGGCCATAGACATAATTGGTCCATTTAGGATCAAGTCTGCCAGAGGACATCAGTTTATCTTGACGTGTGTTGATATGTGCACACGTTGGCCAGAGGCTATTCCTCTGAAGAGCATTACTACTGCTGATATTGCAGATGCTCTTTGGCTTATATTTTCTCGTCTGGGGTTCCCCGGAGAGATATTGTCAGACCATGGCACCCAACTAATATCAGATACCATGTCTCAAGTAATGTCTACTCTGCAGATAGATAGATCTTTAAGTAGTATCTACCATCCAATGTCTAATGGTATGGTCGAACGCCTTAATAGAACACTTAAAAACTTACTGGGGAAGATAACTGAGGATCATCCTCAAGACTGGGACAGAGTTTTACCTGCGGCCCTCTTCGCTTACAGAGAGGTACCCAATGAACATACGGGATTTTCTCCCTTTGAACTCGTCTTTGGCGCGCGTCCGCGTGGCCCTATGTCGTTGCTTCACGATCTCATAACATCTGACAATATTGACGATGACACAAAGTCATCCTACGAATATGTCATCGCGTTGAGACAAAAAATTATCGAAGCATGCAAATTAGCAACTTCTTCTTCTGAATTTGCGAAACAGAAGGCAAGGCAATTTGCCAATAAGAAGAGATGCTTACGACAACTTTGTCCTGGTGACAAAGCATTTGTATTACTACCTTGTAGGGAAAACAGACTACTTATTTCTTGGAAAGGTCCGTACGATATAATATCGAAAATTTCCGATGTCGACTATATTGTCGATATTGATGGGAAGCATAAAACCTTCCACATCAATATGCTTACGGAATTCCATGAACGTCCGGATTATTTGCAACCCATTTTCCAAGCAACGGACAATTCTCCAGTACAACATGGTCATTACTCATCACTGTCCGTGATACAGGATGAGGAAACAAGTTTTTCAGATGTAAATCTTCCTCTTCCAATGATCCACTTCATTCTAGTGAATCATGGAAGAACGTTACTGTCTCTCCTGATTTGTCTCTAGGAGAACAGCGACAAGTTTCAACTATGTTGCAAACATTTCAGGATGTACTCACTGACATCCCTGGACAAACGCATGTCATTGAACATGACATTGTTCTAACTGACCACACTCCTATTAGGGTTAGACCTTATCCTATACCTATACATTTTCAAGCACAGGTCGAGAAAGAGTTGGATGAGATGATAGATTTGAAAATAATCGAACCATCCACCTCTGCATATTCTTCGCCGATGGTTATTGTTCGTAAAAAAGACAATAACATACGTCTTTGCGTTGACTATCGAAAATTGAATCAAGTAACGAAGTTCGATGCCGAACCTATGCCTTTACTGGAAGAGCTACTTACTCGACTCTCCAAATCTCATTTTTTCACTAAACTTGATTTGTCTAAAGGATATTGGCAAGTTCCTTTATCTGAACGCGCCAAACCTCTCACGGCTTTTTCAACACCTAGAGGTTTGTTCCAATGGAATTTTATGCCTTTCGGTCTTATGAACGCACCAGCTACATTCGTACGCATGATGCGCCGAATCCTATCTTATCGGTCAGATGTCATTGCATATCTAGACGACATCTGTCTTTTCAGCGATACTTGGGAAGATCACTATTCAGGGTTAGATGAATTGCTGTCTACTTTGCGCGAGCACAACCTGACAGCGAAACCCTCTAAAGCCTATATTGGTTTTAGCGAAATTTCTTTCCTAGGCCACCGAGTTGGTCATGGTTTCCTAAAGACAGAGGACCATAATACTAGTAAGATACTTAACATCTCGATCCCTAAGACTAAAAAACAGGTGAGAAGTCTGTTAGGTCTTATTCAATTTTATGGCAGATTCATTCAGAATCTATCCTCTATCATGGCACCTCTTTCAACACTTCTAAAGAAAGGTTCGCCTAATGTGGTCCACTGGTCTCAGGAATGCCAATGCTCTCTGGATAAGATTAAAACATTGTTTTCAACACCACCTATTTTAGTGCTACCTACTAAAGATAAGACATTCGTTCTTCGTAGTGACGCTTCATCCACTGGGATTGGAGCGGCACTAATGCAAGAGTACTCTGGAACTCTGCATCCTGTAATGTATATTTCCAGAAAACTTAATGCGGCAGAAAGGAATTATTCGGTTTTAGACCGTGAGCTATTAGCTATGGTTTGGTCGATTCTCAAACTACAGAGATTCCTTCTAGGCGCACATTTCATAGTAGAAACCGACCAAAAAGCTCTTACTGCTATACAGAGTAAGAATTTGAAGAGCTCGAGGTCTACTCGATATGCAATTGCTCTTCAGCCTTTTCATTTCTCTGTGCGAGCTATTCGTGGATCAGATAATGTGATGGCAGACATTCTGTCAAGATGCCCACATGATTCCACATAACTATTAGGGCTTAGACTTCTTGATATGTCTAGTTCTATAGTAGTTCCTTTTCTATATCATGATAGATACACATTCGTAATTTAATAATATAATGATTGTATCACTACATAGCGGTTCATTGATGTTTATTCACCGCTGTGCTTTGATGATTTTTTCTTCATAAATCATAAATTTAAGATATCTAATACGAAATGATGATATGAATTTTTTAGGCATTGTGTAATTGCCAGAATTGTATTATACTTTGATGACACCTTCCTGGAAAAATATACTTGTAGAGAAATAATTTCTCTCAGTTTATGAGACACATTCTCACCAGTCGCTCCATAAGTCGACTTAGCCTCATATTAGGCGTTATAGGTATTCCTGATATTTTCATCTGCGCATTATTCATGCGTTGTGAGCCTATTGTACGTTGCTCCTAGATGTATTTCAAAAAAAAAAAGTTCCATTTTTTTTTTCCCGGGAGGTGTGGTAAGACTGTTACGTGCAGTCTTTGATATCTTACAATATTATACATTGGTATACTTGTTATGTTCGCAAATATTTTGTAAACAAAATAGTGCTTAAGGAAAAGTCATTATTGAGTTACTTCCCTTGAAAGTTGTGTCGGCTCTTTCGATCGAACTCCGCGGATGGATCCAGTTTTCTGCGATTTATTCTTTGTTTGGGTAGTAATAGATTGTTCTTGCTTCAGAATATCTATGGCCTGAATTTATGTGTATTGTTTGTCTGAGTAGGACGAGTCTGTCTTATATCTGTATATCTTTACATATCTAAGTCGAACTATATGTTCTGTTGTCTCTAGAGAGGTCAAAGGCTATTCGGCGGATGTGTCGCTAGAGTGTGGTGTGATTTGGCTTCGTCCTGATGGGGACTGTGTTTTTTCTATGTCGGCTTGTCGCCGGGGAAAAAGTGATCTCAGTATTTGTGGGGAAAGTGATAGTCGTCTAGACCTATCGTGTATGCTTTACCCCAGTGTTTATTCGTATTGCCAAGGAATGGCAGAATCATATTTCTGATACCAAGGTAATAATAGATACTCTTATGAACTCTCGTACGAAGCCACCATTTTCGATAGGTACGATTTGAATGTCTAAGAGAATATATTTGACTCGATGAAAACGACTTCGATTCCTAGCAGCACTATATCCTGTAGAATGCAGTCAATTGTTCATGATCAAATCTACAGAGCGATAAAATGTTTTATGAATGACTAACTTTAGGACAGATTCATTATCTGTATCCAAACGTGAGTGACAGCTCACGAGTGAAGCCATCTTGGAACCAAACATGTAGTGACTTTCAAGAAGAGAAAAGGGATGCCCGTATTATCGCTTGATTAGTCCAGAGATCACTGCTACACATGAGAACCCTTTATTAGCGGTTCAATATTATTATATGGAAAAATATGTGCTGAACATGATGTTAAAGAATCGTCGCTAGACGAGATTAGGTCTAGAAGCCATCTGAAATATTATTTATAAGCTGACGTGCTCAGTCAGTGAAGTCAGATGATATATATGTATGGGCGATACTGAGTGCTTGGCTACTGACAGTCCATTATACAATTATTCTACATGAGTGCCCATGTAACATTGCAAGACCATTTATGCACTGTACCATGATGTATTATGCCAACCTGTGATTTGTCACTATCTGTGCTGTCGAGTGTATACGTCCAATTAAACTGTAGAAAGGTACACAGTCGTTGGTGTCGATGACTTCCAGCCATACATGAGTGTGAGAAAAGAACATTTGTCAACACCACGAACCCTTATTATCATTCGCACATTATACACTCAATCCATGTCTACACACCACTGCGTAGGTCAAGTTGACATTCCATACACTACAGTGGAGCAAACAACACCATAGAGATCTTATCAACTGATGATGATGATGTCTGCTTCCATCCACTTATATTTATCTTTTTTGGTGGATATCATTAACTGGAATAAATAGAGGATTTTATCAGAAAGATACATACATTTTTACATCTTAAATATATCATCACCAACCAAGATCTGCTTACTCGGAGCAAGCAAGAGGACATGCACACCATCATAGCTGGCAGACGCTGGAGCTGGGTTGGCCATGTCCTCAGAAGAGACCCCGATGCCATCACAAGAACAGCTATGCTATGGACCCCTGAAGGAAAACGAAAGAGAGGCCGACCAAAAACAACTTGGCGGAGGACTGTGGAGGCTGAGATGCAAAGAATGAACCAGAGTTGGGGCACTGTACGAAAGATGGCCGCCGACCGAGCAAAGTGGAATCAATTTGTTGTTGCCCTACAAGACGCCACCAGGCGTAATGGCCACTGACTGCTTTGACGGTCGGCGGCTAAGGATCAAAGAAGAAGAAGAAGAGAAGAAGATATATAATTAGGCAAAAAATGCACCAGCCTGACTTACTTTAAAAAAATTCTATAAAATCAGCCAGGAAGGTTTTAATGACAATAAACATGTAGTAAAATGAATATAATTTGCAATGCAATATATTTCTAAAATTTAATATTTTTAATGAAAATCTTCATTTTGGGGGTTCAACTTCCCCTTGGTGAAGTCGTCCTTCTGTGCGTTATGTTTCTAACTGTTTACACTTAAGGAAAGTTCCTTGGACTTGGGGCGCTAAGTATTAACACTGAAGTTTCACACTTGTTTATTTTAAAAGATACCCGAAGTCACCCTTTGGCCTGTTCAACACTGGAATTCTCAGTACTGCTCCGTATTCTGGCTGTCTGTGATTCCCTGACCAAGGTAAAGAATGCATGGGGAAAACTTCGACACACGCTAGGTTTTAAAGATGAATTTTTGCCCACGCAAAAAGTCACTTTGTGAGGTTCTCTTGGGTGAAACCCAATCACAATTTTAGTTTAGTTTAATTTCTAATTTCAAACCAACCGCAAGGTACAGAGTCTCATTTTTAGTAAATTTTATCCCCCCCCCCCCTCCGCAACCTCACTTTGAACATTATTAACATGACCATATAAGGTTTTGTCCCTTAAGGTTTTGTCCCTTAAGGTTTTGTCCCTTAAGTGTTATTTTTAACCAAAACCATTACATCGAACCCTTAATTATCACATATGATGATATCTTCCAAGGTTGCCCTCCCTTCCCATATTTATTAATTACAACAAAACAGATTGCATGAGTTTGTTAAGACGCTTGTCAGAAATGATTTCATGATTCGGCTGGTGTCCAGATGGTTAAAATCACGATAACCTTAAAGTTGGGCAGTATTTTTGAACGTTGCTCCCATGTCACCTCCAAATGACCGTCTGTCTTACCGCTACCAGACTCATTCAACAGATGAGCGGAAGTAATTATGCAATCTTGTGTGGGGATAGACGGCTAAAAAGTATATCGCTGGTGTCTTAAGCAGACACGTCAAGGTGGCGTTGACCCTCTTCTTTGCTAAACACCGCCAGGCCCAAAAGAAAAGATAAACGGGTAAGGAAGGTGGCAAGTCGGTAAAGTACCTGGTGTCAACCCGAGGAAACGATAATCATTGGTATTGGTAGACGTATGTGTAAAAAAAAAAAAAGATAATGACCGGTAAATAATGTCAGAGACGAGTGAGGCATCGGAATAGACAGAAAAAAAAATGAATCGGATGAATGTCATCTTATGACAATGTGGATACCTGATGAGAAGTCGCATCAATTGGGTCGACAAACATAAAGACAAAGATGATGAGAATACAAATGGCAAATGATAGCCGGATTGCACTCGTAGAAACGCCTCTTAGGAGCAATGTAGACAAAGTTGGAGGAACGGCCAGTCACATTTTAAAAAATAATACAAAAGACTCGAGCAGCTTTTCTCACTCACACAAGAAATATATGGAATTTGGAAGACATCAGGTCCAACACAAAATTAAAAATTTTCACTTATTCCGATTGTATGTTTCTGAAACATGGAGCACAAAAAAAAGTGATAACCACAAAGCTACTGACTTTCATAAATGGGTACTTGCGTAGAATTGAGGGATTGGAATAGAATAACAAGACTGCTAATGTGGAACTGACGGAAAGAACCAGACAGTGGACAGTGCCAGTGGAACAGGACCGGAGGGAAAGATGTGGCGTTGTATAGTATATTTTTACAAATATTGAGGACACAAGCTGATAGCATTACAAGGCAGTGATTTTTCTGGAATCACTAGGGTAAGAGGAATAGTGAGACCGAAAAGCACATAATGACGGAAATTGGGGACAAACATGGACGACATAAATACGATATGTAAAGTGCTTGAATGGATGACACAGGACAGTCAGGCGCGTGGCGTAAATTTGCTGAAGGGATATGCTCCACCGGGAGCTGAAGATGTATGAATGTTTTAACCTTGAAACATGTCAGCCTCCCCCCTCCCCCCACGAGAGAACCACATCTGTTATTTATTTGACGTTGAAGACGCTGATTAAAAGGAAGCTCATTAAATCAATGGCGGGTGCCAGGAGTCCAGTGAATAACATGAACAATATCGATCCGTGGATAATCTGTCTCTAACAGAAATGTGATCTTTGATAGAGTCATGGAAGTCGATTCATGAATAGCTCTTTGTTATGTGGTATCTCTGTCTTTCGAGCTCTGTGGCTTCCTTTGTCCTTTCACACGAGCCCTCTTCTGTAGACTTCTGTGATGTGAAATATTTGCGTGTATATTGTCTCACAAAAATTCTTTTGCATTTTGTTTCGTACTTCATCAACTAAGTTTATGACAGGCAATAAACTTCAGATATTTTTCTTTCCGACGACTTATCTTACAAGTATCCCTAAAATCCAAGAACAATTTGTTGAAAATTTATTTAGAATTATAAACGCCTGTTAATATTAAATTAACTTTTAAATTACAATCTGAGCTTTCTGAATTACAAATTAACTGAAATAAGAACAAAGCTGGAACTATGATAATAACAAAGTGTACAACGTCTCTGTTCATATAATCATCCATCAGTCATGGTGTACAGCCGTCCACTTTTATGTTCATATGTTCATGGATCATTTATGTGTAAAGTCTGTCTATCCGCCTGTATATTCCACAATTAGCAATGTGCACATCTATTCGCATCCCTTCATTTATCAACGACGTATATATGCATTCACGTATCTCCGTCTATATATATTCCACCATTAGCCATGTACACGACCACTTATATATCTCCACATATTTATCAATCAACCTCTCAATTCATTCACACCTCTCCGACTATATATTAAGCCAGCTCCTAAATGACATCTCGTGGCAAAAAATCCATACCAGTGGCCATTCACTTTAATGGTCCTGACCACTAGGGTCGTATCGACATCCAGGTTACTGCGATCAGGCCCTGCTCCTCTGATACTGTCAGCCAGGTCCAGCTTGAACAACGTCTCATCCACCGTTTGGGGTGTCTTAAACAAGGCGGTTTTAACACTCTACATTCTTTTGTATGAGGTGACCCTTTCCACTCCTACTCTATTTCTCCGTCAATCGCTCCACTTTTTTTATATTATTATTTATTTATTTCCTACTTATTCTGTCTTCTTCTATCTCCAGTACTCATTATTATTACATTTGGGTAGTTTCTTTTTTAGTTTCGTTTCTAAGCCTCTTAGCATCTACTGTTTACATCCGGAAATGGCAGCCATTTCATTTTCTCGTGGTGCAATCCTTTCGGCGGGCGTGCTAGGTCTTAGCTGCCTTTAGGGAAGTATCCAGTTTATTTTTATTTAGATTCTTATGCGTCCTACTTAGCCCTCGCTTTCTTTCCTTTCCTGACGAAGGTAATGTGGCAGCAACGTTGGCTATTTTCTTTGTTCAACACCTTTGCGTCCTACACGAAAACACGTTCCGTCGTTTTTCAATCATGTTTTATAAAATTTCGCATTTAGCCCTATTTTACGCCACTTTGCCTTTGTTGATTCTATTTCTTTACATTTATTTGTAGCTAACTAGTGTATAACACTGCTTTGTTTTTTTTTTCTTTCCCCTTAACTTATTTGTGTAACAATTCTTATACACAGTAAGCTAGTTTACAATTAAAGCTGCTCACAGCAGGGAATAATGAAATCATTGTACGAATGTTAATTTCATCATTAGCCTTGGCGGAGAGTGCAGATCTTGGGGCAATGGAAAAGCAGAGCTGGAGATTAATCAGCTGATAAGTGATCATGCTGGGGATGATGACTCCATTGTGTACACTGATGAGTCTGTAGTGCGTGGTAAGAAATCATGATGGGGCTTCTCTGCGAAAATAAAGGGCAGGGTCGTCGCTGAACAGAGTGGAGCCTACATGACAACAACCTCCAGCATGAGAATGGAGGAAGAGGCAGCTACTGCAGCACTGAGGTGGCTGTCTGAGTTATATTGTCAGACTCTCAAGCCATGCTTTGGAAAGTTCAGAATGGATGGCTGCGGCAGGAATGGAAAACATCAATAGAAGCCTCAAGTCTTGAACTGGTGTGGATTTACTGTCCTGGTCATGCAGGGGTACGTGGCAATGAGAGAGCTGACAGACAAGTAGCCACCCAAACGTCGCCCATTTTTCTTTAAAGTAGCCCAAGTCGCCCAAAAATAGCCCACTTTGCCAAAAAGTAGCCCAATCTAGGTGTATCTAGGTGTTTTTAATGTGATGGGGCGGAAAAGATACACGCCCCCTTCCTATTTTTGGCACATTTATCGCCCATATTTTCGATGTGCGCGAAGCATTCTGGGATGTGGAAAGTCTTCAAGATTGATGAAAAGGACATAATAATGCCTAAAAATTAGTTTTGGTGCATAGTTGTGTGTTATATTTGATAGTGGTGTTTTTGCTCTAGAAATAGTTGTGTATATCTGTGTTTTCATGCCTGGTAGAGCAAAAATCGCGAGTGTTATGTATGCGGCCGAATCAATACGCCTAGCGCGCAGTAAATTGAGTGATTCGACCTGGGCTTATAAAAGAAATAGCGAGCCAGCAGCGACCTTTCCTAGTATCAGCCGCCCAGAGAGAACAGAAGAAGTTAGACACACAGAGCCAAGCTGTAAATGCCTTGAGCACACTAGCAATCGGGCACATGCTGGGTGTTTTGTTTTGTTTTGTTTTGTTATGTTCGCTAGTTTATTTGTTTAATGTTTGCTTAGTCCCTGAATGGGTTGTAAAAATAAATACAGCCCCTGCCTCTAGAATCAAGAGTTTTATTGTTGTTCGGGTCGGTGCGAGTGTAACAAGAGAGTGATCAAACATATCACAATATAATCATCATCATCATCTCGCCCACCCTATCACATTAAGGTACCCTCTAGGTTTTTTTTTTCAAAATGCAAAGTGGCAGCACTGTTTCGAACAATGATACTATGCACCAGGCGTTCTCAACCTTTATTTGCTCATGGCCCCTCTTCTGGGCCTCATTTGCCTCTGTGGTCCCCATCATAGTCACTGTTAGCTGGGAAACGGCACTTTACCATCTTATTGTGGTCCCCATCATAGTCACTGTTAGCTGGGAAACGGCACTTTACCATCTTATTGTGGTACCCATCATAGTCACTGTTAGCTGGAAAACGGCACTTTACCATCTTATTGTGGTCCCCATCATAGTCACTGTTAGCTGCGAAACGGCACTTTACCATCTTATTGTGGTCCCCATCATAGTCACTGTTAGCTGGAAAACGGCACTTTACCATCTTATTGTGGTCTCCATCATAGTCACTGTTAGCTGGGAAACGGCACTTTACCATCTTATTGTGGTCTCCATCATAGTCACTGTTAGCTGGGAAACGGCACTTTACCATCTTATTGTGGTCCCCATCATAGTCACTGTTAGCTGGAAAACGGCACTTTACCATCTTATTGTGGTCCCCTAGAAATATGGCATAGCCCCCTGAGGACCATATCGCCCACGTAAAGAACCACTGCCATACACAACTGGACGCGAATACAGAATCACGCCAGTACACGCCACATAATAGCACCTATACTTCCACCCGCACATCAAGGTGGCTGCAAATGACCATCACACGCCAACACTTTAACACGTGCATGACAGAATCAGACACTGATATCGATTTCTGATAATCAATGGTTAGAGTTGTGTTTTAACCCAGCTATAATAAATTACTATCATGAAACGATTACCATACGACGATACTACTGGAAGACACGGACTCGTGGAATATAAACGAGGCATAGATTTTAGCTATTACTTGAATATGTATCACAAATTACAGCTGTGAAAGGTATGAACGAACGAACGAACGAACTTTATTTTCAAAGGGTTAAGAATTCGGACGCAGGCATATTTTTTTAAAGTAATGAAAAACATCAACAAACAAACACACAAATGAAATCCAAACTCCCATACAATTCATTAGATAGTTATTTCTTCTTCTTCTTCCTCGTTCGTCCTGAAAAGGACGTTGGTTGCGTTGTGTCTGTTTACATTGGAGCTGCGATATCTGCGCCTTTCGGCCGACACATCCGACTTCAGCACAGCATTTTTTGGGACCGGGTTTGCCTTCCCTCTTCGATCCCTACTCTCTCAGCCAGACTGCAGTGATGCAGCCTGTTTCCAGGACCACCACGTGGAGGTGGAGTAGGGTCTTGGTCAGCTCTGGTTCGCTGACCCTGACGCAAGCAGTCAAGCTATGGGTCGCTGACTGCATTCTCTATTGCTGCATCTTTGGGTCCCAGATAGTTATTTGAAACACAATCAGGTTAGTGTGGCATATAATCAGAATTCATGAAATATTCGAACAGTCTGCTATTGAATGAGTATACATGACAGTGTATGTGGAAGATTGTGCCAGAGAATCAACTTTTTTCGGGTTTTTTTTTCACACCCATCCATTGCCAGAGATTAGCAGCTTTGAGTCCCATAGCAGATACTTCCATAAGGAGTGAATTGTCAAAGGTAACGTCAATTTTGCTGATCTGCTCATGTTAATATTCATTAACGACAGTGAATATTAAATTCGTCTGTCTGTTTGTTTATCTGTCGTTCTGTCTGTGTTCGTGTCTTTCTCGCTACCACATTCTTAGCGATTCTAAGCTGCAAAACTGTTCATCAACAATGTCATAATGTCATAATATCTTTATTCTTGTCGTTATTAACGATATCATCAATTCTGCAATTTGTAGCATTTTAACACTTGTAATCAAGTCAAATACAAAAATCAGAATCTTCAACTCAAATGTCAAGTAAGTCCTATTGTATGGATCTGAAACGTGGAGAACAACAACAACAAAAACCACATCCAAAAAGCTACAGACTTTCATAAATTGGTGATTGCGTGGAAAAGAAGGATTGAAATGTTATGACAAAGTTACAACATGTGGAATGTTGACAAGAACCAGACAAGTGTCAGTGGAACAAGAGATGAGAAGAAAACGCTAGCGATGGATAGGACACCAATTGAGGAAACCTGTTGATAGCATTGCAAGGCAGTCCTTGTTCTGGAATCTTGAGGGACAGAGATGCAGAGGTAAACCACAAAACACGTGATCTACCATATAGAGACAGACGTGAAAGCGATGAGGAAGACGTGGAAAGAAGATGAGCTGATAGTATGTGACAGGGTCTTCAACTCAAATGTCAAGTCAGTCCTATTGTATGGATCTGAAACATGGACAACAACAAAAAAAAAAACAATCAAAAGGTTCAGACTCATGCATGGAAGGGTGCCTGCGTGGAATAGAAGGATTGAAATGGTATGACAAAGTTACAACATGTGTTTGTTGAAGGCCTATGCTCCTTGGGGAGCTAAAAGATATTGCTTGATTGAATCTGCGTGACCGAGAGCTAGCAATGGCATACAGAAAGTTGGTATGGGATCATTTAAAATAAATGAACAACAGTACGCCCAGAAAAAAGATGACTGGACAGAAAAGAAATGGTTCTGACAGAAATAAAAATAGAAAAGTAGAAATAGGTCGCCATAAGCAGAGATAATTTGAAGTAGACTGTGCCTGAGACCACAACAAATTAACAAAACAAAAAAACAAACAAACACAATAACAGCCAACATAGACACCTTTAAAACTGAGGCGCACCAAAGAAAAAATTAAAAAAGCATGAACACGTGAGAAAAGAGTTATAATGATAATTTCTGGTGGTTTTTACAATAAAATAAATGAAACGAGGAGAAAGGGAGTATACACCTCTAAATAAAGTGTCAGCAACGGGGAATAGATTTGGTGTTAACCCTGGGAGTCTCTGAGGAGACAGAAACATAAGAACTACTGCTCTCTCAGGCATGTCGTAATAGGCGACTAAATGAGGTTGTGCATGGGGCTCGCAACCTCATAATGTGAAAAATGTGCTGCAGAAACCACCCATGCAAGATTACACTAATGCATATGTGCAGGCTTCCGGGTCTGCACAAATAAAGGGGGAGGGGTATGCATTTGTAGTTGTAGCACCATAAAGAGCGAACGAGAAATAATGTTGAAAGTGAATAGGGAAAAAAGGAGGACTTGGCATGTGTTTGTTGAAGGCATATGCTCCTTGGGGAGCCGAGGGTTATGAATGAATGAATAGGGTAAAAGTAGAGTAATGTGTCGTATAATGGAAATATAGCCTACGGTAATCTGACAGTCTTTTGTGACCTCGTAGCGTGCTATGATTTGCTACCAAAACCATGCAATTTTCTGCCTGTCTTACTCACACAAGCTTAATTTTCATCCACGCCTCTTTTCCTTGAACATAAACAAACGCAGTTCTTTACCAACTTTCGCGACCTGCCAGTCATAACAGGGAGCGAATCAGGTTTGTTTATCAAGTTTCTCACGCGAGCTGATCTGTCAATCATCGGATATCTGACAGACTGCACGTGGAAAAACACCGGACCTTTTTGAAATAGTCGGACGGGCAAAAATATTTCCCCACTTCTGAAGATCAAAGCGTTAACTCCCCTCTGTTTGTCTTTTTTCTTAGCTTGAGCGTCCCCAAGTTCATCTGTGAACTGGATTGGCCAAAGAGAGAAATAAACATTTAACCATTCAGTAAACGATGAAAAAAGAAGGCCGCTGAACGCTCTTTGATCAGGTTAGAAAATCCTCATGAAAAGATCCCCACGACGCTATTAACACATTTAGCGAAATGGTTCTAGCTACTGCGTGCTTAGACTATTCCAAAAATTCTGAGTGACGACTGATAGCTGGTTTAGTGAGACAGTTTATATATCATCATGGATGTATGATCTATAGATGATGCTATTTTTCACATTACCATGTGTATCGAGAGAATCAGAACCCTAAGTTCCCCGGCTTTCACGGTCGCTCTATTGGGCGTTGCTAATCGACATCAGAGACTTAAAACCGTGTAACGGGGTTCTCGGAGATTTTCTCCGCTTCTGAAGATCAAAGCGTTAACTCCCCTCTGTGTACGAACTTCAAAGGGTACACGGGGAAATATTGTTGCCCGTGCGACTACTTCAAAAAGGTCCGGTGTTTTTCCACGTGCAGTCTTTCAGATATCCGATGATTGACAGATTAGCTCGCATGAGAAACTTGATAAACAAACCTGATTCGCTCCCTGTTATGACTGGCAAGTCGCGAAAGTTGGTAAAGAACTGCGTTTGTTTATGTTCACGGAAAAGAGGCGTGGATGAAAATTAAGCTTGTGTGAGTAAGAAAGGCAGAAAATTGCATGATTTTGGTAGCAAATCATAGAACACTACGAGGTCACAAAAAGACTGTCAGATTACCGTAGCCTATATTTCCATTACACGTTACAAGAAATAGTAAAACTAGCTTCGATAAAAATTGAGCTTCCGAGTGGCTGAGTGTCGTGTATGATTTATCAGATAGGTAATAGATGTTTATAGCCCTGTCTGAGCAGAGGTGATAGTGATGACAATGTGAAAGTAAGGGGTAAGACATAGTTTTATCACGAGGTGATCGTGTAAGAGAAAGGACAGTCTCTGGATAGAATAATTTATCTAATCCAACCTATCTGGACGACGTATTTAAATCAGACGCACTTTCTCTCCTTGTACGCAAATGCAAGTTACGCTGCACTCACATGCACACAATTCTGTGACAAATACGCACGACCGTGAAAACAAACTATGGATAACATATAATGAACAGGGGTTGACCGACACAATAATTAAAGGTTTAATAAAGTTTATTATAAATAGAAAATCACAACATAAATCATATGCATCAAGAGATCATGGTTTACAGACAAAATGAAAAATTAATCAAATAGGTTCTCCCCTCTGGTAAAGGAAAAGAAAGGACGATCCCAACAGAGCTTAATTAACCCAAAAGATCAAAGGTTAACAATAAGTTATGAAATAGTCAGTATGGGAAAAGAATAGGTTCCTAATATAAACTATCCCGTGACTAATCAGATTATTGAGATTAAAAAGAAAGAAAGATGAAACCATATAAGTATATGATGTTAACAAAAGACATAAGTTTCTTTCTCTATTCATTCAATTCACATACACGCAGTGGCCACTTTCAGATGCACTTACCCCAGTAGTTGTTGCAGGCATTCCAAGGAAATACACTAATAAGTTTTATATATATATATATATATATATATATATATATATATATATATATATATATATATATATATATATATATATATATATATATATATATATATATATATATATATATAGTGTCAAATTTAAGTTTGCCAAATCCAGCCCCAGATTCTCCGTAGTTGCTGACTGCAAATTTTACAGGAGTCGCTAGAGTCGGTGTTAAATTTGTACTGGATACAATAAGTTATGTATGCCTTCTGTTGGTTGGAGTAAGGTTCATGCGTGGTGATCGCCGATGTAGAATAAATAGAACATATACAGTTCCTAGGTTGTTTAGCCTCAGGTGGCTGAAACGCTAGGTTTAAGTTACACAAATGTTGCTGACAATATATTGCCACAGTTGGCTGATGAGATTGATATAAATAAATCTTGTAATAGTTCTGGTCCAGTTAATATTATCACAACGGGCTGATCACCCGTTGCCAGTCACTTCGATTACGGAAACAACAGCAAATGGGTTGATTTGCCGTTGCCCTAAAGACGCCACTAGGCGTGATGGGAAACAATGGCAAAGAAAACCTATCTGCTGTTGCCCTAAGACGCCACTAGGCGTAATGGCCACTGACTGCTTTGACGGTCTGTGGCTAAGGACAGAAGAAGAAAGAAGAAGAAGTTAATATTATAATTTAATGTTTCTATTCTGTTTTCTCTCATGAAAATGAGGAAAATATGACCGCACAGGTCGCAGCAAGAAGCTCATCAATATTAAATATTCTTGGATGCTTATAATATTATAAGTTCGTATGATCATAAGTTCATATGGCCATAAGAAAACAAGCCGCTAGTACTCAGGTTTGATCAGTCTATATTTTAGGAAAAGAACATATAAACATTTAACCAAATTATCAATATCATATCTAACACGTGTTAAAAATAGGACCTCTACACCACTCTGTTATAAATTAGATTTAAAACACACGTGTCTAGCTTATACTATTTCCATCTGAGACACTGAATAGTTAAAGTGCTTGGCTTCTCAAAGCAATGGATGGTGCTCAAAACAAATCTCTAGCAAATAACTCTCCTACGTCAGTATATTTTACATTAACAATTGGACAATACAAGACAGTGGAGTATCTTATCTTGTAATGAGGGCCACCTCCAGGTTTCTCACAATGAACTCTGGCCTCTCTCTTGCGCTTTATTTGCATGTCCATTTTCATTATCATCAATTCAGTAGCTCGTCTTTGTTATTTCAAGCAAATAAAATCGTAGAAATCTTGGCCCCTAACCCTCTAAGTTTAAAATGCTTTGAATCACCCTAGGGTGACTCACCGATGCCCCCTTGAATCAAATCCACTGCTCAAATCCCAGCCTTATGCCCTTCCCTATCGATCCATTGAGCCATCGTAATCTTACAAAGTACAAGCAAATGCCTGTTATTTCCCCCTCCACTTCTGTCGCTCCGGTCTGACGCAGTCTTAGAATGGGAAGCTTCATCAAATATAACCCTTTCTTCATTTTACTCAAGACAATTCGTCTGCCGGCTTTAGTTTTAAATCACGACTCATTATAATATTAGCGGTTTTCTGTTTCAGAAAATGAGGAAGATAAATGGCATTGTTTCTCTCCAGACTCAATCAACTTCCTGAGAAATGAATACAGGAAGTCGACGCAAACATATGTTAGTTGTGTTCAGATAGTTGCTTTTAATCAGAGTTTGGAGCGACACGCTTTCCGTGTCACCTCTCAATCTACGTATGTTGTCTGAGATTACACTTGTAATGTGCTGTCTGATAGTGCTTTCACAGGCCTGCTCTTAATCGTAAAGCTGATCGCAGTGATAAGTCAAATCTTCGATCGTTGCATTTTTCTGTGACCCCCTTCAACTCTCTCCCGTGCCCTTCCTTTACTTTTGTCTCACCAGCTCCTTATCGCATTTTCTCGCTCTCATCGACCAAGGTTGTCTTATCTATCTCGTCACTCCCTACGATTGCCTGACCGCTTGACCTGTTTTTGAAGCAACATTAACTTCTATTTGTGCAGGGTGAAGTTGTTTGCGTACTAAATTATGTAACAGCTTACATCGTTGATACGTGGCCGATTTCGCTGGGATATCGGAAGATGACAATATAAAGGCACGGTTTGGTTTGGTTTGGTTTTAAGGACTATCTTCATTGCACACGGACTACTCCATCAGTGCTCCGATCTCCTCCCTTAGATCACACAAGGAGGATCTCAGCACAGTGCACGAACTCCGTAGCACCGGCGAGAATCCCAATATGTGTATATAGGAATCACACATTCTATAAATATTTTTCTGGTGGGTAGGTTTCTAATTTTTAAATTTTTGCCAGGGCAGTGGCCTTATAGGCCTGTTCTTTACGATTTCCAACTGCTGAGGTATTTTTAACGTGCGTGACTTACACACAGAACCTCCTAGTTTTTTTTGCCCTTATCCGAGAAGGCTAGGCATCCGGTCTTACTACCCAGGAGACCAGAAAGAGGGGGGAGTATGACATCATTAGGACCACTAGTTCTGAAAAACTTTTTCCATAAATTATATTCCCTCAACTGGGAAGCGAACCAGGTACCTCTAGAACTCGAGGCGGACGCCATACCTCTTAGACACTCCGACCCCTATGGCACGGAAAGTGGTATAACACATATGGCAAATTTAAAAAAAAATAATTTTTGCCTCGTTTTGGCGAGGTGTGTCACGTTCAACCTTGTCGGTTATATTACAGCGCATGTCCAAATACAAAACACCTTTAGGTCTGACGACGTTATATACAATTGTGGCAGATTGATTTCGTTGTAATAATCAACTACGAAAAAGTAACATCTTGAAGGAGATTATCAGCGATAGATCTGTGATGTAGTGAGTTATTAAACATGAAAAGTAACAATGGAAGTGGCAAGACCTTATATGGTCATGGAGTTTGAAAATACCATGTAAAGGGCAATATCTTATGTTGCCATGTAGTAATGTTCTGCATGAGAGTGTGGAGATAAACCCCTAAAAATATAAGACTGCTTTATGATGGTCGGTTTGGCATGAAAATTTCCCTTATAAAATACAGCTTTGTAAGACTATTTTACTGACTTCCAATTTCGTCAAGCAGAAATCATAGACAGTCAGGCACATGTAACTTTATGACCCCAATATAGGACAGGCATTAAGACTTGAAGTGAATTCCAGCATTAGAAGGGAGTAACTCCAGAGTCATAACTTTGCGCCTGAAGTTCTAGGATCCTACTTCAAGTATATCCAGTTAGACACCTAATACACCTGAAAATATACGTCATCTTAAACAGTTGCCCGACACTATTCGCCCTTTTTCCGTGCAAAAAGTCTACGTTCGCCTGATGTTGGGGTGTTGTAATATGTATATTTTATAATTTTATATTTGCATTTTGACACGTATAATTTGTCAAGTTATTTGCAGTGATGAGGTTTCCAGCCTCGTATGCAAGTGTACATCCACGAGCAAATGAACTAATAAACTGTATAATCGCGTTGATCATTATCTACTCCGTGCTGTCTGTGTTAAGTATGTATATTTAAGTAAGCTCCGTCATTTAGGATTGGGGGCTTTTTCTTTATCGAGATCAAGGAAAGAAGCTAATGTCGTAAGGAAATAGAAAACTTTCCATGATTTAATAGAAAACACTATCTCGTGGAGATCATTTGCCTTCTCTTCTTCTTGTCCTTACTTCGAATAGGTCTTTTTCTTTTTTTTTAACGAGCCAATTTCTAGAGACTTTCTTGGCAACATTCCATAGGCCACCCGCATCATACTGTAGCGGTGCGACTACTGTCGTACCATATACGACACGTAAACAGCATGCAGGAACATATGTGCGTGAGATTTTCTCGAACAATGCGAACCTCAGAGCCAAATGTTATGCTAAGGTTGTTCTAGTAAACAATGCTTTGTTGTGACCTTTGCGCATTTTAAACCCCTTTGAGCACGTGCCCACAGTGATCAGGAGGATAATTGAGTTCCACCCGTGACTGATACACATAAAAATCTATAGCATGTGTTAATAAAAATGTTGCTGTTTATCATACCAGGAATTTCACATGAGATTATTCTGATTACTCTCAATGACAATGGAAAGCGACTCCTTAGATTCTGCAGTGAGCAGAATCTGATCATTACAAATGTCGTGGTTGAGTTAAAGTGTTAGAGTATTTGTCGAGTTAGACAACTGTAGTGAAATCGACAATGAGAGTGAACTGACAAAATTATAGATTACACATAGATATTGTGTAAATAGGGTGAACTTGAGACCAACCTGGAAGAGGATTTATTAAAGTTATCTCTCTCTCCAAGTCTCAACACACTTAAATAGTCTAAGCACCACCCGCTCTCTCTCTCTCTCTTTTCTCTTGTCAAAAATAGAGACTATAGTAAGAGCTTGTAATATTAAGTATGGATGAAAGGGTCGCGAACAGCGCGTTAATAAATGAGTAAAATTTATTAAAGGTTCTTGAAGGAAGAAAATATATGAAAAATAAGTATATCAGCACAACAACATAATAAAACATCAATAATCACATCAAGTTTTCAAATATGCAATTACACACCAACGAACACACAATCCACCAACATAAAAACTGTAGAACACCGAGAAATGAATAAACAGCGTTCCAATCCGTCCGTTTTTGTGGGACCAAATGCAATAGCTCCGGTTAGTGTCGTTATATGTATATCCTCCTATAGATGAAGAATTGCAATATAAATCCGCTGTAGGTGCTATCCATGCACCGTTCACACACTAATCACGAGATAGGTTGTAGATACTCTGTCTATATCCGGATGACCGCTAGTACGTGCGGGGTTTTGGATGACCAGAAACACACACAAGACGAGGTCACTTTAGGACAAACAGTTCACGGAGCTATTATCCAGCGCGTGAGAAATTTAGGCCTGCGTACTTGGTATTAAATCCTGTTTGGCTGGCTTGACTTTATTGTGACTGAGTGCTCCGTTTAAGCACAAAGTCTGGTGATTTTTAAATTCTGCTGAAGACGCTGGTCTGATAGATATGTTAGAAGCCGCAATGCTCTGATTAGTGATCAAGAGGCGAGTAGGAAACCACTACTGCCAAATAAGATTTTCAGATTTGCTATGGCTCGTTACACACTGCGTGAGCTTATTTCCCATTAGAGGGATGGGCGTTGACAAAGGGTTGTATTTCAGGTAGGGCTGACAACTTGTGGTGCAAATTGCTTTCAGAAACCGAGAGATCGAAGAGAATGTGACGTTCTTCGCCTGACTGGAATCTGCTATAGCAATGCGGTGACCTGAAACTGAGATCCAAAAGAAACGACTTTTACATCAAGCAAACAATACAATTACAATAACGTTATAATAAACAGTTATGCTCCATTATGGGATCTATAATTATGGTTGTCATTGCTATGATAGTCTCGGCTGTCTTTATCTGTGTGAGTCGCCCTCCTGTTACTTCCACTCTATCAATTATCAGCATGCGCCTGCATAGGCTAATATATTTTGTACACACATGTACCTGTCAGTAAATGTTCTGACAGCAAATTCTACTCCGTCCTCTTCCAACTCAACATAAGGGATATCTAACCCTGCAGTTCCAGCTGACTGGATATGCTATTCATCTTACAACATTAAGTGAATTTACATAAAAATACAGCATTTGACATTACATAATAAATGATATGCGCCCATTGGGGTTGATACACAAAAAGGGAAAAAGTAATAACCTCCCAAAATTTAATACATGGAAAATGCAATGTTATTGCAATAATAATACAGTTGTGATTTAAACATAAGATATAATTATATCTCCAGCTGGTGGCTGCTTTTTGGATTGCTGTGGAAGTTCTAAACTGGTGTCTAACTACCCAAGCAGGCATATAATGATTCCACACAACCACTAGAAGTTTCTATCAGAAAGTAATAAGTGACTATCTCCTATAATTCAGTGTTATGGTGCCTGCACATAACTATTCAGTTTTAAGTGAATAACCTACACCGCTGACATTTCCTTACAGTAATGACCGTTATTTTAGCCGACTCTTAACCCATGGTAAGCACCAAACGGACTACTCTGTTTCTACGCCTAGTAAGTATCTGTTATAGTAAGATTACCATTAACCCATTGTAAACAATAACACTGACACCTGACTGCTTCGTCACCCGTTAACTAAGGCGGTAGGCTGCGCTACATTATCACTGAATTAATTACCGGGATAAATCACCTAAAATAATTCAAGTCACGCTCCTATCAGGTATATATAAAAGCTAACATGAATAAATAAATAAATAAATAAATATATATATATATATATATATATATATATATATATATATATATAGATATATATATATATACATATACATATACATACATACATACATACATACATATATATATATATATATATATATATATATATATATATATATATATATATATATATATATATATATATATATATATATATATATATATATATATATATATATAATAAAGATATCTACTCACCCCGAGATGACGAGAATGGCAACACAATCCAGTTTTTGTGTTAACGTCTGCATGTCTCATTTGGCCATCTACGGGCCGGAAAATTTTACGAGTGTGTTTTGACTGAGTAAACCTATCAGATTTATAGTCTACCAGAGACGCTAATTCGGCCATCTGGCATCGCGTGTTCCCATCGATATTCGACGTATGACATAATCAATATTAAGACAAAAGTGATTCTAGAGTTTACATCAAAGACAACCACCGCGAGAGAGTTTCCCAGCTAAGACGTAATATTATTCTCGCACTCAATGCGGCGTTCAAGGGCCACAACAAAATCTCGGAACGAACGTGAGTTTATCTCCACTGAATCGGAGATAAAAGAGAGTACACAGATCATAAAGGGTTGTCTCACCTTTGCTCCCGATATGGACTTTAAAGAACTATTTCTCGCTCGTGATCAAACACGTTACGAGCCACAACGCATTTCCCCTAGTCAGACAAGCTCCAGGTGCAGCTTAGGTAATATTATCATAAACTGACCACCACTGACCAAGTGTTGAATTTACAATGAAGGCCAGAACGAAATAAGACCGCGGGGTGGGATCTGAGAGGGGAATAATGGGTTGCGTAGGTAAAAATCTGGAAGAAAAGAAAACTGAAAGTGTAAAAAATCGAGGAAACCAGACCATTAAAAGATAAGAAAAAAAAATGGGACGTGTTGGTAAAATAAAATTAACAGTCAAATCCGCGACAACAAACACAAAGTTCCCCCATAAGCACATACATGCATACACTAGATGTGAACTAACAAAGAATGAGAAGTCAGTGATCGACTATGCCATTGTTAGGAGGAGCTCATTCAAATATGTCCGGGATGCTAGAGTCTGGAGGGGGCCAGAGATTAGAAGTGATCACTACCTGCTTACAATCAAAAGAACAACTGAAAGAGTTGCTCAGCCTAGGAACTGCCCAACATCACGCAAGAAACTAAGTAAACGAACACGAGAAATGAGCATTAAGACCTACAAGCTGAGAGAGCCAGAAATTAAGACCAGATATCAGGGGCTTCACCCGTGTGTTGCCGGGGCCCGAAAGGGGAGCAAAGAATAGTAACACTGCACCCTACCACGCATGTCGTAAAAAGCGACTAAGGAGGGTTGGGCATGGGGCTGTTTACCCCATCCCGTAAAAACTTCGCACAGTGGGCTGATCACCTGCTTGCCAACCAATCTGATTACTGAAACAACGATAGATTGTTGGTCTGTTTTTGTTCCACAAAGACGCCACTAGGCGTGGTGGAAACAGCGATAGATTGATCAATTTGTTGTTGCCCTGAGACGCCACTAGGCGTACTGGCCACATACTGCTTTGCCGGTTGGTGGCTAAGGATGGAAGAAGAAGAAGAAGAATCAGGGACTTATTGCTGCAGCGGTGAGCAGCACAGAAGAACAACCTGTTGACTTGGAAACCCTCTAGTTTAAATTCAAGGACATCATAAAGACAGCTGCTGTAGAAGCATGTAGTGAAATTCGACTTGGAAACAAGAGAAAGAGGACACCTTGGTGGACAGAGGAAGTCAAAGAGAAAATAAGAGAGAAGAAAATGGCATGGAAACAATACTTAGGAGCTAAAAACACAACAGGACAAATGGAGAAATATAGAGAATATGTGACACTCAGAACAGAAGCAAAGAACAAGGTGCTAGCAGCAAAACAGAAGTCCTGGGAAGAATTTGGAGAAAAGCTAGAAAAATATGCGCAAGAAAACCAGAAATTGTTCTATAAGACCCTAAAGAATATGAGGAAGGAAAAACAATACCCTCTAAAATTTATAAAGGACAAGCAAGGCAAATTGCTTACTGCCCCGAAGGAAGTAATGGAAAGATGGAAATAATATTTCTCAGAACTCCTGGATGGTGAGCATGGTGAAGCATCAGAAATGATAATCACTAGCACAGAAGAGAAAACCAATGATGGTGAAGATGACATAAAGATGGAAGAACTGAAGGCAGCGCTGGATAAAATCAAGATGGGCAAAGCAGCAGTGCATGATGGTATGACACCAGAAATGGTTACGTACATGGGAGCATCAGGCGACCTATTACTCTTAAGGGTCCTACAGGCAGCGTGGTGCAACAAGACCATACCAAAGGATTGGGAGATTGCCATCATAACACCAAATTTCAAGAGGGTGACAATCGACAATGTGGAAACCATAGAGGCATATCCCTTCTCAGTGTCCGTGGTAAAATCTACTCTAGAATCCTAGAGCAGAGACCCCGACGCCTAGCTGAGCCACAATTGGATGAGGTCCAGTGCGGATTCCGAGCAAACCGAAGTACTCAAGACCTAACCTTCACACTCAGACAGCTAAGTGAAAAGGCCCTTGAGTATAAGAGTGAGATCCATCTTTGTTTCATAGATCTGGAAAAGGCGTTTGACAGGGTGATAGAAGTCTTGCAGAAATTGTGTGAGGACAGCAAACATAAGTCAGAAGAGTGCAGGACCACTGTGGTAAAGTGGGATGTTATAAATATTTATAGGGAACTTAGTGTACTGACTGAGATCAGCTGTGAAGGTATCTGTATCTAATAAGGGTAGTGTATTACAGATGACCTTACTTGCTACCACATATTTATACCTCAGTCAGAATTATTCTGGAATATTGTGATGACTACGTTGAATGTCTAGGGTATGTATATGATGAAGGGTAAGTCACAACAACAACAGACAGATAAACAATTTAATTTATTCTACCACACGTGACAACACTGTGACACTCACACACATTTAACACTCTATAAGACTATTCTTAAATGAGGCACTGGTAAATTTTCAAATATAAATATGTATTAATTACTGTCACTAATATATATGTGTCCTGATTCAAATACAAAGTGAACCAGGAATCACAATCAATTTTAATTACAAGTTATATGTACAGAATTTATCAATATGAATCTGGTAGTGACATATCTTATTAATATTATCCTATGTGTGTCAGTTGTGTAGTAGTAATATGAGGTAATACTGGTTTTGTTTTTTCAAGCTATGTTGTTATTTGTCATCATGACTTCAAGTGTTTGTTTCTGTTGGAACTAGTATTGGAGATGTTCTCAGTTCCGTTCATTAAAACAATTAATTTCCCCTCTTATTTTTATACAATGTCAGTTTACGATGGGGTTACATAATGTTGAGCTCCGCTGGCCACATAGGCTTATCTTTCGTGATGGCGGCAGGAAAAGACTCCTCTGCTCGATTGCTCCCCTGTGTTCTGGAGACACCTCACTGTTTACTATATGGACCAAGGAGTATGCTGTCCGCCTCTGGATTCAGCAAAGCTCTGACCAGGTGCTGCTCAATAAAATTAGGACCACAGTCCCTGAAACAAGAAGGTTGTACCTCCTACTTCAGAACTAATTTATACTCTATTTCTACACTGAGCACAATACATAACAAACACTGAGTTCAGAGCGGTAGGCCAACTGCTATCTTCATCTGAAACAATTTTCACCAGTATATTCCTCCCTAATGGTTACTACGCCTCTGCAATTCCAGCATTATTTCTTTCTAGTCAATAAAATAGGTGTCAGTGTACTGTTTGGCAATTCCATGTAGTTTTACTTTCCTCCGACACCTTCTGTTCAGGTTGGAGCACTATATAGGCTTCACCTCATGTTCGCTACTGAACCACACATATATACAGACATAAATTATCAATTTACATTCAATTTTCATTAAAAGATATCAAATATTTCAAGCTTACCACAATTCATGGAAATAATACAGAATTACGTTGACTGGCACTGAATATAGCACAATTTCGATCTGCCGATGTCCCAGGCTTTTATTTAGAAAAATATGCACTGGCGCTCAACGCACTGGTTCTGTAGTAAGTTTATTTGCAAATGTGGTGCTGACCTGACGCCTCTAATTGACTATATTGGCAGGTCTAACCAATCGTGCCATGTTTACACAGCTTTTCAAAAAAGTACTCCTACTCACGTTTCCCCTGACAACAAAAGATAGTATTTATAGCCCGACTAATCGTGTTTAGCCTTACATTTCTTGCGCTCCAATCAAATCGGATTTAACATGGAGACCCATTTCCCGTACAGTGGTGGGGTAAAAATCTGCCACTGAGCGATTCTGATTTGGGTGTTGTCTGACATCCCTCACTATTTCTTTTGGCTATACTTTGGTAATTCCTAGACTATTTGCGTAACGTTTAACATATTATTTGTCAGCAAGTCCTAAGGAACCCAAATATACAAATTTAAAGGAGCTAAGTGGCTTCGTTCAAAATATGCATTTTCTACTACCTCCTGTTCACTTCGAATACGATGTGGTGTCTGGGTACTGTAATGTTTTCAAACGTAAACCAGTATAATGTCATATTTCCTAATAAGAATTTTCAGGTTTTTAAAAACTGACTCTCGTATGGGTAGTGTTGTTTATCACTGTCGATTTGAAAAAAGCTAGTGCATGTGGCCTTACACGCGTGATGGTAGTAATTGTGTATCGCGCGACTGGGATAGTATTGCCTGCGTTCCGGCTTTCCGCCTCTCCCTTTCTTTCTATCTTTAGTCCATCTGTCTTTCGATTATGGTAACGTAGTGTATAAAATGACATGAATGGAATGTTAAATCTAGGTCATCTTGCGTATCTCAAGGTTTTTCTTAGAAATGGAGTACACATTTTATTGTGTTGGGGAAACGCGTGTATGCTGCAGAAGGCTTTTACTATCACGTGAAACGTTACAATTTGCAGACGCAGGAGAAAACAAGGGGGATTTCGAGTACAGTCATTGTGACAGCACTGTTCTTTACCATTCTTCTTTCCTTTTATTGAATTTATGTGTTAGGCTTTACATTTGCCTGATAATTTATATATGTGGATTAGAATATTTCACGACAACCACCACTGGTGTAAGACAAGGTGATATCCTGTCACCTTATCTTTTCATACTCCTCATGGACGATGTCATCAAAACATGTAAGGAGAGAACAAGAAAGTATTCAGTAGGGTACTGGAAGATGAGACAGGTCTGTATTTCAGAGCTGGCATTTGCTGATGATGTTGCCCTGATTGCTAAATCAGAGGCACATCTCCAATCCAACCTGCAAGTCTGGAAGGAAGAGCTGGAGAAGAGAGGGATGGTCATAAGTAGCTCTAAAACAAAATCCATGGTGATATCACGAGAAGAAAAAGACATCAGATTAAGCTGGGAGAACAGGTCCTGGAGCAGGTCAACCACTTTAAATACCTCGGAGCTATTATAGACCGAAAGGGAGACATCAAAGAAGAGTTGGCCACTCGAAAACAGCAGTTGGAAGACTTTTTCAGGCCATAAATCGAGGATTCCTCAGCAAGAGAGAGGTTGGTAAGAAAACGAAGATGGCTGTATACCGCTCCACCTATATCCCAGTCTTGACATATGGATGCGAGTCATGGGCAATGACTACAACCCACAAAATCCAGATCCAAACCTCAGAAATGAGGTATCTGAGGAAGGTGGTTGAAGTAACAAGAAGAGACATGGTCCGCAACCAGACGATACGTCAAGGCCTAAAATGCCACCCCCTGCAGACCCAAGTAGAACAGTCCCAACTAAGATGGTTTGGCTATCTCTGCAGAATGGGAGAAGATCGGCTACCACGTCAAGCATGGGAAACAAAGAGCCAAGGATCCAGACCCCCAGGACGACCCAGAGTCCGCTGGGAGGACAACATTAGACAATCTTTGAAGGACCGAGGACTAGAATGGAACCAGGCCAGGAAGAAGACAGCCGATAGGATAGTCTGGCGCTCTCTCTTCCAAACCTCTACACCTCACGGTAGAAGGGGAACGACTACGTAAGTAAGTTATTCTGATTAACATTCAGGTTAACTTAACCTAGATAACGCAGCAAACAGACTTAGAAGCTCGTCGAATGTGATCTACAGTGCAATTAGCCATTCGATCAGTTTGACCTAGGATATTTTTAATTATATAGATAATGTTCACCTCGAGAAGCCAGATTTATCTCAAGGAAAAAAATACTATTAACAAATTTGTCGAAAAGTTACTCTAACTTTTATTTTCAATTAAACAGTAGTTGCATATTCTCGATTGGCTTGAGCAATGAAGACATGTAAAGTAATTCTGCCTGCTAGTTCTTCCCATCTACACGTTTCTGATTTGACTTAGTATACTTTATGCGTTTCTGGAGCTGCTGAAAATATGCCAGTGACTGAGTCCCCCAAGAAGTCAGGACACAAGTGTTGGTATTGAATAACTTACAAACGAAATAAAACACAGATTTCTAAATATCCTTCGTTTGTACAAATGGAATTCATGTTCTAATCTTCAAGTTGTTTGGTAGCTGGATATAACAAAGATATTTCTTCGTTAACTCTTTCATTTGTAGTCGACAAAAGTAATTTCCAGTTTAACAAAATATAAAAACTAAAATAAGATTTTTTTTCTTTGCCTGGTGCCAAACACACGTTCTAATTTAAAATTTTATACGGGACACATCCCTTCCCCCCTCCCCCAACCCCAACACAGAACAAGGCCAACTGAAGTTGTAGTGATTGCAATAAATTTACTCTGGCTCTGATGAGCCATGCACGTTTCCATTCGTCCGTATACTCATCCACGAACCAATTATGCGTCCATCCACCTCTCCACTCAAACATTCATTCACGTGTACATCCATTCACGTCTCTGTTCATATAATCATCCATCAGTCATGGTGTACAGCCGTCCACTTTTATGTTCATATATTCATCGATCATTTATGTGTAAAGTCTGCCTATCCGCCTGTATATTCCACAATTAGCAATGTGCACATCTATTCGCATCCTTTCATTTATCAAAGCCGTATATATCCATTCACATCTCTCCGTCTATATATTCCATCATTAGCCATGTACACGACCACTTATATATCTCCACATATTTATCAATCAACCTCTCAATTCATTCACACCTCTCCGTCTATATATTAAGCCAGCTCCTATATGACTGTGGCAGAGATATTATGATTAATAAATTTCAGATATTTATTCTTTATTCTGCACTTGTCTTTTACCTTTCTTTCGCTCTTTTACCTTTTTTTCGCATACGCTCGATTGTTAAGATATACTCTCCCATTCATACCTTAGTCTTTTCCTTTCTAATTTAGCAACGCATTTTATTGCTGTTAAGCTAAGTTCTTTAATGAGACCGAATCGTGTTAATTCGTTCTCGACAGGGATAAGAAGTAAGACTATCGTCTATTATTTTTCTCTGATCTGTCCGCCTATAGTGAATTATTCTCGGTTAAAGATTTGAGATGAAAGACATTGATCGCTGGGAACGGCCATATGAAGCAGAACGTGTAAAACGCACACTGTGAGATTTATTGCCGATGTCTGGTCAGATCGAGAGAATGTACTGTAGGTGTTAAGTCTGGTTTCGGTAAGGGTGTGTAGAATTCGTTTCATTCGTAGAATGAGCAAGGAAATATGTAAATCTGGACGTAGGTGCTAACATCTGGCAAATGAGTCGGGTCGGGTTATAGACGTAACCTTCCCCTGATTTCGGAGAGATATGTACTCCAGAATTCTAACTTAATTCATCCAGTACAGCCAGAAAGACTAGAACCATCTAGCTTTCGATTCCTATGATCTCTGTTAATAGAAGCATCATTTAGTTGGTCGATTGGAGATCGTTTTACTTCTGCGCTAATGGTATATATATATATATATATATATATGGTATATATATGTTGAGTGATTTTATCTAGCAGTGTAGATTTTAGTGGTAGATCGCCTATTTCATTTTTACATAGTTTAATTTCTGTGCAGAGTGATTAAATGATAAGTCAGTTATATTCTTTAAGTTTACTGTGTTACAGCGGATAGCAAAATAAATTAAAATTTCTAGCTAAAACTCATACAGCTATAAATAAATTTAATTAAATACTAGTAACCAGTCCGAGAATATTTTAACTAACTAGTAAATGCACTGATTCATCATTGAGTATTGATGAGATACTTACGTATTTCTAATTCATGATGATCGATTCTTTTAATGACTAGAATTTATTTCACGGAAGTTTAAACAATGAGACAAGCGCTAAGCTTATAGTCTTTAACTTAAAGTTAATAACCAAAGTGAATATTATGTTTTACGCGAGGGTAGGATAGGATGTGTATAATATTATGTTTAAGTATTCTGTATGTTTCTTTTTCTTTATACAGTATTCTGGGTAAAGCCCAACATCTACCAGCGGTTTCAGTATATGAGAAGAACCTAGAAGAAACATTTTGTAATTTAAATAAGTGAGTTTCCAAGTTACAACCTGTCTGGCATTGTGTTTGTATCCAGAAAAAGACAGAGTACTCATCTCACGAACTTTAATACTAAATGCAATAACTGGGCCTATCGAGTTAGATTATAATTCTTCCCAACAATCTCATTGTACATTCAACCCCTGTGGCGAGAGAAATTACAAACAGTAACATTTCCGACGTTTTTGACTAATTGTGGTGTGACCAAGAATTTTACATTTGAGAGAAGTTTACCAACCTGTCATTTTCCTAAGTAGGGGAAACCTCGTGATTCTGACACTGTGAGCCCGTTTATAATTTCTTACCTGAACTGATTCAAGTGACATTAACAGTAATCTTAAAATATAGTTGTGAAGCGAATGCTCCCCGGAACATTGGAAGAAACCTGTATCTGCAGAGCTGGGATTATCTTTATCAAAAGAATACAGATTCACTGCAGAGAAGTGTCCTGAAGTTTGCGCCAGACGGCGAGAAACATCACGTTTGTAGGTAAGAAAGTATGTCAGGGGCCCCTGCTGAATGAACAGAGAGAAAGCAGAACGAGTGATTCTTTCATTTTTTATATTCATGCCCCCACTTTGAAATTTCTTTATGCAATTTTTGTTGCAAATGCTGATTTCCTCTTAGGATAGATTAATATATCAACTCTGTTCTTAACTGTAGAGGGAAATCCTAGACCATAGCGTATAAATCTGTGACTCTTTGGGGCTATAACTTTTCTCCTAACGGGATCGTGGGCTAAACAGAGGGGGGAAAGGATTACACCTATGGGTCTATTATTCTTTTAGTAATTCATTAACCTATGTGTATTTATATGTGCTTGATAAGCAAACTTATCTGCTGTGGACAATTTTCTTTATGTTAATAAAAATTTACATAAATTTTATTCAAGTGTGTCGATCAGCTCGTTCCAAAATATGTCATACATTGATCTATCGAACATTCCATTGTTATAGTTTTTCACGTCTGTGCGTCTAACTGTCGTCACTTATGTGTGTGTGTAGGTGGTGGTATACATAGATTAATATATATGTTCTAATAGACTGTCTGACTAAACTAGTTTCTGTTGTAGAGATAGGCTGAAAGAGAGAAGATTCTCGATTTCATGGACAGATTCTAATTAGTTTTCACCATCTCACTCGTGAAAATCTATTTTCTTTACATTACCTCTCACTGAGCTATCACCTGTTCTATTTCTATTCAGAAGGGACCAATCTATGTCTTAATTCCCCTATCGAAAATCTACGACAATGACATCTCGGGGCAAAAATCCACACCAGTGGCCATTCACTTTAATGGTCCTGACCACTAGGGTCGTACCGACATCCAGGTTATTGCGATCAGGTCCTGCTCCTCTGATACTGTCCGCCAGGTCCAGCTTGAACAACGTCTCATCCACCGTTTAGGGTGTCTTAAACAAGGCGGTTTTAACACCCTACATTCTTTTGTATGAGGTGACAATTTCCACTCCTACTCATTTCTCCGTCAATCGCTCCCTCTTTTTTTATTATTATTATTTTTTTTTCCTACTCACTCATTCTGTCTTCTTCAATCTCCAGTACTCATTATTATTACATTTGGGTAGTTTCTTTTTAAGTTTCGTTTCTAAGCTTCTTAGCATCTACTGTTTACATCCGGAAATTGCAGCTATTTCATTTTCTCGTGGTGCGCTCTCCTTCCAGCTGGCGTGCTAGCTCTTAGCCGCCTTTAGGGAAGTACCCAGTTTATTTTTAATTAGATTCTTATGTGTCCTACTTAGCCCTCGCTTTCTTTCCTTTTCCTGACGAAGGTAATGTGGCAGCAACGTTGGCTATTTTCTTTGTCTTTTGTCCTCGTATAGATGAATCACCTTTTTTCGATTTTTTTTTCAATTCCCATCCTCCGTACTCCACGTTGTCGTGAAATATTCTAATCCACATATATAAATTATCAGGTAAATATAAAGCCTAACAAATAAATTCTAATAAAGAAAAGAGCAATGGTAAAAGAACAGTGCTGTCTCAAAGAATGTACTCGAAATCCCCTTTGTTTTATGCTTCGTCTGCAAATTGTAACGTTTCCACGTTAAATATAAGCCACTGCATAAATACAAGCGTTTCCACAACACATTAAAACGGGTATTGCATTTCTAAGAAAAACATTGAGAGGCACAATGCGTAATGACCTAAATTAATCCTAACATTAATTATATTACGTTACCAAAACGAACGAACAGATGGATTCAAATAGAAAGAGAGAGGGAGGGCTGAAAATCAGGAACGCATGCAACACGCGTCGCGCGATACACAATTACTACTATCACGCGTGTAAGGCCACATGCACTAACTTTTTTTTTCAGACGGACAGTGATAAATTCACTACCCTTCCCAGAGTTAGGTTTTTAAATCCTGAAAAACGCTTATTAGAAAAGATAACATTAGATGGGTTTACGTTTGAAAACAGTACAGTACCCAGACAGCACATCTTCGAAACAGGAGGTCGAAGAAATTGCATATTTTGAACGCAGCCACTTAGCTCTTTTAAATTTGTATATTTGGGTTCCTTAGGGCTTGCTGACAAAGAATATGTAAAACGTTACGCAAATAGTCTAGGAATTAACAAGTTATAACCAAAATAAAATAGTGGGGATGCCTGACAGCATGAAATCATTTCTGCTCATAAAATTTTTTTATAACGTGTTTGAAAAAACCTTGCGTACGGAAATAGCCTACCATGTAAACTCCAAATTGATTGGAGCGCAACAAATATAAGACTAAACACGATTGGTCGGACTATAAATACTATCTTTGGTTGTTAGGGGAGACGTAGGAAGGTAAAATTTTTTCAAACACTTGTCGAAACGTGGCTCCATTGGCCAGACTCGCTGATATAATCACTTAGGAGCGTTAGTTCGAGACCACTAGTTCAAATAAGCTTGATAAAGCAACAGTGCGTTGAAGCCAGCTCATATTTTTGCTAAATAAAAGCCTGGAACATAAGCAGATGGGAATTTGTGCCAGAATTCATTGCTAGTCAACGTATCTGTGTTTATTCTATGAATTGTGGTAAGCTTGAAACATTCAGTATCTTTAATGAAAATTGAATGTGAATTGTTAATTTATGCCTGTATATATGTGTAGTTCAGTAGCAAACATGATGTAAAGCCTATAATGCTCCAGCCTGAACAGAAGGTGTCGGAGGAAAGTAAAACGGCATGGAATGGCCAAACAGTACACTAACACCTAGATGATTGACTAGAAAGAAATAATGCTGGAAGTGCAGAGGCGTAGTAACCATTAAGGAGGTTAATACTGGTATAAAGTATTTCAGATGAAGCTGACAGTTGGCCTAACGCTCTGAACTCAATGTTTGTGATGTATTGTGCTCAGTGTAGAACTAGAGTATCAATTAGTTATGAAGTAGAAGGTACATCCTTCTTGTTTTCAGGGACCGTGGTCTTGATGGTATTGAGCAGCACCTGGTCAGAGCTTTGCTGAATCCAGAGTCGGACAGCATACTCCTTGGTCCATTTAGCTATCAGTGAGGTGTCCCCAGAGCCCAGGGGAGAAATCGAGCAGAGGAGTCTTTTCCTGCCGCCATCACGCAAGATAAGCTGATGTGGCCAGCTGAGCTCAAAATTATGTACCCCCATCTTAAAATAACATTGTAACATAAACTTAAGAGGGGAAGTAAATTGTTTTAATAACAGGAACTGAGAACATCCCCAATACTAGCTCCCATAAAGACAAACTATTGAAGTCATGATGACAAATACCAACAGAGCTTGAACAAAACAAAACCAGTATTACCTCATATTACTACTACACAACTGACACACATAGGATACTTTTAATAATATATGTCACTACAATATTCATATTGAGAAATTCTGTACATATAACTTGTAATTAAAATTGATTGTGATTCCTGGTTCCCTTTGTATTTGAATCAGGACACATATTCATTCATAACAGCAATGAATACATATTGTTATTTGAAAAGTTATCAGTGACTCCTTTAAGATATCCTTTAGAGTGTTATATGTATGTGAGTGTCACAGTGTTGTCAAGTGTGGTGGAATAAATTAAATTGTTTATCTGTCTGTTGTTGTTATGACTTACACTTCATCATACACATACCCTAGACATATAACGTAGTCATCACACTATTCCAGAATAATTCTGACTGAGATATATATATATGTGGCAGCAAGTAAGGTTATCTATAATACACTACTCTTATTAGATATAGATACCTTCACAGCTGATCTCAGTCAGTACACTAAGTCCCCTATAAATATTTATAACATTCCACTTCACCACATATATTGGGGTCTCGCTCTTGGGATTTTGAATCTTTCCCTATTAAAAATATTGGGGGTAATTCACTTCAGGGAATATAAGAATTAAAAGGTATCCTTGGGTGGAATTAAATAAGGTTGAGCTCACGGTGCCTGTGTTGTCCATTAGATATATATTTAGAGAGTGAATTGTTGGTTAGACATTGCATAAATTTACCTGATAGACAATGGCGGACCTGGCCAAGTTTCGATCTGCTGCTGTTCAGACTGCAAAAGAGTTAGGATTAGATGGGCAAGTTATGGTTGCCTATGTCACCACGGAATGTGACAAATTTATTGAACGCGAAGAAAGAAGGTTTGAAGCCGAAAGAAAGTTAGAGGCTGAAAGGGAAATTAAGAAGTTACAATTTGAGGCTGAGGCTAAGAAATTGGAAGCAGAAAGAGAAGACAAACGATTGGCTGCAGAAAGGGAAGAGAAGAAATTAGCTGCAGAAAGGGAAGAGAAGAAATTAGCTGCAGAAAGGGAAGAGAAGAAATTAGCTGCAGAAAGGGAAGAGAAGAAATTAGCTGCAGAAAGGGAAGAGAAGAAATTAGCTGCAGAAAGGGAAGAGAAGAAATTAGCTGCAGAAAGGGAAGCAGAAGATAAGAGATTACAAACGGAACATGAGTTACGACTAAGGGAGTTTGAGTTTCAGGGCCATGCTCCTGAAAATGGTGCCAGTCCCTTTGCCTCTGATGCCACTGCTAGCCAAGGAGCCTCAACCTCAGCTATGAATTTTCATTTAGATCATTTTGTTGAGAAAGACGATGATAGTGAGAGCTACCTAAATAGGTATGAACTATTAGCTACCACGTATGGGTTAGAGAGAGAAAGGTGGAGCTTAAAGTTATCTCAGGGACTTCGTGGGACAGCTTATGAAGTTTTTGCAAAAATGAGCAGAGGTGATCAGGAAAATTATGACATGCTAAAGCAGGCTCTTTTGTTAAGATATGAAAAGAATGCAGAATTCTATAGGAAAAAATTTAGGAATGCTAAACTACTGTCAGGTGAAACCTATCACCAGTTCTCTGCACGAATAGAGACATACTTGGAGAAATGGACTTCTCTGGGGAAAACCCAAGATCTTAAGGAAATGGTCCTTATAGAGCAGCTAAAAGAGTCCATGGCTCCAGACCTGAGAAAGTTTCTCATGGAACAAGGTGCAGAGAGGCTGGGTGAGTTGCTAAATGTTGCTGAAAGGTATCAAGCAGCTCAAGCAGAGGTAACAGGTAATAAAAAGAAACAAGGGGATAACTATAGGGCACCACAGAACTTTAATCAATTTGATCCTAGGGATCAAAACAAAGGTAAGCACCAGTTTGATAGGCCACGGTATGAAAATAAAAATAAATTCCCACAATTCGATGAAAGGAAATATGATGAAAGAAAATCTTTCAACCAAGGAAAAAGGTGGTGTAAGAATTCTCAGATGGACAATCATGACACTGACCGTTGCAGAAGGAAACCTGTGTATATGGCAACCCTTCAGGTCAGGTCGACCTCAAGACAGGAGGAGGATATTATGTTGGATACCACTCCAGAAGAGATGAGGAAGGCACAGGCTGGGGATAAAACACTCAAGCCTTGTTTCAGAAAATTGTCAACTTGTCATACAACTCCAGGCAAGGGAGATTTTTACATGAAAAACAAGTTGATGTATAGGAAGACTGGAGCTAGATCCAAAGGTCAGGGACAACTGGTACTTCCTAAAAGATATAGGGCAAACTTAATAAGGAGCCTACATGTGAAACCAGATGGGGACCATGAGAAGATAGGTACCATCATTCAAAAGGTGGCTCACAATTATTATTGGCCCAAAGCAAGATGGGACATTGAGAATTTTGTAGAAAGGTGTAGCATAGCACATGAGGGAACACCCACAAGTGGGAACATTGATCAGGACCTGGACACGCCACGGGGCAAAATTAGGCCTGACAATAAAAAGAAATATAAATTGGATAAAGTGGACCAAATGGAATGGGAAGCCCCTTTTCACGGACAAGCTTCACTTAACTGTTTTACAATGGCCACTATGCGGAGAGTGCAAAAAGATGTCTTACCCCAGGATAAGCCGACAATCCCTCAATCGGACTTAAACAAACTGGAGGAAGAGGATGTAGAGAGGAAATCTCTCATCAAGAATCTTAAGTGGGGAGAAAGCCCCAAAAGAAAAATTGGTAGCGGTCGTTTTGTGAATGATAATTCTGGGAGGAAAAATCATCACTATAAAGCTTCGAGTGGAAGAGACCATACCGGTGCATGGACAAATAGGTCCACACAATTAAAGGTCCACATGTAGCTTTGTTAAGAACGTGGACGGATGAAAAGGCAGAGGAAAACATTACATCTTCATACCAATATGTGAATGAGCTGACCACTCGTTTAAAAACTGGCTGGAAACTTGCCAATGAAAATTTGAAACAAGCCAGGAAGAAACATGCTGCCTATTATAACAGGAAGGCGAAAGACAGAAATTTGGCTGTGGGAGAGAAAGTACTGCTTCTTTTGCCCGGGAGTCAGAATAAGTTACAAATTGGATGGCAGGGTCCATATACAGTTTTAGAGAAGGTATCTAGAACAAATTATAAGATAGATAAGAAGGGGAAAGAAAAAATCTATCATGTGAATCTCCTGAAGAAATATTTGGAAAGAGAACATCAGGAGGAGACACACTTGTTGACCTTGTCCATCGCCATGGAGATGAAAAAGGAACCACTTTCATCATTTGAGTATCCATTACACCCCTGTGAGACAGCAGCACAGGTGAAAATCAGTACACATTTAACGAAAACTCAGAAAGAGAGAGTGCAACAGGTTCTAAATAATCATGCAGAGGTGTTAACAGACCGACCAGGGCATACAAACCTATTGGAATATGATATGAAACTGATAGACCCCACACCTGTCTGTATGAAACCATATTCGATTCCGTTTGCTAAGGAGAAAGCTTTGAAGGAAGAGATAGACTATCTATTGAAGGAGGGAATTATTTCACACAGTGAATCCTCATATAGTTCCGGTGTTGTACTCTTAAGGAAGCCCTCTGGAGAACATAGACTCTGTATAGATTACAGGAGACTGAATGCTATTACAGAAGGACAGGTGGATCCATTGCCGGATACAAATCAGCTGTTTGCCAGACTAAATAAGGCTAAATATTTCTCAAGGGTGGATCTGAGTAAAGGATAATATCAGATTCCAGTAAAACCTGAGATCAGACAAAATTGTTGGATGTAAACATTTCGGAGGAACGTAATGAATCCCTGAGTTGCCTCTTTGATTGAGGATATTCCGAATGTTTCATACAGGCTAATAAGAAGATTATGGGATCCACTACGAAAACTCTGCTATCACCAGGTATATGTTATCTCCTCATAACGTACATTTTGAGGGAAATATAATGTTCTCTGGACATGTCATTGCGCAGACACAGAGAAGAGAAATGGTGAATACGGGTTGCGAAGCAGCATTAAGACAAGCACTCACACTTGCGGCTGTTCAGTAACATAACCGAAATATATTATTGGTTGTAGAAGTCTGAGGCAGATTTCATGAGTAGTGCCTACTCTGAATGGACCCAACTACATAAAACCATGATAGCACCACAGCAGAGTAAAGTCAAGTTGACTTACATTTATCTATGTGTATATAGAATAAAGGACTGACATGGAATGTCTGTTTTAAGAGGGGAAGTGTCGTGAAATATTCTAATCCACATATATAAATTATCAGGTAAATATAAAGCCTAACAAATAAATTCTAATAAAGAAAAGAGCAATGGTAAAAGAACAGTGCTGTCACAAAGAATGTACTCGAAATCCCCTTTGTTTTATGCTTCGTCTGCAAATTGTAACGTTTCCACGTTAAATATAAGCCACTGCATAAATACAAGCGTTTCCACAACACATTAAAACGGGTATTGCATTTCTAAGAAAAACATTGAGAGGCACAATGCGTAATGACCTAAATTAATCCTAACATTAATTATATTACGTTACCAAAACGAACGAACAGATGGACTCAAATAGAAAGAGAGAGGGAGGGCTGAAAATCAGGAACGCATGCAACACGCGTCGCGCGATACACAATTACTACTATCACGCGTGTAAGGCCACATGCACTAACTTTTTTTTCAGACGGACAGTGATAAATTCACTACCCTTCCCAGAGTTAGGTTTTTAAATCCTGAAAAACGCTTATTAGAAAAGATAACATTAGATGGGTTTACGTTTGAAAACATTACAGTACCCAGACAGCACATCTTCGAAACAGGAGGTAGAAGAAATTGCATATTTTGAACGCAGCCACTTAGCTCTTTTAAATTTGTATATTTGGGTTCCCTAGGGCTTGCTGACAAAGAATATGTAAAACGTTACGCAAATAGTCTAGGAATTAACAAGTTATAACCAAAATAAAATAGTGGGGATGCCTGACAGCATGAAATCATTTCTGCTCATAAAATTTTTTTATAACGTGTTTGAAAAAACCTTGCGTACGGAAATAGCCTACCATGTAAACTCCAAATTGATTGGAGCGCAACAAATATAAGACTAAACACGATTGGTCGGACTATAAATACTATCTTTGGTTGTTAGGGGAGACGTAGGAAGGTAAAATTTTTCAAAAAACCACTTGTCGAAACGTGGCTCCATTGGCCAGACTCGCTGATATAATCACTTAGGAGCGTTAGTTCGAGACCACTAGTTCAAATAAGCTTGATAAAGCAACAGTGCGTTGAAGCCAGCTCATATTTTTGCTAAATAAAAGCCTGGAACATAAGCAGATGGGAATTTGTGCCAGAATTTGTGCCAGAATTCATTGCTAGTCAACGTATCTGTGTTTATTCTATGAATTGTGGTAAGCTTGAAACATTCAGTATCTTTTAATGAAAATTGAATGTGAATTGTTAATTTATGCCTGAATATATGTGTAGTTCAGTAGCAAACATGATGTAAAGCCTATAATGCTCCAGCCTGAACAGAAGGTGTCGGAGGAAAGTAAAACGGCATGGAATGGCCAAACAGTACACTGACACCTAGGTGATTGACTAGAAAGAAATAATGCTGGAATTGCAGAGGCGTAGTAACCATTAGGGAGGGAAATACTGGTATTAAGTATTTCAGATGAAGCTGACAGTTGGCCTAACGCTCTGAACTCAATGTTTGTGATGTATTGTGCTCAGTGTAGAACTAGAGTATCAATTAGTTATGAAGTAGAAGGTACATCCTTCTTGTTTTCAGGGACCGTGGTCTTGATGGTATTGAGCAGCACCTGGTCAGAGCTTTGCTGAATCCAGAGTCGGACAGCATACTCCTTGGTCCATTTAGCTATCAGTGAGGTGTCTCCAGAGCCCAGGGGAGAAATCGAGCAGAGGAGTCCTTTCCTGCCGCCATCACGCAAGATAAGCTGATGTGGCCAGCTGAGCTCAACATTATGTACCCCCATCTTAAAATGACAGTGTAACATAAACTTAAGAGGGGAAGTAAATTGTTTTAATATCAGGAACTGAGAACATCTCCAATACTAGCTCCAATAAAGACAAACTATTGAAGTCATGATGACAAATACCAACAGAGCTTGAACAAAACAAAACCAGTATTACCTCATATTACTACTACACAACTGACACACATAGGATACTTTTAATAATATATGTCACTACAATATTCATATTGAGAAATTCTGTACATATAACTTGTAATTAAAATTGATTGTGATTCCTGGTTCCCTTTGTATTTGAATCAGGACACATATTCATTCATAACAGCAATGAATACATATTGTTATTTGAAAAGTTATCAGTGACTCCTTTAAGATATCCTTGTAGAGTGTTTTAAGTATGTGAGTGTCACAGTGTTGTCAAGTGTGGTGGAATAAATTAAATTGTTTATCTGTCTGTTGTTGTTATGACTTACACTTCATCATACACATACCCTAGACATACAACGTAGTCATCACACTATTCCAGAATAATTCTGACTGAGATATATAATATATATATGTGGCAGCAAGTTAAAGGTTTATCTATAATACACTACTCTTTTATTATATATAGATACCTTCACACTGATCTCAGT